>SJYO01043778.1:9093-280466 GCA_006410555.1 Capra ibex | reverse complement strand
AGAATTATAGAAGACGAAGACAATCCAGGTATGGTAAAGACAGGAAATAGCTCGGGTAGAAACGTACTTTACAAGGGAACCATAGAGATTAAAAGAACTTCTCTAGAGATCAGAAGGGTAAGACAACAAAAGGAGACAAAGAAACGTGACCAGTGACTTCTTCCGAAAGAATAGAGAAGAACGACAAGAAACCTTGAGACGTAAGTCTACGAATATAGAAAGGAAAAGAGGAAACAAAAAGCGGAGAGAAGAAAAGTGTCGATAAACATTCCGGAGGGGTCTGTCGGTAAAACGAAAAAACGTAAAGAAAAGGGACTCCTACCAGAACTAGGGACAGAGGACATGTCACAGTACTTGGAGTAAGGTATCAAGTAGTCCGTGAGATAGATAGTCTAGATCCGGGAATTTAGATAAAGAGTGACATATTAGTACTCCCTAAACTAAATCCAGTATGGACTTACCAGATCACCAAAAGGGGGTGAAAGAAGTTAAATTCATACTTAAACCATTATTCCTCAAGTACTAGACTCGGTGTCAGTCGAGGACCAGAACAAAAACAACTGACATATCTCGAAGAGGTAGAAACCGACGTTTCTTATATTAGTTAGACTAAAGCCACAACTGGTAGACCACTACAGGTACACATCTCAGAAGAGAACACAACAACCTTCTCCCACAAACGATACTGGTCACGTAAAAGAACCGTTTTGAGATAATCAGAAACGGGACGAAGTAAGGCGTAAGGTTCCGGTTTAAACGGACAATGAGGTCCACAAAGAACTGAAGGATGAAAACGTAAGGTCAGGGGATATTACTTTTCCTGTAGAAAAAACCCACAATTAAGATTTTCCAGAACATCCAAAAGTATCTTGACAAGTTGAAGTCGAAGAAGTCGCAATGACCAACCCCGTATCTGAACCTAATGACACTATAACTTACCAAACGGAACCTTTGCTTGTCTCTAGTAAGACAACAAAAACTCTGACGTAGGTTCATGACGCAAAACCTGAGAAAACAACTGGTACTACCGATGAGATAAAGAAGACTCCCTAAGGACGGGCGTCATCATCTATATTACCAGTAGACTCAATTTAAGTGGGTAAAGTCAGTTAAAATCAAACGACTAAGGATCTTACAGTTGCAAGTGAGAACGGTAGAGAACAAACTGGTGAAGGTTAAACGGAACTAAGTACCTGGACTGTAAGGTCCAAGGATACGTTATAACGAGAAATGTCGTAGCCTAGAACGAAGATAGTGGTCAGTGTAGGTGTTGACCCATAACAAAAACGAAACCGAGGTAGGGAAGTAAGAAAGACCTCAATAAAGAGGTGACTAGAGGTCATCGTATAACCCGTGGATGACTGGACCCCTCAAGGAGAAAGTCATAGGATAGTAAAACGGAAAAGTGTGACAAGTACCCCAAGAGTTCCGTTCTTATGGCTTCACCAAGCGGTAAGGGAAGAGGTCACCTGGTGCAAGACAGTGTCGGGGAAGTTTAAGTTTCGTCAAAGTACCCGACCGACGTCCGAAGGTGCCCCTGAGAACCTCGGTACCCCAGAGTGAGTCCCTTGCGTGACGGGAGAAGGTGACACCCACGTCGAGTACCCCCGTGGAGACCTTTCCCGTCGGGGTCTCGGGACGACGTAGGATGGGAGTCTCCTTTGTCGACGGGGTGGTACCGCGAAGACGGGCTCCCTTGACGTCCTCTAACTGGTTCTCCGTCGTCTCACATGTCCCTTCTTCGGTCGATAGACTTGAGAGACCGGAAGGATGGATACTTCGTCTTCAGGACGGTGGACCCGAAATGTCCGTTCCCACCACTGATGTGGTTACCTTCCACAGACCGAGTGACAAACTATACGTCCTCGTCGAAGTTGGTAAGGGAAGGGCGGAAAGGGTCTCAAAGACTGTAGTTACCAGAGGTTTCTCGTGTTGATCCAAAGTCAACTCCGACCTTATGGGACCCGGACCCTACTGGTAGGACTCGGGATCAGCCCAAACACATTAAATCCTTTCAAAAGAGAAACTCAGTCCGAAGGGTGCCCGAGTCGCCATTTCTTAGTCGGACGGTCACGTCCTCTACACCCAAGTTAGGGACCCAGCCGTTCTAGGGGACCTCCTCCTTTACCGCTGGGTGAGGTCATAAAGACGGACCTTTTTAGGGTGCCTGTCTCCTCGGACCACCCGATGTCAGGTACCCGAGCGTCTCAGCCTGTGACTGACTCGCTGAAGTGAAAGTGTCGAGGATAGGGTTAGGTTCCTCTTTTCCGTGGTGGGGATCAAGTCAACGGAGTCTCTGACGGACCCCGGTTGACAGAGTAAGATCAGAGTGGTCAATGTCACTAACCAGTCAGGCATCACTGACTGTAGGCACCCGTGGTTAGTTCCTGTAAAAGGTAAAGACGGGACAGTGAGAGACCACGGAGTCGGGGGTTCGGGATTCCCCTCCTCAGACGTCTCAATGGTGGGACGGGGGAACATGTGGTCGTTAGGGTCCGGGGAGGAAAGGGAACTCCGACTTCCGAGGTGACCCCTAGTTCACAGGAACTACTAGAGATACGGAGTAACACACCGTGTGTCGTCCTCTATTCGACCCCCTACTCAGTTAGTTACGGAGTAGAGATCGGGGGCTGATGTGTGAGTTGAATTAACGTACCAAACCAAGAGGGGTGAGACTTACCCGAAGGGATCACCGAGTCTACCATTTCTTAGACGGACGTTACGTCCTCTGGGATTGAGTTAGGGACCCAACCCTCCTAGGGGACATCTTCCCTTACCATTAGGTGAGGTCATAAGAACGGACCTTTTAAGGTGCCTGTCTCCTCTGACCACCCGATATTGGGTACGCCCAGTGTTTCTTAGTCTGTACTGACTCGCTGATTGTGTACGTGAAACTCTTGGACGGATACTAGATGTGGGGTGGTGTCAGTCGTCGTTCTAAGACCATGGAATACCGTCTCTCTGTCTCTCCCGCGATCCTTCAGTGACTGGCTCGGACGGGAGGACCGAAGATACTCCAGTAGGGTGGTGGTGTCTCGGGAACTCCTCTCTGACAAGATCTTCACCAAGATTCCACCTCCCGGACCTACCTTGTCTACAGACCCACAACTTCACCCGGAACTTCTCAAGGCGTGAGGGTTGGGGGGAATTTATACAGAAACGGACCGTCCGGGTTGAGTCCTGTCGACTCAGACTCGGGAGCCGGTACCGTCCGAGATTGAAGTGAGGGGTCCTTCACTCGTTATAGTAGTAGTCGAGGACAAGGGGTTGGGACCGGACAGGGAATCGGATCTTACACCCATAGAGTTTGGGACAAGAGACAGGACCAAAGACCTAGTCTCAAGGTTCGTTTGGACCGAGACTTAGGTAGGTCCGTCACCTCCATACCGGGGGACCCCCGACTCTCTAGTCCCATACCTCCCGTCCGGTCTTAAAAGGAGGATCGATGATATAGTCGTGACTACTTTATGAGACCGGGGTTGTTTTCACCTCAGGAAAACTCAGGTTTCTCCCTTCAAACACAGTCGACACATCACTCTGGTCCCTGTGTCCTGACCTCACCTTCGTCCCCACCTCACTTCGGAAGTAACCCCTCCGCGGTGTCGTCCCCGGGACCGACGAGGGAGGGGGTCACGCTTCGGGACGACTCGTCCGACGGAAGGAGAGACAGGAGGTCCGTCGTCAGTTGATGTTAGGAATAGAATTTGAGTTTTCAGTCAGTACCTTCAATCTTCATATAACCTTTATATGTAACTCTTTATTTAGGTATTTCCGTATAATTAAGAAGTTTTCCCTATCAAAACTAACCGTAGACCCTCCCTGTCGAAAGTCTCTGCACCCTGTCGACGATATTGATCCTTACAAATCGGAAAAATTTATACTTCGTTATTTCACTTTTTTGTTGCAGTGAATCCTTGTTAAAATTATTTTACTACTTCCAGAATTTACACGAGTTTATTTGAGAATCACTTTGTGTTACTTCATTACAACAAATTCCCCTTACCGCTTATTCGCTTTTGTAAACACTTGTCCCGTCTGATCATCAAGTTTGCAGTGTTGAGACGACCGTTCCTCCAAGGCCAGAACGAGGGTAATGGTTCCGGTCCCCTTCGTGTGGGCAGTCGCAGTCATGAGGACCGCGTCATAATAAATGTGGGTTCACACTTCCTCAACTAGACCAAGAACGGTTTCCCCACGACCTACTCCGTTCCCCTCCCCGAAGGGTCCCGATCCACCCCGGTGCTCCCCACTCTCGGGGTAACAAAACAATAGAAATGTCCGACCAGTCTCAGACGAGGTTACACGATTCGGTAAAAGTAATATGGGGGTGGGGTGACACGATCCATGTATCACCTACACGTCTTTTGTGGTCGAATTTGTACGTCTTCCCAGTTCTGTGAACCTACCACCCGTTCTACCTCCGTTCCTACGGGGTCCATCTGTTCTTTCTGACTCCCCTTTACCTGAAGAGATTAAGTAGTGGCGTTTTACTTGACCCGATCCGTTTGGGGACGGGAGTCTGTTCACCTCCGACCACCTTCGGAGGATACGACCCGGAAGTCCTGAGACGTGACCGAACTTAAAACCGGAGAGAAAAATTCAGGGCCTCGCTAGATAAAGTGTCTAGAGCAAATTGAACTCTTCCTGTCCCCTCCTCCCCGTTCCTTTTGACGTAAGAAGGGGAAGTTTCGGTTCTCAGGTTTCATTATGAAGACCACCATTGACTAGGGCCGGACAAACACTAATGTCTGGGAACGAGCGAAAGACCGTCTTCCCGGGACCTCGGGGTGTCGTGCCGACTGTCCCTGTCTGTGGGAGCAAGTGAACCTATTAGAACAAGAGCAGACTGTACTGGTTTTCGCAGAAAGTCGGTGAGACGAAAGTCGTCAAGGGGTCCCGTTGAGAAGTTTTGTAGTGAAATAAAATTTTCCCCTCCCCTCTTCGGTGGGGATTGGGGATGGTACTTTAAGGTGTTGTGATTAGTAGAAGGAAGACAATGGCCGTGGTCGGACCTTTTATGTCGTCGTGGTCGACGGAGTGACCGACTACGTTTAATTTCCTCTCTCCCTCCGAGTGCTCGCCTGTTAGAAGGAGGAAACGGAGGGGCGGGAACATAGTCACCCCTTGTGTGTGTGTGTGGGGAAAATGACAGTATCGCGTCTTCACCGAATCGTTTCGAGCTCTGATAAAGAGTCGACAAGAAAGAGGCCTTTAAATTAGACACCTCGTAAACCGGAGTGTTTCGGGTAAGGTTTCCACAGGTCCTCGGGTGCCCGGGACACTAGTAGTAATGTTTGGGTCCTTACAAACATCGGTTACTGGGTAAACCGACGAACCTCTCGACCGACTTTCAACGGTTGTACCAGTCTAAGGGGAACGAACGAGGGAGATTCGACTTTGACCGGAAAAAAAAACCTCGGGGTACCGAATCTCCCCTAGAGTCCTCAGGACCGTGATACCTCTACTTACCGGACGAAGGACGGACCGAACCATTTTCGCGTTACCAGTACCCCTTGTCCCCACGGACCACAGACCTTTCGTCGGCACGGGTGACAGAAGTGAGGATTGGTGTCCGCTCCTTTCCACTACGAGTCTTCCTTCTCGTCGAACGGACTCTAGTGGACCAATCACCCACCAAGTTGAACCTTGGATCTGACTGACTCTAACTGAAAATATATTTCGAACAACAAGGAGGGTGCTCCCGTGTACCGACGAGACGGGTGACTCTACTGTGGGACTCGTACCACGGTTCACCGTTGGACGACTGGGTTACGGAACTCGTTCTTCGTCCACCGACCTTAACCGTCTTTCGGGGGGTGGGGTCCA
Organism: Capra ibex; assembly: GCA_006410555.1. NCBI lineage: Eukaryota > Metazoa > Chordata > Mammalia > Artiodactyla > Bovidae > Capra > Capra ibex. The sequence continues at coordinate 274,640 of SJYO01043778.1, read as the reverse complement.
CGGTCCTCCAGTGAACCGGTCCGACCCCCATCCCCGCCCGCCCCCCTCCGGACACCGGTTGTGACGTCAGTGACCACGTCCCTGCTCCAGGGCCCGACAGGACTAACGTCGTCGAGTCGTAAGACGGAGTCAGTTTTCTACCACTCGGACGACTCGTCTCTCCTCCGACCCCGAAAACACTCCCGCGGCCAATCTTCATGTCTTTTGTTTATTCTTTTCTGTCTCACAGGTCTTTGTGGTCCTCACCTCCGGGCCGGTTGGAGTTGTCTCTGGGGTGGTGGAAGGACACCCCTCCCTCCCTGGATTCCCTACCCCTTCCGTCGTGAAACCCGACCTCGTCGCCACACCCCCCCCCTTACCCCCAACGGTCCCTTGTGTCGGTCGGTCACCCTATCGGGGTGGACCCAGGGCTCTTCACCACAACGACTTTGCCCCACAAACGGAAGTGCGGCTCCGTAGACTTCTACTGGAACGACCCCCCTGTCGTGGAACAGACTTTTTACTCGGACACACTCACGTCCACCAACCCCTCCTATGTTCCTTTCTCCAGAAGGAGAACCCGGACGGAGACGAGCGACACAGGACCGAGGTCGACATCCTGGTCCGACTCCCCAGGTCCCACCCCTCGACTTCTCGTGCCAGTGGAGGAGGAGGTGGACCCCGTGTCCGACCCGGGGTCAGGTACTCACCGACCCGCCACTCCGGAGTTTCCACGGTCCTCTACGGTCACACGGAGTCTCTGTCGATGGAACCGTGGACGCCAGGGACCGGGTACGTCGTCTGGACGGTGTTTGAGGTACCCAGTGACCCGTTTACTGCAGTCCGGAGGTAAGGAGGAAGCAGTTTCCCTCCAAACCCATCTACCAGTCTTTACAGAGAAAGAGGACTGTAAACTCCGGGAACTCTGGGAGTGATGCAGGGGAACCGGACAAATAGTGAATCCCCTGCAGAGGAGAGGCCGTCGGGGTCTCGGACCGGTCTAGGGGGAGCAGGCACGGTGGCGGTATGAAAGTGTGTACGACAAATGAGTCGAGTCTCGTGAAAGGAGGAAGTCGAGGAACAAGTACCGGACGAAGGAGGTCGGTACTGGTGGGTGGGGTCCACGACGGGGTAGAAACTTGGACCTCGTCTGGCACGGAATGCCAGGGTGGGAGGGTCGGGGAGTCATTGTGACCGGGGTCGCCGTGACCCGAAAGACGGAGTGTGTACCTCCACGTAACAGTTATACTATCTGACTGACGTAGGTCCGGAAATGGGACTCCCTTCTCTTTCGGGATCTTATGGCAAATACCCCTTCTGTCCCTACTGACGAAGAACAGTTGACGACGTGGGTCTCGACCCGTGTGTCATCTACGGGGTACACACACCTGACTTACTTGTTTGGTGTAGGATGCCTCCGTCAGGAACGTATATTCTCCAGTAAGTCCGTCACGACTCTGGTGACTCCCCTTCCTCCACCCTACCTCGAGAAGTGACCCAGTACTCCCCAACCCCTTCCCCGGTCCCATCCAGACAAATAAGACTGTTTCCCTGCCGTCTCATCCTACCCCAGGACCGTTCGTACCGAGTCCGTGTCAAGTCCGAGTCGGGAGTGTGGGAGTCAGGACCATTCGTCTAGAGGTCCCTCTGGTGTTCGTGGGAACTGGGGTAGGTGGGTAGGTCAGGTCGGGGTGGAGTACCTGGACCGACTTGGTTTACGGTCTTGTGAGTGTTGAGAAGACGTCCTTTGGCCCGGTCGTTCGTAGGGAAGGGAAAGTATAAGGGAGGTGGGGTGCGGAACCGGAACGAGGATGGGGTCGACCCCGAAGTCGCCCTGACTGGAGACGAGAGGACGAGAGACACCGGACCTCTTAAGTGTGTCGTCTCTCGAGACCCCGAACCGAAAAGTTTCTTCATTTTAGGTGTTCCTTCTCTTTACGTTTGTAGGTCTAGAGAGTTGGGACCTATTTGTCGTGACCTATTCATCATACCGTCGGACCCGGGGTGGAGGGTCGATACGTTGGAGACCCGTTCAGTGACTGGGTGAGACCCGAAGTTAAAGGTGGACTTTTCCTCGTCTACGGTTGTAGACGGTAAGAAGAAAGGTTCCACAATATGTTTGTGTCCCAAAATATAGAATATTTTGTAATAAGACTAAGTATGTCTCCAGTGGAACTTTTTACAGGGTTTAGGTGATGATCGACCGTATTCACCAGTGAACGAGGGGTCCTCCGGAACTGTAGGGGCTAGTGGGGGAGAAGGGGTCTACTCAGAAGGGGTCTCTTGTCTGTGTGTCCGAAATCTCGTGAATCCTATAGGGAATTTGTGATTCCAAGACCCTGTGTCCCTAGGTTCCCACCGGGCACCGTTACGGCTGTCCGGTCTGTCTTGTCCTCTCTCCCGGGACGTTAGTGTCGTGTAACCGAGTCTCTGGGTGAGTACCAAGCGAGTGAAGCACCTGTCAGGGACCGTCTGAGGAGGAGGTTCAGACCGAAAAAGAGTGGAGAGTGCTACGGACCCGGTAAAGGGGTGGTAGATCGGGTTCTTGTCGAGTTCGTCCGTCTGCGTAAAATCGGACTCCGACTCTCCACGGACTGATTCTTCCCTTGCACCTCGGTCCCGACTCTGTTAATTTACTTTGGGGGGAGGACTCTCGAGATATTTCGTACAAGGTTTGTACTTCAACCCCCAATGTACTCGGTCTTCGAAGAGAGGTGAAGGACTGTGGAAGAACTGTCGAGTCGAGGGTCACTTGTGACCGAAGGTGGTCCGAAGGGTTGACCCGATTGACCCAGTGGGACGACAAGGAGGTGTCACTCCGGTCCCTCAGGTCCAGTCGTAGCCCTTGGGTCTCTTACTCTAATGTCTTAGACTTTTCTACGACTCTCTCTACTCTCGCCGATCAGCCCGTTTGGAGTGTAGATGGTGGTCTCACTAATGATTTTCGGGTTGACGTCCTTCATTTGTCCGTGATACTATTACTAATTAGTCTCCTTCCTCCACTATCTCACACCGACCCTTTTCGGAGAGACTTCTCCACGACCACCTCGACTCTTACGAACCTCGAACCTCTTACCTCCTTCTTAATCTTCGTTCCGTGAGACCCCCATTCTTGTTCCCCATCGTTAAAAAGTTGGGTTTAAGGGGCTCCAGGGATTGTTTAATATAGGGTCTTTCGTGATGTCACTTCAGACAAAATTAAATTCTTATGTCCTTTCGACGCCTCCCCAGAAAAAGAACGTGAAGTCGTCCTGACAGTGAAGAGGACCTCTGTTTCGGGCCTCCCCCCCCCCACACACACACACACAACCCCACACACACACACACACACACACAACCCCACACACACACAACCCCACACACAACCCCACACACACACACACACAACCCCACACACACACAACCACGCACACAACGCCACACACAACCACACACACACAACCGCACACACAACCACACACACACACACGCACACACACAACCCCACACACACACACACACACACACACACACACACACAACCCCCACCTGTCTCCCAGAGGTCGCAACGGGTAAGGGGCCCGTAGGTCCGGTCCTATACAGACCCCTTGTCCCCGTCACTTCAGTGAGTGACCGGCGTGGCGTTCTGGGGGTGGTCCCCTCACCACCAGTGAGGGGGATCTTGTCGTACGGAACCGGACGATGGTGTACCGAGGAGGAGGAGGAGACGGGAGTGAGTGGCGGAGAGGGGGTCTCACGGAACGAAGATTAAGAAGGAGGTAAGAGATTCGAGGTTCGCAAGAGTCGAGGTGACCGTGGAGAAGTCTCTCCGGAAAGGGTCGGTGTGCGATGGATGGAGGAAGGAGACTAATTAGCAATAGTATCACGGGCAAATAAAGGACGTGACGTGAATGGTTTTGGATCTGAATAAAAAAGTGTGTACTGACGAAGAGATCGTGTACATTCGGGACATTCACACCCTGAGACAACCGGAGACAGTGGAGACTCGTGGTCAGACCTTGAATCGGTTCGTCATACCTGTGTCACTACTGGCTCGTGGACTTCTGACCGGAACGACCCGAGACCCGTCACACACCAAGTTGACCAGGGAACGACAAGTTTGGGTCCTTTCGTCGGAAACTCTACGCCCACTCTCCTGAGTCACGCTAGAACGAAAGAAGAGACGAGGTGAGGGGATGTTTTACACCCATCGATCCACAACGATACCCCGACTCCGACCCTACTCGACCACAGTGAGACCGTGAAGTCGACCCAAAGGCTCCAGTGGTGCCTAGGTGTAGAAAACAAGTCTCTACAGACGAGTTCCTTTCCGACACCCTGCACTACTCGGGTGTTTCGGTTACACTCCAGTCCCACTGACCGGTGAGGTGAACGGGTCGGACTTGTCTACCTCCACTCTGTCCCTCGCGGGTCGACCGACCGTCGGGAATCACGACCTCTCGGGGACCTACGGAGGGACTGTTGTCGGTGACATCTAGATCGAGCTCCCTTCTAGATAAAGGTCGGGAGGTCAGGACCTGTGTGGAGAGGGGTGGTAGACGGAGGGGTGTCGGCCCTGACGAACGAAGTTTATGAGGATAAGAGTCCAGGGAGAAGACGAGTGGATAAAAGGCACCGGGGTGGGACGGAGGGGTGGGCGACGACCGATGGAAGGCGAAAGAAGTAGTTCGGAATGGAGGACCCCGTTGACATGTGGACGGAAGGGTAGAATCGGGGTTGTCCGAGACGGAAGGTGGACCGTAAGGTGAGTGTACCGAGTTCTTAAGGAAGGGGAGAGAGGATGGATACGGGGGAGAGAGGATAGATACGGGGGTAGAGGATAGATAGGGGTGAAAGAAGTTCCGGGTCGAGTTACGGAGGTTGAGGAGCTCCGTCGGAAAGGGTTGATACGATCTGGGGCGGGGGTCGGGTAGTCGAAACACGTACGGTGTCTCGGTGACTCACTGTCGGTCGTACCCCATAGTGTCCACCCGGAGAGGAGAGGGGTCGGAAACGTACTTCGGGGGTAGGGTACTTCAGATGAGGACCCAGTGGTTCTCCTAAGACTGAGGTTGAGAAGGACTGTGTGTCTACCCCGGTTCTTGTCGACGGTTCGGTTCCGAGATCTCCCTGTGAGTCCAGAGGTCGTACCAGAGGACGACGGTACGGGGTATCGTTCGAGGGAGAGAGCATGGACGGAGTGTTTGGTAGTCCCGACTCTCTTAGGAGTCTGTGATACTTCACGTTGGACAAAAGATCGGTCCACTCTTTCACTGCGGCGTTCTCCCGTTGACTGATCGACACACAAGGTTCCAGTCAACCACCGGCTCGACGGGGTCAGGTCGGTAGAATTTCAGTACATCACCACCGCGGAATCAACAATTCAACACAGGATGAGAGCGTTGGGGTGTCTGACATTCGGTGGTCCGAGAAGGGTCCATTCTTAAGACCTCATCCGACAGTAAGGGAAGAAGTCCCCTAGAAAAGCTGATCCCCTAACTTCGACACAGAGGAAGTGACGTTCTCTTCAGAAATGACGACTCGGTGGTCCCTGTGTCGGTGGTTGTCGATAGTACATGACTCGTGAATTAAGGAGAACTTGTTCGTGTATGATTGGGGTGTCGATACTCATGTTAATCGTGGTAAAACGTCCGTTCCTCTGACTTCAAATGAATCTTGTAAGTCCATTGAAGGGTCCGAGTGGTGAGTCAAGTCAAGTCAAGTCCTTGAGTCAGCACAGGCTGAGAAACACTGGGGTACTTAGCGTCGTGCGGTCCGGAGGGACAGGTAGTGGTAGAGGACCTCAAGTGAGTCTGAGTACAGGTAGCTCAGGCACTACGGTAGGTCGGTAGAGTAGGAACCAGCAGGGGAAGAGGAGGACGGGGGTTAGGGAGGGTCGTGGTGTCAGGAAAGGTTACTCAGTTCAGAAGTGTACTCCACCGGTTTCATGACCTCAAAGTCGAAATCGTAGTAAGGAAGGTTTCTTTAGGGTCCCAACTAGAGGAAGTCTTACCTGACCAACCTAGAGGAACGTCAGGTTCCCTGAGAGTTCTCAGAAGAGGTTGTGGTGTCAAGTTTTCGTAGGTAAGAAGCCGCGAGTCGGAAGAAGTGTCGGGTTGAGAGTGTAGGTATTGTACTGGTGACCTTTTTGGTATCGGAACTGATCTACCTGGAAACAACCGTTTCATTACAGAGACGAAAACTTATACGATAGATCCAAGCAGGATTGAAAAGAAGGTTCCTCATTCGAGTGGTGATCATTCAGGATTTAGTTCTTGGTTTAGTTCTAATTTTGGTCCGAATAGATTCAACTTGGGTATGAAAGGTAACGATCCGATAGCACGTTAGAATAAGAGTCTTGGTAGAGGTCGGTCCCACTGATTTCGACCCGACTCCCCGGGGTCTAACCTAGTCTTACGAGTGAAGACAAGGACTGACTACGAGTTACCGGGGAACGGAAGGTCGGTCGAAATACTTCACCCGTTGTTGACGGGGGGTCTCTGTCGGAACCCCGTCGTACCTGAAACCTTAACGACTAGTCCGACTGTATCGTCTTTGTACGTACACAACATGAATCCTTCTCTTCACACAGCCTCTAGTTCCGAAAGACAGTCGACCCTGTCCTGGAGTACCGTCGGTCAATGGTGTTGGTTTATACCGAGTGAGTGGTCTTGGTTTGAGAATTTTCCGACGACGTGTCAATTCTCATAATCAAGTGAATAGACATTACGTCTGACGTTCTTTGGACAGGAAGATCTTTGTCGGATAGGATAGAAATAAACCTGTAGAAAAGTTCTCGTCTAACCGTTATACTTAATGATTAGTCGACCGAGGAATCATTCGTGTCTCAGATTGATTTTCTGTATCTCCTATATATCTTCTTCAGGTAAATTCTGTAGTCTTTTAGACGTCTTCATCGGGTTAGAGTGTTATGTCAGGTGAGTAATTCATGGGTCGTACGACCGTAGTCTCAAATTTGAGGTATTTCCGTCCTTGACATACCCATATGTACATTGGTCGTATCTCGGACCCTGTGTTCTCCATAAGTTCTTGACACTTTATTTACCTATTCACTTCTCATATATGTCACATACAGAGTGAATGTTTTTCGGATACATCTTGGTCAATATTGTCACAAGTACTTCTTCATAGATTTCTTGTCTTGTCCATGTAGAAGTCACAATTCTTCTAAGGTTGAGTGTTTTATATACCGACTTCTTACGTAGTAAAAACTGTTTTTTATTAGTAATCCTGTATGTTTATACTCTCCTTTCGAATAATCAAACCGAATAACTATTTCTATAAACAGTTTATTATTTACCAATGTAAAGTACCCTGTTTTTTTTTTTTTTTGGGTACATCATACATAGTGACAAGAGAATATGAGTCCTCCTTTACTTAAGGACGAATATAGTGTGGCAATCCCATCGTAATCTAAATTTGGATTGTAAGTCTGAGGACCAAAAAGCGAGAGAGATTATGTGTGTTGGTAATTTATTCATTTTGTCTACGTCGATTGTACAAAAGTCTATTAAATGGAGGGATATAGAGAAAAGAAATTTTGTACATGAGGTTCGGTGACTATTTGTCCAACCTTTCCGTCGGTACAAATATGGGATACTGTAAAGAGGACCTGTGTCGACTAACCGGGTCTCAACCCGTGAACTAGGTTTCAGACGGTTAGGTAACCGACCGGTCCTTGGTTAGTCTAAGTTCGAAGTTTCAAACTCGGACATCTTGGTCTCTGGTAGGAGTCAACTACAGATAATAGAACTGACTTTTTAGACCAGGACTGTTCCCTTGTAGTCCACTTACCCGGTGACATTGCTCACTTATCCTTCTCTTCCTTCGGTCCAGACGTCAATCCTCTAGTGTCGACCCGAAAGTTAGGTGGACCATGGGTTCTCTCCCTCTTCCCATCGACGAAACAGAGGACGGTCGGAAGACCAAGGGTCAGGAACACTCCGACCCCACAGGAAGGGTAGGAACCCAAGACCACTCTAAAAGGGCTTAGGAAAGTCATTTGAGAACTCATTCAGACTCACCCACAGACAGGAGACGAGTGATGAGTTAACCCTGATTTCGTAGACCTCCCCTGACTTCTAAGAGTTTGAGGGGTTCCGAATCAAAAGAGTGGATATGTTACAGAGTGGACATACCTGGTCCTCGAGTTTTAAACTCGTTCTTTTAAAGAACGGTTATGTTATGAAAATGGAATCAGGATATCGATGTGCGGAGGTTCCTTCATAACATATTATAGAGGGTTCCAATAGTGTGATCACGGTCCTTTCTTCGTTTGTGAGTCCCATCCTTTCGACCTAGTCCTTTTTTTGTACTCGTAGACGACTGAGTATAGGGGTGTAGGGGACCGACCGAGGATCAGGACTCTCTTCCTTTGGTAGGACCTTTCAACCTCCGTCGAAACGAATTGTGTCTTTGGTCTCGTTGACGGTAGTTCTAAGACGGTCTTCAGTCTGGTCTAAAACGGACGACCTTCCATTTCGGTTACACCAGAAACTCCGCATTCTGACAGGATGTTTCCGTCGTAGAGTCCGTAACGACAAATGCAGTTCCCACCTCCCGAAAAGTTCCTATTCTGTTTTTACCGACCGTTTAGATTACTTTGACGACTCAGAAAGACGATATAAACAGGGACATCTAGTCACCTCTTTCTCTCAGGAAAAGACCGACCCGGGGTCCGGGTGACAATTAGTTTTTTAAAAGGGACTTCGGTGAGTTCAGGGTGGTGACACCCGCAGAAACTGTAGATAGGTGAACGTAAGGGGTCTTATACGAACAGAAACCACAACCCTTAAGTGGTGGGAAGAGTCTAGGAGAATCGACACTGAATTTGGGGTTCGAGGTTGACTGTTGTTGTTCTTAAGGGTGATGGTTACTCGTGGTGCGACCTTCCTCCGTGTGTCTCGGTAAGGGGACGTTGTTACGAGGTCCCTCGGAACAGTAGTAGAGTCGGTCCGGTACAGACAGGAACTGGACGTCGTAGCGGTTGAGTCACTACTAGGGAGGACCCTAGTCGGGTAAGAGTGGGAGGGGGGTGAAGGAGACCTCTTCCCTCTCTAGAGTCGACAACCCTGAAATCCTTTTACTGAATTGGAGAATTGGACAATGAAGTCTGTGTTTCCCGAATTTCACGGAAGATGGTGTGTCCCGACAAGGTACTTAGGTCATTCTACTACGTACACGTCACGTACCGGACTGGACACAAATGATAAGTGACTGAGACTTTACGGAAGGTCTGTGTAGAGAGAAATCTACTTACTCTAATGTCTCATACCCGTGTTGGTGTGTAGGTTTTAGGGGACCTCCGACACCAGGGAAGGTCTCCCAAGACGGCTCACTCGTCTCTGTCTCTACCGACCCAAGGAGACGTCTGTGGGATAAGTTCCTCGAAAGTCGGTTCATTCTTTCCCTATGTCCTTCTCAGGACCGAGGGTCTCCCGTTCCGGTCGGGGGTCCCCCGTCCCACCACGATTGACCTCGACGACGGGGTTGTTAAACTCACCTTTACGGAGTGCTGCGGGTGGTCAGGATTCCAGTTTCCGCCGTGTTAACTGAGAAACAGGGCCTCAAGTTCTCGGAGTGGTGAGGAAGGTTTCGGTCAAACGTCCTACGTGTTGTGTAGCGGGGAGGGGGTGGCAGTCGGTAGGTTGAGGAACTTGACCCTTTGGTGAGAGGGCTCCTACATGTCAACCGGGAGGTGGAAAGAGGAGAAGTGGGTGAGTCAGAGAGGCCAATTCGACCAAAATGGGACGTCCTCCCGAGGAACAAAGCCTTCCGTTGTCTGTCACACCGAAACACACCACCTGTGTCGTGAGGTTCCGGGAACGTAAGTGGTTCCCCTCTCTGTACTTCAGATCCCTTCACCCTTCCGGTTCAAGTCCCTCCGAGACAGATGGACTGTGGGTCCCGGGACACCCTAGAGGGTCGACACTTCGTCCGAACCCCTCCAGTAGACGAGGTCCGGGACAAAGACTCGTGGGTGAGGTCCGGGACAAAGACTCGTGGGTACTCCGACAGAGGTAAAGTGTCTTCCCCGTCGTCTCCGGGTCTCCCTCCTTCCTTGGATTTCAGTGGGACGTCCACCCACCACCCGTCTTAACGTGAAGATCCCTCCCGTCGAGGGAGTCTCCCAGTCTCACGGCTGACCCGACGAGACCCCTCAGTCCGACGGACTCGGGGAGTCTGTCGGTAGTCCCGGATCTCCTCAGGGAACATCCAAACGACGTCTTCGGGGTGAAACAGTTCCTCGAGGGAGGAGGTGAGGGTCCGTCCCATGACCTACACCCCACTGTCCCGTTTCCCTTGGTTCCTCAGACTATTGTCCGACTGACGGAAATCACCCACCGCCCCCCCAGAGGAGACGTCGGTAGGACCGGTCGCCGACCATGGGTCCCCGTACCCCCGAGTGACGAGGGGTATATCTGTATTTCGACGTGACCACGGTGCTCCGTTCTCCCAGGGATTCGGTCTTTAGATAAAGACTCGTCGGGACTGAAATATACCTTTTCGGCTGTGTGGAAGGAAACCCGGTGTGGGGGTTTGTTTGTAGAGAGATGGAGGAGTCACCCACAGAGGTTAGGGTGGTCGTCTCTCGGGAAAGAGACCCAGAACTCCACGGATCCCAAGGGCTCGGCCGGGGAGTCTGTACGTCGAAGACACCCCACCCCTCCACCCCGACCATGACACTGTTTCCGGCTTTCGGTACGGTACGTCCTTCCCCTGGTCACACCCGTGGACGCCACTTCCCGGGTCCGGAATGGGACCCCTGTCAACCCACCCCTGTTGCCGACGGTTGGTACCGCCACTACTGAGGTCTATGTTACCGTCTCGGACTGGAGAACCTCCCCTTGTTTGAGACTTCTAAGGTGTGTCCCTCCCGGTACTCAGTCCAGATACAACCGCAGTGTCGGGACAAGAATCGTGTCAGGGGTTCGGAGGACGTAGTCCTTGGATTGGAGTGGACGGGGTCCTCCGGACGACCCTAAAGGAGTCATAGAAATGACGATGAAGTGATGGACGACGAGAATCCGTGTACTTGGTCTCCGGGTTCTTGTAAGGACAAGACAAAAACTGAAGTCCACAGAGTGAAGGGAGTCAAAAAGACACGGAGTCAAAAAGAGAGATATCTCACCCGTGTCTGCAGGAAACCGGGCAGAAGGACAGCCTCGAATTTTGTGACCCTTCTTATCTCACCTTGTCCCTTTCTTCTCGTCCGGGGAGGAGAGACCCTCACAGGAGGTTTGTGTTGAGTCTCTCCGAGGTTGTGTTCGTGCCGCGCCCCCGGAAGGGGGTGTCGTTTGGCTTTGGTTTTGTCTCGTGGGGTCCTTGGTTGAGTTCACGGTCGTCCAGTGGTCGTTTGACTGCTACCCACAGGACCCGGTCTCAAATGGGGCTCGGGACGTCCCGCAGTGTGTCCGGACGTGGAGTCTGACTACCTGAGTCCGGGAGGAGTGAGGGGGACTCTCTGAGGACGACCACTCCGTGACTCCGGGTGAGCCACTTTTGGACCCTTAGCCGTCGGGGGGCCTGTCGGTTAGACGGACCGGGTCTGTCCTGTTTCGGAGTCAAGGGTTACTGTCCCGCCGACGACACCCTGGGAGGGACCGGGGTCCTGGACTGAAGTAGGGGGACAGACCCGGGTGAAGGGTCGAGTCGTCCCCCGTCAGTCGAGTCTGTGGTCGGTTGGAAGTGTCCGGACCGGAAAGGAGTCTGTTGGACGGACTCCTGGGACCTGGGGTGTCACTGCAGTACCGGACGGACAGGGTGGTCGGTCGGTCCAAGAAGGTGGGGACGGAGCAGGGGTCGGACCTTATACCGGGGTTCCCTTTTCTACGACATCCTACGGGGGCTCGACCCGTGACAGACGGGGAACCGGAACCTCCCGTGTCCCAGGGACGTGTGCCCGACCTGTCACCACGGGCACGACGGTGGGACCGGAACGTAATTGTGTTCGGTCAATTAATGGGGCTCGCGACCTCTGTAAGAAGGTGGTGGTCCGTTTGACGACCGGACGTCGGGTTTGGTTGTCCCCTTTGAAGTCGGAGGAGTCGGGAGAGGGGCGGTCTACCTTTATTGCATATCGACGTCTCCACCCCCTCCTCCTCCCCTTGTTTTTGGTCGGCCCAAGGGCCAGAGCCCCGACCGGTCGGTCGGCCCGTGAGTGGCGAGAGCAAGAAGAGCTACTGTAGATGGTGGAGGGGCCGGACCTCCGAGTCGAGGCTCAAGAGGACGAAGAATATCAACCTGTGGTGGTGCATGACAAGGTCCTAGTACCCAAGCCGCAACCACAGCCGTGGACCGCTCCCGTCTTTCGTGCGCCACTCGGTCGCCGGCCGGTACCGGGGCGCCGGCCCCGCGGGGGACAGGTAGCCGGAGCCCCCTCCGACGAACCAGCGGTCGCGGCGAACCTCTCCGACGGGCGTCGGTCCCGAGCGTCGAGCGGCCCGGGGTTCCTGTCCGGTATATCGTCCTGGGGTGTGGCCGGGCGACGCGGCGCCCCTGGCCCCCTGTACCCCTCGGTCCCCCGTCGCCTCCCCCGCCCCTCGTCCCTCTCTGTCCGTCTCTACTCTGTCTCCGCCTCCCCTGCGTCTCCCTTTTTCGGGCACCGACGTTCCTTGATTAGTGCCAGGTCGTGTTCCGCCTCCCTCAGCCTCCTCTCCGGGCCCCACCTGCACCAGAGAGGTCTGGGGAGCCGGTGTCCCCACGCTCCCCTCCCGGCGCCCGTCCGCCCGACCGCCGGGTACCCCCGACTAAGACCTCATCTCCTTTCTCCTTTCCGGTCCGCTCCTCCTCCCGAGCCCCGGAGAGGGGTTGGGGACATTTGGGTCTCTTTCTCTCAGTCGTCAGGAGGGGAGCCCTCCCTCTCCCTCTCTCGCCCTCTCCTGCCGAGGTGCCGGCCCGGGTCCGCTCTTCAGTTCTCCCAAACTCCGGCGGTTAGTGACCCCAAATGAGCGTCGGGAATTTATCTTTGTGTACTCTGGGTAGCTTACTCCTCGGCCCCCACCTCCGTCCCCTCCCCCTCCTCCCGGCTCTGACAAATGAACTTTGGGTTCTTCTTTCAGGGTCGCGGTCGCGGCGGCGACCTCTCGGGTCGGGCGGGGGGCGGTTGAAAAGGAGTTCAAGCCGAGGTGAGAACGGGGAGCCCGAGTGGTTCCGCACCGGTGGCTCGGGTGCCCGGACCGCGGGTCCCTGACCGAAGTCCGACAGCGGAGGTCGGGGCGAAGGGCAGCCCCGTAGCAGACCGGACCGACGGCGGGAGGTCGGTGTACCTCTGGTTGCGTCGTAGGGAGACGAAAATTCGAGACGACCCCGAACACCAGTCCGAGGGCCTTCGGAGGGCGGCGGGAGAGGACCGTCAAAGTCCTCGAACTCCCCAGTCTTCCACCCCGAGTCCCCCTCCTCCCGTCGTCCGGCCTCCACGGAACCTCGCTCGTCGTCGAGTGACCTGACCATCCGTGACCTGGTCACGTTGTAATTCGTTTGTGGCCCGACCTTCCACCTGTCTGGGGCACGTAGGGTCGAATGACCGACATACCGTAACTTACAGGTCGATTTTGGAGAGACGTGGAGTGACAGCAGTAGTGATCCCACCTCACCCCTCCTTGATTCGTGGATTCTGGTGTGCACTGGCCGATCCTCGACTTTCCTAGGTTCTTGGTCTCCGGGTGACCAGTGGAGGATGTCCTTCGAAAGGGTCTGGGGAGGGGAGACTAGAGGGAGCTTTTCCCTTGAGGATCATATACAGAATTTGATGCACAGATGACGGGGTGTGTAGATGGTTAGAGGACTTTTCGACCCCCGAAGTGTGGTGGTCGGACCGAACCGACTCTCCCAGGAGCCCGAGGTGTGCCGGGGGAACCACGAAGTCGGACGTCAATGTAAGGGGTGTACGGACTCAGATTGAACCGTTTACAAGATACGGTCCGTGCATGGGACAACGTAAAAATAGGAGTGTTGTTAGAATAATGGAAGGGTAAAGTGTTTCCTGTGGAGTCTCTGGGTCTCGTCTCCGAACTCGGTCGGGTGTGTCGGAAGTACCTCTCTTGGTTTAAGTGAGACACAAAATTCAAGTTCGGACAGAAAAAGACAATGTCTTGACGAGGACTAAACAAAGGTCTGTAGGGTAAGAGGAGTTTTACTTGGAGTTGAACGACGGTATTCTAGACCCCTCGAGGAATTTTTGTGCCTACGGGCTCGGGGTAGGGGTCTCTTCGACTAAATTAACCAGAGTCGATCAAAAAAATTCTGGGGACGGGATGTTGGACACCAAGAGTGTGTCTCGGTCCCACTCCTTGTGACGAATCTAGAGACCCAGAAAGGGAGGCTCTCCGAGGTAGGTTGGCTCCCGTCGCCCGCTACAACCCCTTTCTTTAGGTGGGGGGGACGGTCAAAAGAGGGGACTCCACTCCTGGGACGACGGGGGAGAGTCGGGAAACCCCTTCGTCCTCCCTGGGACAGGGTCGACTCCGGACGGTGTACCGATACGTGTGTGTGATGGGGTCCGGGGAGGTTTCGGTCCTAACCCAAAGTCCGGCTTTACGTTGGTTGTCGACCCGTCGTCCCGGCCGGACCGAGACGTAAGTTTACCCCGGTCGGAGACACGGACGGGGACGGTTGGTCGGCCTGTCTCCGTCGCGACCCGTACCCCGACCGTCTCTGGTGAAAGGTGACACAGGGACCTCCCCTCCCCCCAACGACCGTCCCGTGGGGTGTGTTTTTCCCGGTCAGGGGTCGGACACCCTGTGTCTCCGAGGGAACGGTCAAACACCCTCTCCTTTTGAGTTCCATGTTTCTCTTCTACCCTCAAGAGGTCGACCAATCTCTCGAGGTTTCGGGGTTCTCGGGTCTACTACGACTGGTAGTTGTCCTTCGGAAGGAATCACGGGTGAGCCCTACGGGTGGATCGTCTCTAGTGTAACGACAGAGTCGCCTCGGAGTCTTCCTGGGTTCTCATCCGTGCACAATCGCAGGACAAAGTGTGTGTCCGTCTGATCCCGAGTACTCCGTTAAAAGAGTTCCAGTGTGTCGACCCTAGCTTGGGGACCCGGGTGGACTGTGGCGACGAGTACAGGACGGAAGACGGGACGTACACGGTGACGAGGACTCCTCCCGGAGACGGAGTAGGTTGGGGATGTGCGAGCCGTTTATCACGAATGACTTAAACTCATTTGAGTGCCCTCTCTCACTTCCTGTCCCTTCGAACCACACGACGTCAAGTACCCCAGTCTGTACTGAATCTCTTGTTGTTGTTACCTCTGACCTCACACCCTAAGAAGAGGTGACGCCACGGATGACTGGTCTAGGTGTCACGGGTGACACCCATCCCTGAGACATTGACAACCCCCTTTACTCACTTACTTACTCGTCTACCTACTTGTTCCACTAAATTGCCGAACGAAACTCGGTTATGTCTATGTGGTTCGTCCCGGAGTGGAGGTTTTAAACCTCTTTGATGTTTAAGACCTTCCGTCTTTTCCCCTCTACCCCTTTGTCTCCGACCCTCTTCACTCCTCAGTACCCAAACTCCGGTTTTCGACAAACTCTCCCATTCGTCCCACGGCCCCTTACCTCTCTGAGTGAAATTAGGTTCGGTTCCTTTAGACTCCGATCGAAAGTTTCTCCCCTTTTTAGGTGTGCGACGAGGGTGGAGGTGGGGTGGGGAACCTTTTGACCGGACTCGAAAGACTTCTGAACTGTGAGACCCTGTGTCCATCTTTTCAATTCTTTTACAAGAGGTCCGTAAAGTCTCGCGACTTCTGTCCGTCACCGGGCGTCCAATCCCCTGTTTGTCTACTTGTGTGTCTGTCTGTGAGACAGAAGGACCGACCGGGGGGGTGGGAGTGGGGGGGTCGTGTGCGTTCGGGGAACGAGTGAGAGAGACCGTAGACGGAGAATCCCACAACGGAGAATCCCGACGGGCCCGCCCACACTCGACCCTCGTCCATAGGCCTACTCTTTGGTGAGCCGTCCGCCCGGAGACCCACTACAGTAGGATGTCTCCGGCGAGACCTAGCGGAGGGTCGGGTCCGGACCTTTTAGCCCCCGACTCCCTCAGTCGGGCTCCCTCCCCCTCTACGTCACCTCCCTCGGAGGACAGAAGTCTATCCTTCTCAAACCGCCTCCGTACCTCTTCCCCTCATGAGGAAAATCTCTTTTCCCGGGGAGGGCCTAACCTTCCCCTGAAAAGCGGTCGCAGAGGAGGAGGTAGAGTAAAAGCACGGAAAGAGTCTCGGGGACCGACCTAGACGACTCCGAGACCGTCAAGGGGTCTCGGAACGGGGTACGGACGGAGTGTGGACGTAAGGAAGGCGACGGTGGACCTCCCTGGCGACCGAGGACGGACTAGACTGACGACTGAAAGTCTGAAAATGTGCTCCGAAAACGGTTTAGTCCGAGGGTGTGGAAGTCACCCAGGGACGACTGCTTTCTTCTTTGCGATGTAAGTTCGAGTCAGAAAGAACTGTCGGACTCAAGGGGTTCAAGGGACTGTGTGCTGAGGAGACTGGGTCAGTTGTCAGTTGTGTGGTGTGAGAAGGTCCGTCCAAGAATGTAGGTTCGGAGACGAGGTCGATACGGGGAACGGACCTTACAGAAGGGGAAATGGTTGGGGTTAAGACGGACTGGGAGGTCGTCGGGGGGTGAGTGAGTCGGTATCACGAACGTGACCTAAAAGAACACCCCGTGACGAGGGGTTGATCCGGTGCACCAAATCTGTTCTCACCGGGACTACACCCATCTGTCTGTGGGGTCCTGACCCCGGCACCCTGTGCCGTGACCTGTGTCATTAACGGACTTTCAGTACTACGTCTCCGTAGGTCGACCTCAGACTCCCAGACCAGGACTAAACAGGAATAACAATTGTTGAGACACTGGAACGTCTCCTGTGAATTGGAGAGACTCGAAATCGAAGGAATAGGTATTTGTCCTTGTTGTTGTCATGGATGAGGCACCCCAACAAGACTCGTACCATACTTCACTGTCCCAATTATGGGATACATTTGACATCTGCCACAAATATTTCGTTTGTCCTTTGCCCTCTAAACCCCTCCTTTCCTTCCCGAATCCAAGGAGACTTCTGAGTTTTGGTCGTCCATCCAATCCCGTTCCCGGTGTCCGCGGTCCACTTCAACGGTACCGAGACGGGGAAGAGTACGGAAAGAGTCTGGAGTGGAGGACCGTCCGTCACCCGTAAACGGTCGACCCGGGTGCGTACCCACCCACGGACGGATTCGTCGAGTTCCGGGGAATAGATGTTCCCAGGGGTCGTAGTCGGGGAATGGAGACTTAAAGGACAAAGTGACTCGAACGGTTGTAAGGTCTACCCCTTTGGTTCCGGTCGGGTCTTTCTGGACCGCTGAGCGGGTTCTGAGGCCGGGACCTGGGGGGCAGACCGACCAAAGAGGACCGGGTACACCGGAGGGGAGTCGGAGAGAGAGGTTTGTCGACCCGAGTAGGACTCTTCGGTTCGGGATGTCACCGGGGTGCGGGGTGAGGGGTGTGACAGGTACTGGGGGGTTTGGGACCCGCAGGGTGGTTCCAGGGAAGCCAGGGAGTGTTGCCTAAGGAGGGTCCGGCCGGAGGCGGACGACCGGAGAGGTATCCGGGAGCCCGTCGGTCCGGTATGCAAACCACTTATTTTACATAACAACACCCGGTTCACCCGAGACCGAGTGACCGAGTCCTCTCCCCTTTCTCCCGACCCTCGGGTCACTAATCGAGTCCGGCTCCGGGAACAGTGTCCGTTGTGGTCTTCCTACCGGCACTCCCCGGACCCTGTCCGTTCCCCAGGGGGCAGGGGTGGTCATACAAGTGAAGGGGAAGGGTCGGATGTCGACACACTCCTACCCCGACCAGGTCGGGGAAGGGGAGCTGGAGACTGGAAAGACAAAACCCGGGGTTTGGGTTCGGAGTGGAGACGAGAGTCCAAACCCGATCCTTCCTCCCGGTCCACCGTGAGTGTCTTTACCTCTCCGAAGATCTTCTGGAAAGACCTTTAGGGGTAGGGGTGGACTGTGGTGGGGGTAGAGTGTCGACTCTTGTAACGAGAGATCCCAAAAGACGGTAGTAGGTCATTCTGGTTCCGTTTTTCGTTCGGAGACTGGGACCCGGGTCGGGGTGGACCTGTGTCCCGTGTTCGGGTTCAGGGACTCCCGGTAGTCACCGGTCCGTCGGGGTCCAAACCTTCCAGGGGCTCTGGTCTCCGTCCAGGTCTGAGACCTAGGGACCCCGTGTCCCCGACACTGAAGTAGTGTCAATGTCCTGAGGGGTGTGGGGAGTGGCCGGTGACAGAGTCGACCCCACACCCCTGAGGTCGAGAGACGGACCCCAATTGTCGGACCTCCCTCCGAGTAGTGGAAGTCGACCGGGTGGAGTGTACCCACCTACCCCTACCGTCAGAGTCATGGCGGACCTATGAAAGACACACGGTCGAGACTCCTCTACGACGACTTAGACGAATCCCGCCGACCTCTCCAATGCATTGGGCTCTGGTCCTGCGCCGTCTCGGCCCTACATTTGGGTGTGTAAGGCCCAGGTCCCTCGTAGACGAAGGTGTGACACGACACACCAGTAGTGGGGAGTTTCCCGAGGTTCCGACCTAGACCTTGGATTTTTTCCCAGCTGCCCTTCCGTCTCTTCCGGTCGCCCTCCCTGTTCTCGCCCGACTCCTCTGAGGTCGTACGACTGTTTCTCGACGATGTGTAGTGTTCCTTCGTCCGTCTTGCGTCGGCCGCCCGTGGCCGAGGGTGCGGGTGTGCGCCCCTGTGTGTACAAGTGTACGTACGCGAGTGTACGTGTGGTCCGCCATGGACAGTGCAGGAAGAACCCTCTGAGTCGGGTCGACCTCTCGGTGTGAAGGCTCAGGGGGGGCTCTCGTTCGTCGTCGTCCTCTCCTCTCTTAGTCTCCTCCTCTCTCTTGGCAATCCGTCCGTCCTCCAGGTGGCCGCTCACCAACGTCCGCGGCGTAACCCGGTCGCCGCCTTCCGCCCCCTCCCCTCCCCTCACTAAAGGACCGGGACCCTGCCGACGACCCGCACCCAGCCTCACTAATGTCTCCGCGACCCTGCGACGACCGGTCCTGCCCCTATTACTCCACAGACGTTTTGCGTCCTTAGGAGACCTCGTGTCTCTTAGGAGGTGTTAGGGCCGGACCTTATCCCGGGCGCCCAATAGTGACGGGGCCTCTTCCGTCGGACCTGGAAGGAGAGATCGGTGCACCCACCGACCGGGGTGTCCCGGACCACCGAGGTTCCTAGGAGTGGTCCGGTCGTCCGAGCCGTCCGACCCGGACCTCGAAATCGGTAGTCCCGACCTCTCGGGTTCCGGTCGGAGGTCGGAGACCCGTGGTGTGGTGACCCGGAGGTACAGAACAGGTCGGGAACGGGTTCGGGACCACCGAATCTACCATTTCTTAGACGGACGTTACGTCCTCTGGGTCCAAGCTAGGGACCCGGTCCTTCTAGGGAACCTCATCCTTTACCGTTGGGTGAGGTCATACGAACGGACCTCTTAAGACACCTGTCTCCTCGGACCGCCCGATGTCAGGTGCCCCGGTTTTCCTCAGCCTGTGCTAACTCGCTGACTGTGAAAGAAAGTGAAATCTTCTGTCCGGAACCGTCTTACCTTCCTTCGAAGTAAAATTTTTCAGGGTTGACGGGGTGGGGGTTGAG
Organism: Capra ibex; assembly: GCA_006410555.1. Lineage (NCBI taxonomy): Eukaryota > Metazoa > Chordata > Mammalia > Artiodactyla > Bovidae > Capra > Capra ibex. Next base: position 254,994 of record SJYO01043778.1, on the reverse strand, counting down.
ATTGTGTCTTCTTACCCCGGGAAATCTTTGGTCTTTTTTACTCCCGAGAGTTGTCCGAGTCTGTCAGTATACCCTAGACCCGGAGTCAAAGGAGTAGACAGTCTACTCCAATTTTCAGTAGGAGGACGGTTTTCCTTGTTTTAGTTTCGTAGATTTTATTGGCTTCTAGTACTCTACACTTTATCATTGTGATACTCCTTTTTTTCGAGGATCGGATTAGTTACCACACTTGTAAAGATCTGATAGTGTCCCAGTCGCGTAGTGCTATTGTCAAATGGATATCCCATTTCACCGAACAAATGCGAGCTCTCAGGAACTCGACCCATACGGAGTAAAATGTGCCCAACTTAGACTCGAGTTTGTTCCCTTCCTTGACCGGATTCAAGGTTACTCCGGTGTCATCATCTCGTCTTTACCTTGGTCCAGACCCTGTGGGGTCGACCACGAAGGAGATGACTTGACGAGTGACCAAGGTTCGTTCTTATCGTAACCTACGTCACCGACGTCACCCTTCCTTTACACCTCTTCGTTCAGACTCTCCGTTTCGGAACCTGACGAACGGGTCGTGGTCGCTCCTCTCGTTGGACTGTCTGTCGACATTGTCAGTAGCGTCGTTACTGTGCATATGTCGTGACTGACATGTGGTCCGTGACACGGCTCGTGAAATGTATGTCACTGAGTAGATAAAAAGTGTGATTTGGATATTATTATTCCTTAATGGAGGTAACACGTTTACTTCTTTTACTTGGTCTCTCCAATTCATTGAACCGGGTTCCAGTGTGTCGATCATGTCACAGGTAGAGAACACCCCTTTGGCCAAGTCCGAAGTCAAGCATCGATAAGTGGTAAATCTCGTGGACTGAAAGGGAACGAGTCGTTCGGTGGAAGGTTAACGTCCACCCGAGGGGGTACATCTGGACCCTCGGACCGGGAAGGTCTCAAGTGACGTTTTGGTTGTTTCACCCTGAGATGACCCCTCCAGACCCCTCCAGAGATCTCAGACAGACTTAAATTTAGATCCGAAACACGGAAACTATCTCAGTGAATTGGAGAGACTTGGAGAAGGGACCCGTATAGGGTACTCGAACCAAACCAGTCGAAAGCCCCTCGTCCTTTCAGTTCTGAGGACCTCGATACTCCTACTCTTGGTCTACCGTTATTCTATGATCTACGTGGTTCTACGACCGTGGGTCTCAACGGATGGTTGACCTTGACCCCCCTCGCCCTGCGACCCCCTTGATGTGGGTGTCTGTCCGTAGGACGCAGGTCTCAGAGAATGACCCGGATCGTCGGTCTTCGAAGGACCCTATCGTCCCTGGGCCGACCGGGTCGAAAGTGTGGGACCATCCCGGTACTGTTCTGTCTATGTGAGGTTCCGTTCTCCGTAAGTTGACGACATCGACTCACCCAGACTCAAATCTTGCACCCCGAAGTGACAGGCCTCGGTCTAGAACGACCCGATACTGAAGAACAGTGACACGGGGTCTATTCCGGGTCACCCGACGGTGGGACATTCCGGTGGGAGTGGGGGAACCCCGTTCGATCACGGTCCGGGGAGGGTCGCGGTAGGTCGGGGTGAGTCGGGACCCCCTCGGTCGATTGTCCAGCGGGTGTGGAGAGACGTAGAGACGACCGAAGTGATGAGACGTGAAAGGAAGCCCAAGAAGTCCTCCTTTACAAACCCTTCACGATTACAGACAGTCACTCGGTTGCTTTAGTAAACCGGACTCGGACCACTTGGGTCCTTCTGCACAAGACGATTTTGTCCACCAGCTGTCTGAAAGACGTTTCCCGGTCTCTCAGTCATAAACTGCGAAACACCCGGTACACCAGAGACAACTCTGCTGAGTGGAAACTACAATGTTAGACATCTCCTTACTCACTCGGCACACGGTTATTTCGAAATAAATGTTTTGGTGTACCACCCAACCCGAACCGGACACCCGTCACTAAACGGTTGGGGATCCGATCCTCTTCACTTAGACTCACTTGAGACCCTCAACCAATACCTGTCCCTCCGGACCGCACCACACTAAGTACCCCAACGTTTCTCAGTCTGTGCTGACTCGCTGACTTGACTTGACTTGACTCCGATCCTCTATCCTCTTCCGTTACCGTGGGGTGAGGTCATGAGAACGGACCTTTTAACGTACCTACCTCCTCGGACCATCCGACGTTAGGTACCCCAACACTTTTCAGCCTGTGCTGACTCGTTGAAGCGAAAAATGAAAGTACGTGACCTCTTCCTTTACCGTTGGGTGAGGTCACAAGAACGGACCTCTTAGGGTCCCTGCAGCCTCGGACCACCCGACGACAAATACCCGAGCGTGTCTCAACCTGTGTTGACTTCGTTGAATCGTCGTCGTCGTCCGATCCTCTACTCCAACAGTCTCTTCCTCTCGACAAGGTTTGGGGGTCCTCTGTCTTCACCCACGACGACACCTGATTTATGAGTGTTCCGGAAACGGCGAACCAACTAGAAAAGAGTTAGTAGTAGAACTTCCCAGGCTACGGGAAGGTCCGGAGACCCCGTACCCGTAGACCCGTCCGGTCCTGGCCACCTGTCCTTCTCCAGGGAACCGGAGACCTTTGTCTCGGGGGTGCGGATTTGCACCTTGTTGGACTCGAGCACGGGTGGGGGAGGGGGCAGTTATTCGTCCGGAAAGGAGAAAGGTTTCCTTTTACCCTTCGCCTGGTCTTTGCTCGCACAGAAATTTTTATTTTTTTTTCAGAAAATTTTTGCACTAAATAAAGGGTCAGGGGCTCTAGGTGTCTTAATTGGGTCAAGGTACCGAGGGTGGGGTTTAGGGTGGGGGGAAACGTCACGGAAGAGAGGTCGGGTGGTCTCGTTCGGGAGAGGGTCCCACCCTTCCTACGAGGGGAGAGGGTGGAGTAATGTTACTTGTCTCCTCCTCTCCGGGGACCGAGTGTTTGGGCCGGGGGGGGTCGGTCCTCCGTCTGTACCGGCGTCCGAGTTCCGACCCTTTTACCGCTCTACTTCCCTGTCCCACTTCCTCGTTCTCCGTCCGCGTCGGTTTACTCGTCGACACTCACTGTGTTTGGTTGACGAAGGACAGGAGGGACGACAGAGGTGGGGGGTAGAGACCACTGTCTTGGTTCCCCGGATTCTCGTCCCAGTGCCCCGGACCACCTTTCGTGCCCCGCACATTGGCCCTTAGACGTGTCGACCAAAACGACCGACACACTGGAACCCGTTCACCGGACTGAAGAGACCCGGTTAGACATTTTAGTCCGTAAACCCCGGGTGACTAGAGGTTCTATGACCAAAGTACAAGATTCGAGAAGGTCATCTTTGGGCGATCCGCGGTATTGTGTTCACGTGGTGTCGACTTTGTTTAGAAAGGTCTCTTAGTCTGACGGAAAGGACCCTTTTGGTGAACTTGTGTACGAGTCATATACTTTGAGGTCACTTCGTCCGGTTATCAAGTCCACCGTGTATCCTGTTTCTCCTTGACGTCGTTCTTAAAATTTTTTTAGAACCAAGAACACGAAAGAGACGGTGAAATCGAGTGACTAAGACCCGTAAATCGTTTAGAGGTTCGGGGGAAAGGAAGACAATTTACCGCTATTTTTATAGATGAAGCAGAAGAAGAAAGGTCCCAACGAAATTCTCGTTTCACCGGATCACGGACACTTTCCAAGGCCTCGTCCTCCTTAATCCGGAGACCTATGTCTTCCCCTCACCCGCTATCCCTGTTTCGCCCACTACTTTCGTCGCACACGGACCCTCTGTCCTTTGCACCTCTGTCCCGGGGAGGACTCCAGTGGGGTGTCCTCCGCCCCAGGGACGGTGTCGGTGGGGAGGACCGAATGACCGTCGTTCTTAGGTCCGGGTCTCCTTTGGTCCAGTCGTTCAGGACTGTGAATCCACGACTTGGACTGAGCCCAGTTCAGGTCCACCAATACTCTTCAGTTTCTTGTTATGGAGTCCCCGGGGGTTGAAATTCCTACAAGGGGAGTTTGTGTATATTCGTTTGCCTGATGTAATATTTGTGGACCCATCTGAAGTCAATCCTCTTCCTGAGGATAACCAAACACTATTCCAAAGAAAATTACAACTCATTGAGGTCTCGTCACTCTAAACCCAAGGAAAATTGGTTTAGATCAGAGGTTGGTATGAAAGTCCTTAGGAGGGGACCACATCTCGTTCAAGGTGGGTAGGTTTGATTATTTAGGTCTCACCCGACACTCGGGTCCACCCTCTCTGTGTCTTGTCGGTCGTCGTGTTTGAGGAACCTCTTACTTTCGTTGGTCCCCGACTCCCCCTGGTCCCGTCCCAGTGGGCGGAATAGCCGAATGTGCCGGGGGCGGGACCCGAGGGCCCTGCCCTCCTCCTCGACCTGGGGACGGCCCTCACTCGTGAGGTGACAGAAGAGACGCAGGAAGGGAAGACGTCATAGAGTCGTATGAACTTGTGGGCTCTGGAGAGAGAAGCCCTTAAAATAACAAGCATGGAGTGACGTTGGGGCTTACCTAAAGATTTATAGACACCATAAGCTCAGAAAAGAGACGAAAACATGTTCCCTTGATATGTGTCCCGATCTAAAGATTTCAAAGGATGCCTACGGTGTACGAAGAAAAGGGAAAAACTGATCCGGTGGTCCCTTGAGTCGGTGACGAAAGTCCGGTAGTTGATTAACAGGAATCAGCGAGTCAGTCCAGGCTGAGAAACACTGTGACATCGGGCGGTCCAAGGAGACAGGTACCCTAAAGGGTCCGTTCTTATGACCTCGCCCAACGGTAAAGGAGGACGTCCCCTAGAAGGACTGGGTCCCTAACTTGGGCCCAGGGGATATAGAGGACATAACGTCCGTCTGAGAAATGAGAGACTCGGTATGATCAGGACATTAAATTATCATCTTCCTCTTCCTTGATGAAAAAGCGATCCTCTGGTATATAGGGACAACGTCCGTCACGGGACAGCATCCGTACTTCATTGAGTTTAGAAAAGGTCTCGGGAGGTCCCGATTGCCCGGAAGTGTTTCTTCATCGTCGAACTGGATGTACTAGATACCACGGACTTTATCCAGTAGTACGAGTCTCGTCGCCTTTGTCCGTGCTGTCACATTCACCGTACTTACCGTAGGCCTTTTTCGTACCGTACTTAACTCTGCCGGTTCTGTCTCTCGTTCATTATCGCGTTTGTACTGAAGGTCAGGGTTCAGTGTCTCCAGGTACAACCCCTGCCAAATCACATTCCACACACTCGACGACGGGTGTCCCCTATGGAAAGACGTCGAACGAGGTCCCACTCGTCGTCGGAGGTCGAGCAGTAGTCACGAATTGTCATACTTTTCTAGTATGGGAACCTGACCTCCCCATTCCCTAGTCACGACGATGTCAGTGTCGGGTCGGGGAACCGGGACGGAGACTACGGGCGTTGGAGACTCCGGCCCGACCGAAGTCCCGTCACACTGCGCGCTGGGCGGGACACGAACGAAATTGTGAGAAGACAGGGGTCAAACTCTACAAATTATTAAATACTTGTTCTCCGGGGTATTTAATACAACGACCAGGACGGGTTCCAGACTCCCAAGACTCGGTTTCTTAAGACTTGATTTGTTTGTTCCGACCTTCCTCGTACATCCCTGAATCCTGGTCTCTCTTCCCACGGATTTTAGTGTGTCGTTCACTCGTCGTCCCGACTCCGATCTTGTTTGTATATGAAGGGTGAAGACATTGTACGTTCTGGCAAACTGCCCGTGATAGATCAAATTAGGACTGCTGTTAGACATGAAGTGTTTGTATCTTTCACTCCGAGTTCTTTCAATTCCAAAAGGGGTTCCGGGGTGTCGTTTCTTCACTACCCAGGCTGACCTCGGGTCCGTTCGACCGCCCTTACCCCTTGTTTCCCCATATTTTTGCCCCCTGGAGTAAGAGACCAAGGTGGTGGCACCGGTAACCGGTTCCCTCCGAGCAAATAAAGACAACCCGAAGGGAACCATTTGTGTCGGTATAAGGAGAGTAAAACGAGAGTCATCCTTCCCCGGACAGAGAAAGGGACCTTGGGCGGAAAGGGTCTTAGGTCTCAGGTACACCCCCGTCGGGTCGGACCCCGGCCTTACGTGATGATTTGGCGACCGGTGGCTCGGTCCGCCAGTCTCTTGTCAGTCAGAGGGCCGAGTCCACCCCTTACCCCACCCCCACACACGACCTCGGTAAGGTCTCGGGGCACCCCTGATTCAGGTTCCTGTGGGTGTGTCTCCGGTTCCAACCCCGGTCGTCTCTCTCGGGTCGGGTTCACCCACACCCGTCTCTCCGGTTCCGTCGACGGGTCCCCCCGACGGTCCGTCGGGACGGAGGAGGAAGGTGGGACGGGACTTCTGGGAGTCGAAGGGCCAAGTTCTGTCCACAACACCAGTAGTCGACGCGACACCCGCCTGCCTCCCCGGGACACACCCCTCCAGAGGATGTCGACGACGGACTGGGGTGTCGGCGGGGAACCCCCCTACCGGAGGGGGAGTCGAGAGACCGGGAGTGGAGAGGGGTGCGGTTCCGTGACCACACGTACCTTCTGTGTTTGAGTGTGACAAGTCTCAAGGGCCTAGGGTCGGTGTGGGGGGAGGGACCCCACCGGACGGAACCACCAGGAGGGGGTGAATGATCCTATAGGGGAGAGGTCAAGAGGGTGGGTGGTCGAGGGGCCCGGTTTCGGCCACTCTTACTCCGTCATCGTTGTCGTCTTTGTCTCCGGGTCTCTACTTCACTCGCCGACGACCCAGAGGTCCGGGGACGGGTCGTCAGGTCGGGGAGGGGACCGAGGCAGAGGTGTTCTCGGACCTCTCTATCGTATTTGTCGTTACCCGGGTCGTGACTGTTGGGGTAGGGTCCCGGTGTGTTTTTTACGTTGTGGAAGAAAAGAGGTCTGACCTGAAGACGGTAGTCTAATAGTTACTTGGGTGACGGTTGATAGATTACTCGTAAATGGTGTCGACCTCCGAGGGCCGATGCTGGGTGACTGAGAGGTCGGAGTCCCTACCGCGTGTCTATAAATGTTAGTTTATGTGAGAGGGTCCGCAAAGACTGACGAAGTCCCCAGTACCTCCAAACCCCCTCGGACAAACCGAGGGAGTCGGTGGACGAACCGTGGTGACTCCGACGGGCCTGGACTGGTAACTTGTCCGATCTCGGTCTGTGGCGTCCGTCCCGACCCACGTCCCCCTAGTGCGTCGTTCCGACTCTGGACCTCCGGAACGTAGACGACCTGGGGTGGAGACCTCGTCCCGAGTGTCTCTGTAGACCGACCTGTGACAGTCCCCTCCGACCCCACCCTACTCACTCATCCCTGATCTCCGTCTCAAGTGAACACCCCAACTCCTACTGGGGGAAAAGTTCCAAACGTCCGGCGGGCGTAGAACGGGACCCGTCCCAGAGACACGACAAGTGACACAGTGGACCGAGATCTTACATACCTATCGCGACATCAGGATAGTTCGCAGACTTCTCGTCCACGAAGAAGTTCCAAACAGAGATCAGAGAGGTTGGTCTAGACTTCAAGGCAGCCCCAGAATTGGGAGAGTCGGAGGAGTGTCGTGCGACTTGTGTCGTCCGCCATGGGTCTTTCAGGGGCCACCGACTACCTTCCTGTAGATAAGTCACGTGGGTCAGGGGCTCCAAAGCACCCCTTTCACTCAAGACCGACTGGGGTGACGAGGTCCCGGAAAACCTAGGGGTCCCGGGACGTGAGGGAGATCGGATCCAAAACCGACCCCACCGGGCTCTGTGTATGTCCGTAGGAGTCCGACCCTTTCTGGGACTCGGATCAACCACGGCGCGTTCCATTGAGTGCCCGTCCGGAGGTTCGGGCCGTCTTGTAGGGACCTTCGACGTCCGAAGGTCGTAGACGACATTTCGGGAAGTTTCTCTAATTTTTTTTAATAGGTACTCGTTATACCAGACACCGTTCTACCTACAACGTCCTTTACCCTCAGACTCGTTTTTGTTGACCGAATAGATACTACAGACCACCCTCGTCCCGAGTCGTCTCGAGCCGTGTCGGAGGGTCCCACACACGGACGTCGGAATCCGGAGAGGAGTGGGGGTAGGGCGAGGACGAGACGCACCCAGACCTGGTTAGGGGGCTCGAAAGTCTACGGTGCATTTGTCTCTTCCGATACACACACGTGTGCTTACGTACGAACGAAAGAGAAAGAGTATGTGTGTGTGTGTGTGTGTGCGTGTGTGTGTATCAAACCCTTTAGGGGTGTAGACCGAGAGTGCACTGACTCGACACGGGTCCTCCGGCGTCGACCCTCCCAGTCCTCACACGTTCGAGAGACCCCCTCGTACTTCAATTGAGAAACCGTGGTGTCGAGACCCTGAGACTCCCTTTCGGTCCCTCCTCTGGTCACGAGTCTCTCGGGACCGCACCGAGTGACGCGTTCATACTCTTCCACCCCGGTGAAGAGTCCCAGGGGGACCAGAAGTGGACACTGAACTTTCCCGACGAGAAAGAAACAGGGACAGTTAGGCTCAGTTGGTAGTCGACGGTCCCTCTGGGTCATCTACTTCTCAAGGAGGAGTTGTCTCTGGGTAGACAGTCAGTCCCTAAATCACTCGGGAAGGATCGCGACCCGTGGACCGACCCACACAACACCGGGACCTTAGCATACCTTTACCCCGTGCACCGGGGGTCCTCTGGTGACCTTCGGTGTCAGGACGATTGTTATTCCTTGTCCAGTCTCCCCGGAGACCAGAAACCCCGTTCAAGAGAGGTTGAGTCCGTGCACATAATAAAATATTTAGTCTTGAAAAATTCGAAGTTGTTGAAATCACTTACTCACTGGTAGACGTCACCAATAGAGACTTTGTCGTGGTGGGTCTTCCATAGCCCCCTGTGCCTCCTGCGCGGGGTCAGGTCACCGTTCCTGCACCTCGCGAGAGTGTCGGTTACGACTCGGACGGGTCTACGGAGACGTCCGACGAGAGGGAGAGGGGTCCGACTGAGTAACTTTTGGAGTCCCTTGGTCCCACCTTCCGGAGTGAGCCGTGGGGTGGGGGTTCGTCTAGATACGGAGGACCCCCTCCGAGGGAGGTAGTGGGACGGGGGGGTAGCATCGTGAACCTGTAGTGTGGCATTGACGACGAATGAAAGGGTGAAGGGGCTGGGTTGGCCCTGGGTCTGGAGTCCTACGGGTGGAGTTAAAAGGACCCGAACCTGGTGTCCCGGACCGTGTCTCCCCTAGGACTCTACAAGTGACCTGTCTTAGATGTACTGTCGGTGTCGGTCACGGTCCCTCAGTCGAGCTCCAGACCGTCCTTGTGGGTTAGGATCCCTCGGACTATGGTCGTAGGTAACCCTTTGAGTGAAGAATAGTTAGATCGATCGGGAGCTCCCAAGGGGGTGGAGGTGGAGACCTTCTCGACGGTACTCACAGCCGCCTCGGGACCCGAATCTCGTCTCTCCCGTTGGCTCCAGTGACTTCTTCAACTGATTCCCCGGGAGAATGAGTCTTGGGACACTGGTTTACGGTCACTCCTTGAGTGTCTCCCGAGGGTCTCGGTGACCCGAGGTCCGTCCCTGCCACACACCGGTCTGGTACGCCTGGTCCTCCGTCTGTTCCTCTTTGACGGACTGGACCTGTCTAGGCCTTGTCTCCTACAATTTTGGACGGGACAAACGTTCCAGAGGGGTCCCCTCGACTACGGTTGTCTCTGTCAGAATTAAACCGAAGTGATCGACAGTAGTGTCGCAACGTTCCTGGAGTGGGAGGACGGACCTTGTCAGTACGTGGGTTGGGACTGTGTGACTAGGTTGTGAGTCCCTCGGATTCCACCGGGTCCCGGTTCCCCCTCTGGGACCTATTGTCCTTTCCGTCTGTGGACGCCCCCCGAAAAGGATGTGGTGACATAGGTGATCGGTTTACGTTGTAATCCTCCTTCGTAGAACTTCTCCTACTCGTGCCCCTTCCCTTCCCTTAAAAATTGTACCGAACCAAAAGGACCATGTTCTTACGTCAAGATTACAATTGTTTTAGGTAGAAGAATGGTCGACGAACCCAGTGTACACAGCTACTGTTCTAGGTCCCCCGTTTCATCTTTCTCAACCCCTTTTTGTGAAAAAAAAAGGAGCGTTTTCAGATTCAAAGCGACTTTGCGACCTTTTAAAAAGAAACGGCGGTGTAAAGTCCTGACTGGTTAATATTTTTACAGTGCTCGGTTGACTCAATGTGTGCGGTGTAAAGACAAAGATTTGTTTCGTTTCAAGTCTCGTCTTTTTCCACGATTGTGTTATTCATTGCGTGCAAAGGGGGCTTAGAAACAAAAAGGTGACCGAAACAGCAATGACCTTTACAACGGAGAAAACAGTGTACAAATATTTGGTTTTTCGGGTTCGTCCCTAAACGACCTGGTGTTACATCCGCAGAGAAGGGAACTTCTTCTTCTGGAACACCTTTGTTTCGACAGGAGAATTGACGGGGGCGGGGAGTGGGGTCCCTGTACTGGTTTACGTGGGAGGTCCTCGTCGGGGTAACTCAGTGTCAGGTGGGACCCCCAGGTTCGGAAGACTGGGGAGTGAGAGACGGATGGGACTTATACCGGTAGTTGGGTATGCCTACTGGGTAGGGTTTGACTTGGGTCGGACCTAGAGCCCCATATGGACCCCTCGGGTAGTTTTGACCGACCACAAAGACCCACGGTAGGGGTCTCGACGAATAAGTTACCATCTGGACCCAGACTCTTAGACACGAAGTTGTTCGTCCGAGTCCTGAGAGTCGTTGTGGGGACCCGGAATCGTGTACGACAGGGGAAGGTCTGGTAGAAGGGTAGTGAGGTCGTTCTCTTCAGTCGACTGTCCTGACTCCCCGTCTTTCTTCGGCTCGTTCGCCCTACCTCCCCTAGTTCCGATGGGTGGGCGATCCACGGAGTGAAGGGTCCACACTCTATACAGGAGGGTCCTAAGCCCCTCGGGAGGGGAGGGGGTGGGGACGAGGCACACAGGTCCGGCCATCCCGTCACCCAGGTGTGACGGACACCGGTCTGTGTGTGAAAGAGGTAGTGTAGTGACGGTGTATCCGACCGCCACCTTGACGGTTTGGTCAGTCGGAGGAAGTAATGGTTAATCGACCGAAACTTGAAGTCCCCACTGTAGTCCGACCCCTGGGTCTCGGTGTGTTTATTTTTAATAAATTTTTGTGGTCGGGCCCGCTCTACGCAGTCTTCCGTTACGGAAGTGCTCTGTGTAAGCGAGAACCTTGTCCGGCAACCTCCCACGGTCCTTACAAAACCGGCACAAGAGGTTCGTCGGACCCGGAAAGAGGGACTCCTACCTACCGAACCCGTCTTTTATTCCAAAACCTTTTCCGAACGACTATATCAGAGGGTCCAATGGAAAGGTCTGCGTAGAGGACGGGAGGAGGAGAAGGATCGGGAAGTACAGACGGTCCGATCTGTTGGAGAAGAAGGGAGTTTGAAGAGTTTGTGTAGGGTCTGAGTCTCAGGAACGAGTCTGGGTCGAGAAGATTGTCCTCATAGACCAGGTGAGAGACGAGTATGGGTGGGGAAGGTAGGAGGTCGTTTGTAGAGGTCGGGGAGGGGAGAACCGACCACGAGGGGGGTGGGGTGGGGTCGGGGAAGACAAACTGAGGGTACGTAGTGTTGAGGAGGTCCGGGAGTAAGTAGTACTTAGGGGCTCGTGTAGGACGAAAGTGTCAACTCGACACTGGAGGTACTCCGGTCCTTGGCCATTAGTGAATTTTCTTTACTTTCGGAGGTCCCCTCCTGACTTTCGACGACAGTAGACGAAACAGAGACGGGAAGAAGGAGACACCGACCATTCGTCCCACCCGGTCCCAGACTCTCTCCGACCGGGATGAGACACAGGACCCCACCCCACCCCCACGTAAGCAGGGTCCCCTTCTACTCCGTGGTCTCCGAAAGTGGCTGAACGAAAGAGACGAAGTGGGACCGGGAGGAGTGTGGGGACGGAGTAAGGTCCTAAACCACCCTCACGGTACTCGTCCTTCGGTCCAAGACGGACGGGGAGGGGAACCCTTCCGTCACCGGGGAGAGAATCAGTGAAGGAGACAGTTTCCTCCCGTCTAACAAAAATATCATCAGTCTTGGATGTCCGTCCAAAACGAAATTCGGTTTATGTGGAATAATTTCTGGTTTAAGTATGTTTCTCTTTACTTCCCTATGATCAGTGTCGGACGTTTCCCTGGGAAATGGAGTACTTCTTAGAGAACACGGGTTACCCAGGGGAGATGTCTATGGCGTCACCCCAACCCCCGAGAGAACCCCGTCCGGGAGAGGGTCAGACACCTTGAGGACGGTCGCCAGAGGCCTCGGGTCAGGACGAGAGACACCTAGGGACCCCAGAGTCCTTCCTTGTCTGCAGTCACCTTTTTCCAAACTTAGCCTTCTTGGTCTAAACTTAGGACAGATGAACCGATCCACTGGAACCACTGGACCTGGATGGAGGGGACCAGATATTTTGCCCCTATTCTGGTGGACGGGTCCAATAGCCCCCCGACCGACCGTTGATACTCTACGACGTGTGTGTCGGAAGGGTGAAACTTTCCTCAGAGAGGACGTCCTGCATTACGGTTTCAGTCATCAGGGAGGACGAATTCTCGACGAGGATAAGTCTTTACCGAATTGAGAACCACAAAGAACGTGGTCTGTGAAGGGTGCATAATTGAGGATAAGTTCGGAGTCTGTTGGACAACTTCGCGATAGTAATATGAGTAAAGTATCTACTCGTTTAACTCCGTGTCCCTTCAATTCCTGAACGGGTTCTGGTGTACCGACCGTCTCGACCCTGTGTCTTGACCCACAAGCCGAGGTCTCGGACAGAATTGAGATGTCTTATAAGACTCTGCTTCAAGACAGAGGATACTCCGGTCTCGGAGTCGAGTGTCTTACTTTTAATACGAAGTTCGGTCCAGGAAAAGTTGAGAGTTTAGGGGAAGGAAAGACTTGGATAGTTATTAATTTTCTTATTATTACTGTCGACGATAGTAACCCTCGTACGATACGCGGTGGGGGACGATTAAGTTAGGAATGGTAAGTATCTCCGTTCGTGATAAAAATGGGGGCAAAAGGTATACTTCCGTACTCCAGTCTCCAGTTCGTCGAACGATCAGTGTCTCGTTTGTGTACCGTCTCGTCCTCGAGTCTGGGACGGACTGTGGTTTTGTCTTTGAGACTTGAGGTCCACTGTGCGAAGAGACAGCAGTCTGATGTTATTATGACTAGAGTACTTGAAGTAGGTTACTACGTTGGACATACCATGATTTTACCTTCGACCCACTCGAGCGGTTCAAAGGTTCCTTTTCGTATTTCATTTGTCCTAAAGTGCTCCTCGTAGTTGACTGGATTTTCTTGTTTGAACGTTGTGTGAACTCGTTGGAGTAAACTTAAATTTACTCGTCGTCGAGTAGTGTCCTGAGGACCCACCCTACGCTGGAGTCTGTGTTAGGGTCCCGGTCCTACTAGGGTCTCCTAGGCACCTGCGGACGCGGGGGACCACCTTGAAGGATCGGTGGCCTTGACCTCGGTACGTTGAATGGTCTTCATTCAAAGGGGTCGGGTAGAAAAGTCCAGACTTCTCTTGCGGGACGAGACCCACCCACGCACCCCCCCGAAGCCCCTACCCCCAGAGGACGTCGTCACGAGTGGACCCCCTCCGGTTAGTGACTGACCGGGTCGGATGACGACCCGTGCCGTGTCTCGGGAGATTGACGTAGTACGGGAGCTTTGACGTGAAAGGACGTCCACCGGCGATGAGGTAAAAGTTCCCGCACGGGTAGTGAGCCCGATCCGATGCTAGGGGTCAATAGGTTGGTGTGTGAGTTCGTCCTTACCGAGCCCTCCATAATACGTCCCCACTAGTCCAAGTTGTAATCGACCGAAAGTGGACAATGTGAACTATGAGACTCCCCGGGACCCAGGGAGTCGACTTTACGAAATTACCCGTCTCGACTCCACAATGACGACTTCTTTAAAGTGGACACCTGACGTTGGGGTCGGACGAGAACCCAAAGTCCGAACGGACTGACCGGATGTTAACGTATTCGGTCAAGGAAGGTACTTTACATTATATGTCATCGAGGATACCCAGACCGAAGAGGTCAACTTAGGCCGGTTATGTTGTCTTCTCCACTCCCGTACCTCGAGACCACTTCTCTAGACGGGTTCCAGTGTCCCGACGCTTACCCTCGGGTCCGTTAGACCGTATTCGATGTGGGTGCCGGGTGCAACGGGAGGCGACGACAGGAACGGGGGAGTAGTGGCCAGAGGAGGGGAACTGGTAGAGATGAGTGACCAGTGTTTCTTGGTAAGACTCTCGATTCCGTCTAGTACAGGGGAGAGGAGTCTTGCGGAGTCACCGAGAAGTAGAAAGAGTGGCACTTCCGGCTTTGGGAATCTTCCAGACTACTCCAGACTCGACAACGGGGTGAGGGTGTAGAGACGAGAGGGGGGATTGGAACTGGAGGGGAGGTGAGGGGGGTCGGTGTCCGGAGGGCCGGTACGGAACTCGTCCGTCTCGTCGTGCGAGGATGGAGACCCGGAAACGTGACCGACACGGGAACCGGACCTACCGAGGAGGAACCCATTGGTGCGGTGAAGGAACGAAGGGACAGGTTGTCATGTAACAACGGACACGTCAAGTAGTGAGTCTCGCCTGACGTTTGGGGAGCTCCCGTCTTCCCGTGTAAGGTCAGCGGAGTTGTGAAATGGCCGTATGTCGACCACGAGTTATTCCCGTTGACGTCATCGATCAGAGGACGTCACGACCCAGGACGAGGGGGTGGACACACGTTCACGACACAGAACTGAACCGTTTCCGGGCCGAGAGGTGGGGATTAGTGGTTTTGAAGAGGAGAAAGGTCTGTTGTAGGGACTGAACTCCGGCGTCGTTGAGAGGAAGGACTGGACATCACAGTAAGTACGTGGGTCCGGAAGAAGGCAGGTGGACCGTAAGTTGGTCGTCGTCCCCAAGGACTATGGGCACGTCCGGGACGTCGTTCCAGAGACGAAAGTTCCACCACCCTGTGTCTATTGTGTTCTTTTGGGTGTTCCATTGCTCTCACACCAGTCGCTGTACGTCCCTTCTTCGTCCCACTGGACTCCACCCGTCGATCTATCACCTCGTACCCCGTCGAAGAAACTCGTCTTTAGAATTCCCCGGTCGGTACACGTTCTTGTCCCTTGTCGTAATTCCGGTCCCCCTTGTCGTTCACGTGTCTGGTACACTTCTTTACTCGGACGACGTAAAGTCCTTACCTTCCACTGTCCACACTCTCACGACCCACCCTTCCTCCCCCGTCCCCGTTCTCACCTCGGGCCCCACCCTACCATCCGTCCCCGGTCTCGTGTATGCCGAGAGGCCCTAGTCCCCAAGTCTTTCCACGGAATAAACTGGGTATAAACCTCCTCAAGTGAGAAACCGTACCTCTTTCCACACCTCCCCGTTACCACCCTCGTCTGTCCGACTTCTCCTGCGACTCCAGGAGACTCCCTACTTCTCCCGAAGATTGTCTACACTACCACCTCCGCCCTCTTTCCCTACCCACACCTCCAGTCCACCCGTCCACTCTCCTTCCCTCCTCAGTCCCTACTGAAGAACTACGACCCGAACTCGTTGTCCCACCCACCACCCTCCTCCTTCCACACTCTTCCTCGTCCAAGGTACCTCCCTTCCTCGTCTCTACTTAAATTCCGATGTGACAGAAGACCCATAGTTTCAGAGGTCAGGACGGAGGAGACACTCGGACGGGAGACAGACTCGTGAAAGAAGGACAAGTGGGTCCAGACGGAGCATCAGGACCGAGACGCGAGGTATCCTCTAGGGAGGTCCTCTAGGAGGCTCCTACTCAACCCCGAAACCCCTGATGTCACACTGTTCTGCACCGGTCCGTTGTTCGTAAACACAAGAAATGCGTTTGTAGCGACTGACCTCAGTGGGACCCTTCGAAGCACTCGAAGTAGTGTCTCGTCTCACCTTGGGGTTTGTGCTTGAGTCTGGGGGTGAAACGGTGTCTGAGGTCCGTCGGTGGGAACCTCTGAATCGAAGAGTAAACACTTTACCCTTAGGGTACTCGGTGGTACGTTGTACCGAGACTCATCCTTTATTTCTTTATCTATATATTTCATCGGCCATGTATCACTTTCCCTTCAACGAGTCAGTACGGACTGAGAAACGCTGGGGTACTTGACATCGGATGGTGTGAGGAGACAGGTACCCTAAAAGGTCCGTTCTCATGACCTCACCCAACGGTAAAGGAAGCGGTCTCCTAGAAGGACTGGGTCCCTAGCTTGGACCCAGAGGTCGTAACATCCGTCTGCGAAATGGCAGACCAGGTGGTCCCTTCAGGAGGTCATGCATGATCCACGAGTGATTTATTATTATCATCGATCGTGAAGTCCTCTTGACAGGTCCCACGTCCGTCACAAGATCCGTCTGAATATATATCTTCAACTACATTAAAAGTAATATTGGTACTCGACACATAATCAGTCCTAAGAGGTCTATTTATTTTGTCTGATAACTATCTCTTTCTCTCTCTTTCTTCTCTCCCTCCTTAACCGAGTACACTGGAACCCCGGAACTACTCGGGTGTTAGTCGACCCCCATCCGTATATCCGACCTCTGAGTTCCTTTTCGACGTCAAGTTCAGGTTTCCACGACCGTCTTAAGGAAGAACGAACCCCCTCCAACCAGAAAGGGAATTCCGGAAGTTGACTAGCCTACTCTGGTTGGGTGTAATCCCTCCCATTAGACGAAATGAGTTCCAGGTGACTAAATTTTCAATTAGAGTAAGTTTTTTGTAGAAGTGTCTTTGTAGGTCTTATTACGAACTGTTTTATAGACCCGTGACGTCGGGTCAGTTCAACTGGGTCTTTTAATTGAGATGTTCCACCATTCTTATCATAGGGATCAAATGTCTTTCCTTCCGTCCGTGTCTGTCCCATCCTCCTTACGGGGTCCAGACTTGTCGGTCTGAGATTTGAGGACGGCAGACCGAGGTCTCGACTGAGAAAATTGGTACTGTCATTCACCGGTAATACTATTCGTGTCGTCGTATTTAATTTAAAGAGGTAGGTAGGAAAAGGACCGGACTCTCACCTTCCGTCTCTTTGGTCCCTTCGAAAGGGACCCACCCCGGGACGGAACGAATCCTTCGTCGTGTCTGGGAC
This sequence comes from Capra ibex, assembly GCA_006410555.1. Lineage (NCBI taxonomy): Eukaryota > Metazoa > Chordata > Mammalia > Artiodactyla > Bovidae > Capra > Capra ibex. Next base: position 237,828 of record SJYO01043778.1, on the reverse strand, counting down.
TCCGAGTCTCTAACTCCCGTCTCGTGGACCCTCCGATAGACCGGGTCCGGTGTTGAGATGCCTCCTCCTTTGACTCCGACTCTCATCTCTTCCCTGAGTGGTCCCCCAGGGTCCCGAAGTCTTTCACTACTTCTGTTGTTATTTAGTACGAAGAGGTCGCCAATAACAGAGGATCCCTGAAGTGACGCAATTGAAGAACTTAGAAGATGTACACTCTGTGTCTCGTAGTAAGAGGGACAAAAAAATTCCTTACTCCTTTGACTCCGTCTCTCCAGTACTTTGACCACGGTCTTAGAGTCGGGTCCGAGCTGGTCGGTGACGTAGAGGCTCCAAACCCCGTTCAAAGAACCCCTGCTCCCCTACATGGACACACGATTCAGTGAAACCAGTACAGGCTGAGAAACTCTGGGATACCTGGCAATCGGGAGGTCGGAAGAGACAGGTACCCTAAGAGGTCCGTACTTATGACCTTACCCAACGGTACGGGAGGAGGTCCCCTAGAAGGATTGAATCCCTAGCTTGGTCGCAGAGAATTCAGAGGACGTGACCCTCCGCCCGAGAAATGGTGATCTCGACGAGGGTCCGAACGGGGAGGAAGGGTCGAGGGGCTGGACCCCGAGACCGATGTTCCCTGGGCCCTCTTCTACGACGTCAAGTGTAAGTACTCCGTCGGAGTCGGAGGACAAGTGTCTTCTTTACGGGGCCGTCTGTCGCCACACGTGTGGACTTTGTGGGGACGGGGTCCACTGTCCGTACACACGTGTACACAGAATAGGGTGTCGACCTGTGTTCGTGTGTGCGGTTGGGTGTTTACCGATGTACGGTTGTGTGACCGTGTGTGTCAATTGTTCACTTGTGGACAGTTCGCGTGTGTTGATGCTTTGGGGTGCACGTGTGTGTGTTGGGGGGGTGTGTGTGGGAGATATATCCTGTGTAGAAAGGAGTAGGGTTAATTGTATGTTCGTTTGTGACTTTGTGTGTTTTGTATCCTACGGTGTGAGTCTTTGTGTGGTATGTTAGTGTCGATGGGGTTAAGTGTCGGGTAGAAAGTGTGTGTCCGTATAAGGAGATGACTAGGTCCCAAGTTTCGCGGACCTGTGTTCATGGACGGGTGTTCCACTCGGCGGTGACACGCGGTGGATCAGAAGGTGTGAAGGGTGTGGGCGTTCCCGGTCTTGGCGGGAGGAGCCGACAGGTGGGGGTGTTGAGTGGTGGGGGTGTTCATCCTTATTGTGTCCAGCAAGGTCAGGGAAGGGAGGCCGTTGAGGGTCATGTGTGAGTAGGGATTTATGTTCCCTGGTGGGAGGGGGTTAACTGACGTGGGGCGGGTGCACGTCCGTAAACGGGTCAAGGAGGGGGGTGGAGGGGCGCTCTTAGGACTGGGGTCGCCTGTCGCGGGTCGTGTGTGTCACGGGTTCCTGAACGGGGCGGCGAGGGACAGAGGTAGGTGGGGGAAGCGTTTGAGGCCCACTCGGGACCGTGGACGACCCGGTTACGGCCCCGTCCAGTCACGGGATGGTGGGCCAGAGGCTCCCGGTGGCGCGTCTCGGGGGTGGGGGCGTCGCACCTGGTCCGCGAGTGTCAGGCCCCTCCTTCCCGTTCCGACGAGGAGTCCGTAATCTTTGAGTGTCAGTGAGCCCGTGCTAGGGACGGGGGGTGGGGGTTGTGGGGAGTTGCGGGACGAGGGCCTAGAGTGGAAGAGTGCCCCTTTTGGGTCGTAGAGATAATTGGGAAGGCACCGACGGCGTGGCGCCATTCCTGGGTCCCTCTTTAGGGTCGTCACGGGTCGTCACGGGTCGTCAGCCGGGGCGTCGGGGTCCTCCTCCTAGGCGGACGTGTGCGTCGCGCCTAGATCCCCCGAATCCGGGGGGTGAGAGGTACGAGGGTGAAGGTAGTCGTGGCCCCTCTTGGGCTCCCTGCGCCTCCCTCCTCCCCCACGCTCATGGTCTCCAGAATCCGCCGTCCTCGACCCCTACCCCCGTTGTCTTTCCCTCGTCCTGGTGCCCCGTCTGCCCGCTCCTGTTCGGGGGTCTTTCAGGGGGCGTCCCAGTCTCTCCGCGCACGTGCTTCGCCCTCCCTTCCAACCTCCCTTCTTGCTGGCCTCCGAGGGAATGGACTAAAGGAGAACCTTGACGGCATCAGAGACTTTTTCTTCGTTGTTGTGTGTCTGTACCAATCCCAGCACTCCCCCGCGCTCCGACGACGCGACGCCGACGTCTCGTGAGCGCCCGGCCACGAGTACACTAAGGGCGACGGCCGCTCGGCGCGCGAGGCGTCGGCGTGCGTGACGCGCGGCGCGGTCGGGCGCCCCCGGGGGCGGACGGGCCGGATGGGGTGCCCGCGCTAGCCGGGCCGGGCGGGGCGGGTCGGGGCGGGGCGGGGCGGGGGCGAGCCACCCGGTGAGCGCGGGAAAGGGTCCGTGGAAGGGGCCATGAGGCTACCCCCTCCTGCTCCGTCCAAGGGTTCGTGAAGCAATTGTCCCTTTGACTCCGGGGCCCCTCACCAGCGATCTTGGGTCCGGGACGTCGCGTGGCCCTCGGGCGAGGGGTGGGGACGGTTTGAAGGGGAGGGTCACGAAACGGGTGAGTCGGAAATTTCAGTTGTATCTTTACAATGGAGGAAGTGGACAGAACGGACTGTAGGAGGGGAACGTCCACACTGGGAGACTTCCTTCAGGTGGGGGTGGGATCTGGGTACCCAGGGACTCCAGTGTGACACGGAACAAGGGAGGTTGACGTGGGGAACCGGTCCATCACCACTACCTACTTATCCCTGACATCCGAATTCCGACTGGTCTTTCCGAGTCCGACCCTAGGGCCCTTAAGTTGTCGCCCATCTTTCTCGTATGACGGTCCATACCACCGATTTGAAGGTCACTCGTGACCCAAGTTTAGGACAGCGATCTTTATTGACGACCTCCTGGTCTCCATACATTGTCTGACATCGGACGGTCCGAGGAGACAAGTACCTTAAATGGTCCGTTCTTATGACCTCGTCCAACGGTAAAGGATGAGGTCGACTAGAAGGACTGGGTCCCTAGCTTGGACTCAGAGGACGTGTCCGTCCACCTAAGAATGGTGACACAGTGGACCCTTCAGACAATTGTCGAAATGGACGGGACCAGACGAGGTCGGACCTCGGACGAGACGGGAGGTCGTTCCTCAATTGGGTCCGAGTCGGTGTCCGAGGGAGGGTCAGGACGGGGGTGGCGGAAGGACGGGGACGAGGACGGATGTCGGGGAGGGACGTGGGGACGTTTTTTCATTTTACCGACAGAACCCTCCGGAATGTTTATCGACACTTTTCTTCTCTCCGCTTTTTGTTTCCTCTTTTCCTTTCTATAGGGGTAAACTTACGTCTCAAGGTTTCTTATCGTTCCTCTCTATTCTTTCGGAAGGAGTCACAAGTCGCGTTTCTTTATCTCCTTTTGTTATCTTACCCTTTCTGATCTCTAGAGAAGTTCTTTTAACCTCTATCTCTATGGTTCCCTTGAAAAGAACGTTTCTACCCGTGTTATTTCCTGTCTTTACCATACCTGGATTGTCTTCGTCTTCTATGATTCTTCTCCACCGTTCTTATGCTTCTTCTTGACATGCTTTTTCTAGAAGTACTGAGTCTACTAGTGCTGCCACACTAGTGAGTGGATCTCGGTCTGTAGGACCTTACACTTCAGTTCCCCCGGAATCCTTCGTAGTGATGCTTGTTTCGATTACCTCCACTACCTTTAGGTCAACTCGATAAAGTTTAGGACTTTCTACTACGACACTTTCAAGACGTAAGTTATACGGTTTAAACCTTTTGAGTCGTCACCGGTGTCCTGACCTTTTCCAGTCAAAAGTAAGGTTAGGGTTTCTTTCCTTTACGGTTTCTTACAAGTTTGATGGTGTGTTAACGTGAATAGAGTGTGTGATCATTTCATTACGAGTTTTAAGAGGTTCGGTCTGAAGTTGTTATGCACTTGGTACTTGAAGGTCTACAAGTTCGACCAAAATCTTTTCCGTCTCGTTGGTCCCTAGTTTAACGGTTGTAGGTGACCTAGTAGTTTTTTCGTTCTCTCAAGGTCTTTATGTAGATAAAGACGAAATAACTGATGCGGTTTCGGAAACTGACACACCTAGTGTTGTTTGACACCTTTTAAAACTTTCTCTACCCTTATGGTCTGGTGGACTGGACGGAGAACTCTTTAGACATACGTCCAGTCCTTCGTTGTCAATCTTGACCTGTACCTTGTTGTCTGACCAAGGTTTATCCTTTTTCTCATACAGTTCCGACATATAACAGTGGGACGAATAAATTGAATATACGTCTCATGTAGTACTCTTTGCGACCCGACCTTCTTCGTGTTCGACCTTAGTTCTAACGACCCTCTTTATAGTTATTGGAGTCTATACGTCTACTGTGGTGGGAATACCGTCTTTCGCTTCTTGATTTCTCGGAGAACTACTTTCACTTTCTCCTCTCACTTTTTCAACCGAATTTCGAGTTGTAAGTCTTTTGTTTCTAGTACCGTAGACCAGGGTAGTGAAGTACCCTTTATCTACCCCTTTGTCATCTTTGTCACAGTCTGAAACAAAAACCCCCCGAGGTTTCAGTGACGTCTACCACTAACGTCGGTACTTTAATTCTCTACGAATGAGGAACCTTCCTTTCAATACTGGTTAGATCTGTCTGATAATTTTTCGTCTCTATAATGAAACGGTTGTTTCCAGGTACATCAGTTCCGATACCAAAAAGGTCATCAGTACATACCTACACTCTCAACCTGATATTTCTTTCGACTCGTGTCTTCTTGACTACGAAAACTTGACACCACAACCTCTTCTGAAAACTCTCAGGGAACCTGACGTTCCTCTAGGTTGGTCAGTTAGGATTCCCATCTAGTCAGGATTCATAAGTAACCTTCCTGGTTACAACTTCGACTTTGAGGTTATGAAACCGGTGGACTACACTCCTTGACTAAGTAACCTTTTCTGGGACTACGACCCTTTCTAACGTCCGTCCTCTTCCCCTGCTGTCTCCTACTCTACCAACCTACCGTAGTGGTTGAGTTACCTGTACTCAAACTCATTTGAGGCCCTCAACCACTACCTGTCCCTCCGGACCACACGACGTCAGGAATTCTTCAGGGAAGGAAACCAAAATCCCCCAAGACGTCCCAGGTTCAAGTTTCGGACCATTTGAGACCTTCAACCACTACCTGTCCCTCCGGACCGCACGACGTAAGGAACCCCAACGTCTCAGCCTGTACTGACTCGCTGACTTGACTTGACTTGACGTGGGAACGTAGGTGGTCAGGAGTCCTCTCGGGGATTCTGTGCAGATAATTTACGAGTCCATCCCGATCTACCACTAGATACACCTCTGGTCCCGTTTACAAGCAAAGGGACCCCTAGTTTCTTTTACGGTTAACGGGTCGAAGTCAGCTTCGCTTGACCGTCGATCCAGACGACCGACCTTTCTCCCTCAGATGACCTTCCTTCCTGTCGTCCAAGTGACCCTTTCCTCAGTGGAAGAACCTGAGGGGTTCTGAGGTTAGGACCCCCAGGTCCCCCACTGGACCCGAAACTCCGGTAAACAATTCGAAGTTCCACGAAACGGAGGTGTCGGATCCTACTCCCCTGGGGGCAAAGGATCCGAGCATCCAAAGGGTGTCTTCGGACACTCATCCTTACGACCCCGACTCCGGGTCCTTGGAGGTAAAGACTATGTTGGGGGAAGGGGGAGGGGTGGTCGGGAGAACAAACTCTTGGAGGAGTCATAAGGCTCGGAGAAAGTTAGGAGTGTAGGTGTGATTCCTCCAAGAGAGTAGGCGTGGAATGTCTACTCCAAACCAGTGACGGGTCCCAGTAGGTTCGACCCCTTCCCGACACCAAATACTCGAGGGGACAGGGGTACTTTGACGTAGTGCCCACCCCCTATTACCCCTTGGACGACTTAGACAACGGAAGTTTTCCGTCCACCCTCTCAAGGGTAATCGGGGACAGGGGCCGGACAGTCAGGTCCTTCCGGTCTCGGTCCCAGTCGAGGGACCCCGTCTTACATCTGCCCCTTCTGGGACACATCTTCACGGACCGCCATTGGTGCCTTCGAGACGGCACTCTTAAGGGTCGCTCCTCCTCCTCTCACAATGTACCGTCGATGCAGGTCGGGTCGTCTGAACGTAGAGGGTTCCTCTCTGAAACAAAGAGTCCGGAATAACGACCCATCCCGGACTCCTTCCCGTCTCTCACCTCCCGGTCTTAGTCGAGGGGAGGGGACGGGGTGGTGGAGGGTCGACCAGGACGTCCTCTTCGGAGACCGGGCCCCTGGTGTCACCGGGTGACGGGTAGGGGACCGCCGGTCGTCTGGTCTACCCCCCCCGCACCGAAGGAACGTCACTACCAGTAACGTAGCAGAGGTGAGACAAACACGTCGACGCGACGGGTACTAAGAGAAACTCGAACAGTTGTCGGGGGTTCCCCTCTGTCCGTCCAGTAATGGTACAGTGCCCCCGTACAGCTCCGAGTCCTCACCCTCTCCCTGTATCAAGTGCCGACGACTCCGGTGAGACACGGTCCGGGGTAGTCGCTAAGAGTTGGACTCGTAAGTTGTCCAAGTAGACCCCTCGGCCTCAATGTTCAAGTCTACACCGGGGGTGGGGACTCGACTACTTGTATCACAGACGTAGAACCTGCTCCGGGGTTCCGACGACCAACTCTTGGGGTCCAGGCCGTGTCAGAGGCGAGTTAGTGACTTTAGGGACATCCGTCGTCACCACGGTCCCCCGTGAGGTCGGGGACATGGTGTTGGAGGCGACCCTGAGATCAGTGGGGGTCCTTTTAGAACGAATCATTCTTGTTACTGGAACTCCATGGTTGCTTCGAAGGTCTGTTGGGGACGGACGAGGGGCGTTGGGTGGGGTCGGTCGGACAGGAAGTTGATCTCCTACTCGGGAAGGGAAGTTCCTGAGGACTTAGGACATCAGAGGAAAAAACCCGTCCACTCCTGTCGTTTCGAATCTCTTCGACCTGTTGTACAAGTTCCAGTGTGTCATCCACTCCGACCCTTACCTCCGACCCTTGGACCCGGAAGAGACCCAGTTCTGGTTGGGGGTTTACGACGGTGGTCACCCACGTCCCCTCCTCCCGTTACGGTCCGGACCTCCGGACTCTTCGTGTACCCGATTACCCCACCTCCGGCTCCGGGACCGTACCCCCCGGGTCCGACCCCAACCTACCACCCTGACCGTCCGGATCCTGAGGAAGGTGTCCCAGACCGGAAGTCGGGCTCATCCCCGCCGGGATTATCCTTTGGAGAACCTCCAAAGGCCAACCCGTGGAAAATCGTTTCGGTAAAGTATCAAAATCGGCAACTTACACGACTCTTCGTCGAATCTATAGGTCACCGACCCTGAGGGGGTAGGGAGTGTATGGTCCCGTACCCCGCCCCACCCCTCTCCGTCCCTAGAGGGCGGAGGACGACGGGACGTTAGTCAGGACCGGACCCGTCGTGTCGTCTGGGAGACAGTCTCCAGGTCGAAGGGTGGTTGAGTTCTGGGGGAGGGGTGGAGGGGTGGAACGAGTCAAGAACGGGCCTCGACCACGACTGTCGGGGGTGCGGGGACCGTTAAGGTGAGGGCCATCCAGTGTCAGATCGGACGAAGGCTGAACGACGACTTAGTGGGAGAGGGCCCCTCAGTGTCCTTCCCTCTTTCCCTCCCCTCCGCTCCGACCGCAGAGGGAGATCACGGCGGTCTTCGATTACATTAACTTTTCCGGAGGGTCCGACAGGACTGTGCCGAGGCAGTCCGGTGAGCCGGAAGAGACGTTGACCAGGTCCCCACTGGTTCCGGTGTCACTGGTTGGTAGGACCCGTTTTGACCCTGTGTCCTGAAAGTCTCGAGTTTGACCCTTACAGTGTCTGTTTGGTCCTATCAACTAGTGGTCTACCACAAGTCCAGTCCGGACCGACCTCTTTTTCCCACCCCAAGGAGGTTGGGTCGTAGTGTGAGAAGGGAATAAATTTGTCCCTTGAGGGTGAGACGTCGGATACACTATATTTGTCAAGTGGATCCTACAACGACAGACGTCGTACTCCCTTTCACGACCTTCGTCTAAGGTCAAGTTGAAAGACGATGAACGACCGACCCACCAGTAGAACTCGATGAAGGAAATCGAGCACTTGGAGATAAAGAGACACATATCTTCCTCCTGTCATTGACATCGTTGGGTAATCCTAAACCCCTCGTACTGTGTGTGTCACGAGAATTTCTCCAAGTGTATCACGGGCCGTGTCTTTTACGATATCTTTACGAATAAAAGAGTGGGGACCGGGACTGGGGTGGAGACAACGATGGGTTTACCGTTTCAGGACAAACTTGAACCTGGGACGTCTTGGGGGATTTTGGTTTCCTTCCCTGAAGAAGAATTCCTGGGGTGGTACTACGACCACCGTGTCATGGTGCGTCCCCGCTCACGTCTGATGAGACGTCAAAGTCCGAAAGTCTGTGGTTTGGTCCGACAGACAGTTCACGGCAGGTGTTTCCCTTTCAGACAAACATGTGTGTCACAAACTTATCCCGAGCAGATCTTTGTCGGTGTAAAAGTTCCACTGTGACTAGGTGTCCTTAACCGTTTGAGACCTGAGTACATAACCTTACGTAGATTGGAGGTTCCTCGCCGTTTAAGAGTCTCGGGACTTGGTTCGCTACTAACACGATTACCGCGAGTCTCTCCGGTCGAAAGGAAAACCAACGGGGAAAGTAAAGAGAACCACTCACTCTGTACGACACGAGGAAGGGGCCTGTAAGGTCCCTTCTCCGACCACGACCTATGTCTTTTCTCCCTCTCCGACTTCACTCCCCCGCCCTTTCCGTAAATTGTCCGGGACACAGACCCCGTGGACGAAAACGTGTACGAAGGGGAGGGAAAGAACTTGTCTATAAACGGGACGCCACGGACCTCTTAGGGTCCCTGCCGTCTCGGACCACCCGACGGCAGATACCCCAGCGTGTCTCAACCTGTGCTGACTTCGCTGAATCGTCGTCGTCGTCGTCGTCGAGACTTCACCCGTCTCCACCACAATTAGACAAAACACCTACTCCTATAACTCCAGGACTCCCGGATTCACCGACCGGCCCCGAGTGCTTCGAGGTGACTGTAGGGCTGGGTCTCCCGAGGGGTGCAGCTCCAGGTGGCCCCTGACCCCACGTTCCTCTCCTGTGTGTCCGTCCTCTTCGTCCTTTCCTCTTTCCTCCTCTACCTCTTTCCTCCGTCGGTAGGACGGCCACTCCCAAGGGCCTCACTCTCCGTTTCGGTCCTTCTCGGGAGCTCTGTTTCCCTCTCTGATCCTCTCTTTCGGGTCAGACCGCCTGGTCGACACACCTTCCTACGGCTCAGGGGCCGACACCGTGAGTCTTCTCACGACGTCCCGACACGGGAAGGGACGGGTGACGGGGAAGGGGGCGGGACGGGGGACGTGGCAACGAGGACAGTCGCTCACGGGACCGTTTCCTCCTGTACGTGCGTCACGGTCGGACTACAAGAGTGGGGCAGACGACCGACTGTAACCGACAAACCGGGTCCTGCGGACAGACGTCCCGACGCCGACGACCCTTGGCGTCCAACGGTCTACCGACAGCCACTGGAACTCTCGGCTCGCCAGGACCCCAGCACCCACCCTGGACCTAGTAACCTAGTACCCCTGCCACCCCCCGACGCCCCCCACTACCATACGTTGGGACCGATCCCCTCACTGCACCTCGGGAACTCCACACGTCGTTACCAAGACTGACGACAACAATTGGTCATTCGTGAAACACCGAGGACGTCCTCCGTCGGAACACTTCCGGACTCGCCCGCACCCTCTTTATGTACTGAACACGAAGACCGGACGCTCATACCCCACTTTAATTCCCTTGTTTTGATGGATCTTGTCATTCTTTCCATTGTAAGACTCTGTCGGGTACGACTCTCAGTGTCCTCTCCAATGGGTGGTCCACGTCTCTTCTGTCTCTAGGGTCCCGATATCCTGTAGGTTCCACCGGAGGACCTCCTCTTTTAACACTCGACCCGGAACCTCCTCGTCTCCTCAAACCTAGGTACCTCTCCCATCTCTCCCCCTCTCAAGTTCGTCCTTGTTCCTCGAAACTTCTCCTCCTCGACTTGAGGATCCCTCCCAACCACTCGTCTCCCTGTCCGTCCCTTTCCGGTCCGATCCCCCTCCGCCTCTGGCCTCACCCCTTCCCATCCCGAAACTTCAGGACGAGGCTTTAGACCTTCCAAAGTCTTACCTCCCCACTATCCCAGTCCCGGACCGACCCCCTTCCAAAAAACAATTCTCCGACTCCACCTGTCGATCCCCCGCCCGTCCTCTCCGAAGCTTCTGAGACTCGGACCTACAGGTGTGGGGGAGAGGTGGCGGGTGGGGGTGGGGGCCGTCAAGACCCGGACCGAGACGGGAAGGCACCGGTCATCTGGACCCGTTCTGTGAAGGTTGACCGTGAAAAACTTACGGTCCAACACTGGGCACTCACTTAAGACTTTGGTTGATCCACCCAGGAGTGGTCGTACAAATTTTCCATTTTGTCGGTAGAGGTTTGAAAACCTGGGGTCCCTGACCAAAACACCTTTTGTTACAAAGATAGTTGTCCGTCCCTCCCCGCCCCCCCCCCCCAGACGGTGAGTGGAGGATAACGCGTCGGACCCTCACCCACACCCACCACCCACCCAACCTCTGGGGACTCAATCTTCTCCGTTTTACTAGAACAGTGGGTCTCGATTCTACTTTATGCTAAGCCACTTGGAACCGAAGTCCACAGGCAGATGAGTAGGGGAACAGACAGACATAACCTAACACTACACTTTAAAGACTGGCGCCGTCTTTTTCCAACTCTTTGTGGTCGGTTAAGAGTTCGGGAGTCAAAGGGGTAGGTACATTCCCCCGGAGAGACTGACAGGAGTCCTCGACAATTGAGAAGAAATATTTTGGTTTTGTGCCTCTGTCGTTTACACCGAGGTCTCCGGCTCGCTCCTCCGAGACCTCTTGACCTCGAAAGGTTGGGTACCTCGGGGTCGACCCGAAGACACGACCGAAAACTCTCGGGAACGTGCCTTACCACAATTCCCCGTCGCTGGAGATCCCTACTGTCTGCCCCCAACCGACCCCCGTACTTAGACAAGAAACGGGGGTACACACGGGACCAGATTTAGTACCGTGACTCCCGGGAACACAGGTTGTTCTTAGGTAGGAAAGAGGCGTCCCGGACAAACGAGGTCCCAAGACTCTTACCCGGGGTAACACGGTACACCTGTCAGGTCTCTTCGGCCTTAAGGACGGGGCCCGCTTTTTCGACTTAAGGACTCCTCCCTGCTCCAGGGGGGGTTGGGGTCCGACACAGGGTCTCTCCGGGTACGGTCCGTTAACGTCTGGGTCTTTGGAGGTTCCAGAACACGATCAGAGAGCTTGTGGGGTCTCCCAGAGACGACGACGAGACAGGTGTCGTCTTCCTGTTTCGGGGTAGACAGACAGACAGACGAGTGCTTCTGACCTGAATGGTGAGACCGTTTCCGGGACTCGCACAGAGGTCGGGTCCCTGCTGAGGTCCGGAGGTCGTCTCCCAATCCTCACACTCGTCCGAACTCGGACCAAGTCTGTGGTGAAACACTGTCTCCGTTCAAAGAATTGGAGAGGCATGGAAGTAAACAGTTTTCCCTACTTTAATCACGGATGTAGACGGCAACAACACCCCTAATGGACCCTAGTGCGTGTTTCGAGAATCTTACCGTAGCCCGTACACCCCGGACCGGTTGTCGGACCCAAGTGTTCTCCCCGTCCCAAACCTCATACCTGTCGTCGGTCCCACCTCCTTCATAACGGACCGGGGAGTGCTCGTACCCGAAGCCTCCTCGGACCGAGATAGCAGGCACCACGGTCGAGTCCTGGGCCTTTTGTTTCTCACACGCATGAGGGTCCGCAGGGTGGGCCTACCCTGACCGTACGTCAGGCACCTCCTCTCCCTCCCACCCCTTACCACTTTCGTGTCACTGTCTCAGACACTACCCCAAGGTGGTACCTTAGGGGCCTCTCTTCCCGTTCCTCCCAGAAGGTACAAACCTCCGGAAGGGACAGAGAGAGGTTCCAGTACACAGATAGACAGGTAGGTAGGTAGGTAGGTAGGTAGGTAGGCGGGTAAGTAGGTGGTCACAGAATTGACTCCTCAATGATCTCTGTGTCGGAACGTAGACTCGTTTTCACCACTCTTTGTGTCAAGACGGGAGTGTCCGGTATGGTAGATCAACCTCTGTGTTCTGTTTTTGGGTCGCTTTCTTTTGTGCGTTCAGTGGGACACTAATCCACGATGTTTCGGACCAGTTTTCCTGTACGACACCCCTAGAAGGGGTCTTTTCCCTCCAGTCTCACCCAACTGCACCCACCCCTCCAGATGGACCTTCCCCTTTCGCATCTCGATGGACACTTTCTATCTATAAATCTTTCTCGTCTCCGTCCTTCCTTTCAACCTCACCTTCCCTACTACACTCGTTTCCACGTCCCTGTCCTTGCCTACACCCTAGGACACACACACACACACACACACACACACACACACACACACACACACTCGTACACCGGAGACCCTCCGACTTACGGACCCCCCTGTCCTGTACGTCGACCCCGACCTGGCGTTCGGTTCCTTTCACCGAGTCTGAAATATCCTTCCTTGGGTCTCCGCTACAAACATTGTTTTCTGAAAGGGGACCTGTCGCCGCTGTGGTCGAGACCCTGACTCTTGACCCAACGGTAGACCAAGACCAAGAGGGACAAATCTCCCGTCCTACCCCTGAAGAAGTCCTCTGTCTCTGTCGGGGGTACGACGACACCGGGACTCACGTCTCCACGCAACAAAACACACACACGCAACATACACACACACGCACACGCTGTCTGTGGCCCCCGGGTGACGACTCGTGTGGAGGCCGAACGAGGAACCGACACCCGGGGCGTGAGGGGTCGGGACCAGATTAAACCTCGGCTCCAACCTTTCAACCCTCGAACCCGGTTACCGAAGGACGAAGGGTGCCTCCGGGTCCTCGGGCAGGTTCCGGGTCGACACGGACAAGGATGGAGACGGCGACACCCTTTCTTACGAGGCTCCTCCCGGGGCCCGGAGCGGGTCCGTGGACCGGGTGGACGTGTCGGACCCTCCCGTCCCCGAGAACCTCGGACGTACCAGTGGACTCTGTCGCTCTCTTGGCAGAGGGTCCGAAAGGTCTTGAGACATAGTGTTTGCGCACTTGTGACATGTGAGTCTGCATGGGCCGGGGAGCTGTCGACGAACTACAACAAGGACCCCGTCCACGGGATCCGGGGAAAATGTCTACTCCGAGTCTGTCGAATTCATTGAACGGACCACGGTGTGCCGATGGTTGCTCCTTCGTTCCGGCGTCTGAGTCCCAACAGACACGGGTGTCATTGGTGAGCGTGGGAGGTCGGTAGAGATCAAAGAATGTTGAAAGGTGCCGGACCCCTCCCGACCGAACAGGTCTTTCGGGTGACTAAAAACTGGAGGTCACCGGGGCTCAGAGGGTCAAACCGGGGGTTGTGGATCATGACGGGATGGACCTCGACGGACTACCTTAAGTGACACTAGTGACTACCTTTACCGTAAACGTCACGGGGCATACCACCGGTGACACCGACAGCTCGAGAATCCTCGACGGACTACACTAGGTTCTCGATTAATAACAATAAAAAACTGGTGCGGTATATCAAGTACCCTAAGATCAAGGGACTGGGCCTTAACTTGGGTCCGGGACCGTAACTTTCGGGTATTCGGATCGGTGATCCCCTGAGGGGTTCTTGATTTTAAAATTGGAACTTTTTCACTTTCACAATCGGTGAGTCAACACAGGTCTAGAAACGCTGGGGTGCCTGACATCGGGCGGTCCGAGGAGAGAGACACCCTAAGAGGTCCGTTCTTACGACCTCAACCAACGGTACAGGAAAAGGTCCTCTAGAAGGGTTGGGTCCCTAGTTTCGACCCAGAGGGTCTAACGTCCGTCTAAGAAATGGTAAACTCGTTAGATTAATTTTAATTTCTGTGGTTCGACCTGGTGGGTCACACCCCAAGTGCTCTGGACCCCCTGTCGTCGGGAGAGACACGGAGTCAAAGGAACTGACTTTTTTAGTCCCACGATCTGACCCGAGGTGCACTGAAGACGGGTCTCCGAAGGTCGAGGTCCGTCCGGACCCAGGAGGAACGACGCCCTCCCTGTCGGACCCTCGGGGTTATGGCCGAAGGGCGAGGTCGGGAGGGGGTTGGTCGGAAGGACAGTCGTGGCTTGGACGAGAGAGAGGAGACCCAGTCGGACCGAGGTCATGTCGTCTCAGTGGTAAGTCGGCCTGTCGGTTCTGTCGAGGGTCGCCCGGTCGGGACCCGGTGGAGGAGGTCGGAGACGCACATCACTGCGGTGGTTGTTCAGGGCCCTCCGGGACCTCGTCCGCCCTCGGGAACCTGGGGTCCCGTACCACCCTTTACCCTCCCCCCTACCTCCCTCCCCCAGTCCGGTGGAGTGGGGCTCACTCCGGAAGGAGAGGTTTCCACCCTCCCTCTCCGGATGATGTTAATAACGATGACGAGAACAATAATACTGATTATGGTGTCGACTGTTCTTACAGTACACAAAAGTTCGTAAGTGTAATACGGTCCATGGTTTGATTCGAGCACTGTGTGTAGTCGAGTAGAATGGGAGTACCGTAAGGACACACACCATCCGAGAGAATAAAGAGGGTGAAATGTCTTCTCTTTACCTCCTAGTCTCTCCCGTACAGTGAACGGGTTCCATTGTGTCGGACGCTCGGGTTCACCGGAATCAGATCGTGAGTCTAGTAAGTCGTAGAACACCAACTATTCTTGTGGATATTTTAAGTCGGTCTATTCTATCAATCCTCATCCACCCTTCTCCTTTCTTTTTGCTTCTGCGTCCCGGTCTTTATGGTTTTCCTGTGGTTCAAGATCTGTGAGACAATAGTGTCGGAGTCGAGCCACACTCGTGTCGGCACTCCTTCTCCTTCGGGTTACACTGGGCACCACTCGGAGGTGCTGGCGGACCCGAACCTCCGTACCACCAAAGACTAGGGGTACCGGGGAGCAGGCCACGAGTCCGGTGCACGGGGCGACGAAGAACCTCCGAGACGCCGACTTCACTCGGAAGTCCCGAGGCGCCGGGGTCCTGCCGGGCCGACGTAGACCCCGGCTGACTGTCAGAGGTGTCTCCGACGAGGAGAGTCCCCTCGCAAGGAGTCAAGTCCCCTGGCACTGCGACCCGACTGTGACACGACCCGAGACGGAGGGGGAGACTGAAAAGGGAGGAAAGGGAGGAGGCCGCGGGCCGGGTCACGACTAAGGCCGGGTCACGACTAAGGGCTGTGGGGGTTCGGGTCGGAGGGTGTCGTGGGAGAGAAAAGGAAACATCGAGAACGATAATTATGGACGCGACGAAGGAGGGGAGGTGGCATCCGAGGCACTCCGTCCTTGACACTACAGCGAGGTCCGGAGCGTGTCCCGACCCGTGGCGACCGCAAACGACTCACTCACCCGTGTCTCGGGACTGCTGACCGTTGGCCCGATTCCCGACGGCCGACCGAGGCTCCCTGACCGGTCTCGACACGACACTAGGACTCAACAGGGCGTCCGTCTAGCACCCAGAGACGAGAGGGGAGGAAGGGGAGGGGAGGTCATTTCGGGTCACCTTTTACGGTGAAGGAAGTCCTCCAGAAGGGACTATTAATGTCTACCCAATCTTAGGGCACCTGTCTCCTCGGACCGTCCGATGTCAGGTACCCCAGTGTTTCTCAACCTGTGTTGACTCACTGATGGTGTGTGTGTGTCTGTGTGTCGTTCACACCCACAATCAAACACATTTTGTGTCCTCCCGAACTCGTCAGAGCTACCCGTCTCAGGTGGGAGCACTGGACCATGTAAAAGAGAGGCGACTGTTCCTACCGGACCGTAGTAGGGCCGTTCACACAGATAAAGGTGGGGGTGGACCGGTGTCGTAGAGTGGTGGAGGAAACGGCACAGGGACACCCGGGTTGGGACTCTGTTTCCAGAGCACACTCGAGTCTTGATTGTAGACCCGTGTCAAACTGCACGAGACCCGAAGGAACCACCGAGTCTGCCCTCTCTTTGACGGACGTTACGTCCTCTGGACCCAAGTCAGGGACCCAGCCCTTCTAGGGGACCTCTTCCCTTACCGTTGGGTGAGCTCATGAGAGCGGACCTCCTAGGGTACCTGTCTCCTCGGACCGCCCGATGTCAGGTACCGTAGAGTTTCTCAGCCTGTGCTGACTCGCTGGTCGTGAAAGTGATGAAAGGAGGACTACACGAAGTCTGTGTAATAAAGTTCGTGGTAAGATTCTTCTTGCAAGATAGTAATGGGGGTAACAGGTCTGTCCCTTTGACTCCGTGTTCTCGAGTGCAACGATCGGGTCACCGTCTCGAGTCTCAACTTGACCCTCAGCCGAGTGAGGGTTCGGAAAGGATAAAAAGGTAGTGGGAGAAGACCAGAAGGACACGGGGTGGGGGGCGTTCGGGGGTGGGGACGGATTGCGGGGACGAACCTTCGGAGGGAGTCGGGTCTGCAGAGGGAGGGTTAGACAGAGACTTGGGAGGGAGTCGTAGGTTCAGGTCCGCCTCCGGACCGAGTGAGACCACCGGAAGGGACGGGTGGAGGCACGGGGGAGGGACGTCCCCCCGATCGATCGAGGGAGAGGCTCCAGGGGAACGGCAGGACCACACTTGTCCCCCTTGTGGGCCGGACGAACTGGTAGAGTATGAGTTACTGACAGGGTCCACATGACCGGTCCGGGCGGGAGGATCCTTCTCCTGACGTCCCCTGACCGGGGAGGAACTTCCGGGAGGACTCACAAATCGGTCCCACCGGGAGTCCGGACTTCGTCTGAATATCAGTGCCCAGTAGAGGTGAGACGAAGGTCTTGGAGTCACGAATCACTGTGTCCCGGGTCAGGACCTCGGGTGCCGGCCCCACCCCGCTACGAGCGGGTGGAAGGGACGTCGACGAGAAAGGACACTAACTAAGGGACGTCGTCGAGGTGACAGGAGTCGTTCTTACACGGTCGCGGAGAAACCACGGTCCTGAACTCGATTCAGGACCTCTGCCACCTCCTGTCCCTTCGGAACCGTACGACGTCAGGTACCCCAGCGGTTCTCGACCTGTACTGAACCGCTGCCTTGCTGTTAATGCACGGTCCGGGACCCCGAACGACGCAATTCTGTCCTGAGTAGGTCCTATTTCGGTTCACTATTTGACCCGATTCTCGAGACTTCTTTCCCTATTCCTACGACTTCACCTCTTTCCCTCCCGAGAACTCCTTCTCTCCTGATTTCCTCTTGGACTCCCGTCTACGTTTCTGACCCCGTCCCGACACCCGACCCCGTCCCCTTCCCCGACCCCGCCCCCTCCCCCTTTCCCCTTCTTCCCCTCCCCCTCCCCCGACACCGACCTTGTCTCTGTTTCGGAAGGGTCACCGTCCGGTGTCCCTGTGAGGGCCTTCTTGATTCGTGTCCCCTCCTGGTACGCCCACAACCGTGTGTCCGGAAGTCCCTTCGACACAGGGGACGACAAACCTCCACCCAACCCCCTCCCGTGTGTCCTCCTTCCTCGGGACTCCTTCCGTCCCGTCACCCAGGGTCGTGACCAGCGGGGGTCGCGTCGACACTGTACGAAGTAAACGTCGACGAACCGGAGAGGGCGGAGAGGAGTGAGGGAGTGACCAGAGAAGAGGGTTTATTCGAGGGACCCGAGTCAGGAGAGGAGTCTAGACGATGACCTCCTAAGTCTTGGTTCTGGAGGTAGAGAGAGACGGGGGGAGGGGTGGACGGGTGGTACTAAGGACGGACCGTGGACTGTGTGTCACCACCGAGGTGGGTCTGCACGGTACTCGGTCGTTCCCCCACTGGGCACAGGGGACCTAGCGCTCCCCGGACGGGAACCGTAGCGCCCCGGGACACCTGAAGGGTCCACGGGAGAGGACGAACACCACCCCCGGCCCCGTGAGGACCGAGAATTCGAACTTAAGAAACCGAACCGTCCGCGTCGGAGGAGATTAGTCCTCGGATGGAGACGGATTAATTTAGTCTGGACTGGTGTCGGGTCGAGGGTGAAGAGGTCGATAAGGCTCGCCCGGTCGTCGACCAAGGGGCAGGGACAGGGAGTCGGTCCGGGGTTAAATTCAGAGGTGTTCCTGGAGGTCCACAGGAAGACGTGGTCGTGAGTCCTTCGAGACCTTTAGTCGACCCTCAAAGACTCACTACCTTTTTTGTGACCCGAGACCCAGTTTTTGGGACCACGGTTAGGTCAAAGAGACCCACTGGAGTCCGTTCGGTGTGGGGGGAGACCCGACGTCTTGGACAGTCACGTTCCACCCCCGGCCCGGTCTCCCACAGCCACAATGTGATCCGAGATTTCCGACCCTGACGCCCGTTGGAAGGGGAGGACGGAGAGACATCTACGTCGGCCCCTGCAGGTTCGTCGGAGAGGGTAGGACCGACGTACGTACCTCTCAGTCCTCCCCGGAGTGGGTTGTCGGACACATCTCTCTCGGAGACCGGTACACAGGACCCAACCCCCGACCCTCAAGTGTTACTGAATCCTAAATTCGATACCAAAAAGATCATCAGTATGTACCTACACCCTCAACCTGGTATTTCTTCCGACTCACGGTTTTTTTAACTACGAAAGTTTGACACCACGATTTCTTCTGACAACTCTCAGGGAACCTGACGTTCCTCTAACTTGGTCAGTTAGGATTTCCTTTAGTTGGGACTTATAAGTAACCTTCCTGACTACGACTTCGAGGTTATGAAACCGGTGGACTACGCTTCTTGACTGAGTGACCTTTTCTGGGACTACGACCATTTCTGACTTCCGTCCTCCTCTTCCCCCTGCTCTACCAACCTACCGTAGTGACTGAGTTACCTGTACTCAAACTCGTTTGAGGCCCTCAACCACTTCCTGTCCTTTCGGACAGTACAACACCATGTACCCCAATGTTTCTCAGCCTGTGCTGACTTGCTAACTTGTTGTTACACTGTTGCCCCGCCGACCGACCTCTCCGAATCAGTCCCTGATCCCGGTGTCGATGACGGGAGTTCCAGTTTCAGTTCGGAGTCAAACCAACCCCCTTTCCTCTGGACGAAAAACCTACGAGGGTCTCGGTCGGAGTGACACTGGTGGGACTTTCCCCTCGGCCCATCGTGGGGTGGAGACTCCAGACTGGGGTGTCGTCCTCCGGAAGTCACCTGTGTCGACCTGACCAGGACCGTGAGGACTCGGAACGTCGAAGAGTGAACCCCTCTTCGGACCTCAGGGGAATTTCTCAGGGGTCCACCCCTTTCACGGGAGTTGATATGGAAGTCCCCGAGGGGTGGGACACGGGTGTCGTTGACACTCACGACTGAGATAATAAGTAAGGATACCAACCTACTTTCCAGGGTGGAACGTTAAACCTTTAACAACATGCCGGTGTCGGGGACACACCAACACCCCCCGTCTGGATCTCACCCCTTCCTAAACCTAAGTCGGAGACTACGAATGACCGACTCTTTATTGAGTTGGTCAGACTCGGATTCTAAAGAGTAGATGTTTTTCCTCCGTACTTGGAGTGTCCTAATAACGAACGAACGAACCGAAATCAGTAAAGGTTGAGAAACGTTGGGATACCCGACATCGGACGCTCCGAGGAGACAGGTACCCTAAGAGGTCCGTTCTTATGATCTCACCCATCTGTAAAGGATGAAGGGTTGGGTCCCCAGCTTGGGTGAACAGAAAGCAGAGGACGTAACCTTCCGCCGAAGAAATGGTGATCGCAGTATCTACCAATTTGTTCCATCTGGTTCGAATTTGTAGGCCTTGTCGAAGTCCCCAGACTTTTGCGGACGGACCTACCCCCAACCACATTATAGGTTACGGCGGTGTTCTCCCTCGGTCTGTGTGTGTCTGGGGCACTTGATTCCGTGAACTCGCTGACTTGACTTGACTTGACTTCCATGACATTCCCTGGGTCAATGTCTCCACGGATTTGAGGTTGGATGCCATTCTGGGTTGAATGTCCCGGGCACTGTCCCCCCGGCCAGTGCACTAGAGGTCTTACGGACGGAGAAAGTGTGGACTGAATGACACTAACAGAAGGGAAGAGTGTCGAGAATCGAGGGTGAGGTCTGGGATCACCAATGTACGAACCCGATAATGTTATCGGTTGACCAAAAGTATTCTAGTGTGTTACAGTCTCGGTCCTCCCTAGGGACTCTGGGGGTGTAAGACGGGGAGTAGACTACGGCTTCGTATCTTCCCCAATTACTAACGGGGTTTAGTGGTCGACCTGTGACGCACCGGGTCCGGGTAGAGGAGACCGGTTGTGAGAGTACAGGTCCGTCTGTCTGAAAGAAAGTCAAGGAACTTTACCGGGGTCAGGACCGAGGACCCGAGCCAGGCGGCGGAGAGTGTCGTCGCTCGGTCCGGAGAGGGGAGTCTGGTGCTCCGAGGGGTCCCCGTCCCGGACCGGAGCGGGTAAAGGCACCGAAACACGGAGTGTGGTTCTTCTACTACTTTTTACGAACTTACTTGGTTACGAAGGACGGACCGGATGTCCCGACTTCTGGACCCAGGCTCCGATTCGAGACGGTGTCTGAAGGACACCTCCCCGTCGATCGACCGGTCCTCCGACCGATATTACGTCCCCGTCGTTAACGTTCCGTTCCCGTGGTTCTCAGGGGGCGTGTCCTGTATTATCGTTTCGTCTGGAGTCCCCGAACCACCCCCCCACGTGGGGAGGTCGACCCCGGAGGTTCCACGGCAGTGGAACTCTTCCTCACCCGTGTACCCCGGACCCGTAGACGTGTGTTCTGGGGAGGACCCCAACTTCAAAGTCCCTTTGTTTCGTTCGTGTTCGGACTCTTTTATTGCCCCTGGGGCGGGGGAGGGGTATGGTCCTATGGGAAGGGGTCGGCCGCGGAGGACAGGTAGGACCGAAACTCTCGACTTTCAGGACACGGTCCTGACTGGTGACTCGTTGGGAGGGGAGGACCGGCACCTGGAGGGTGCGGGAACGAGACTCGACCGACCAAATCTCGGCCGGAGGGTGGGCGAGCGGGTGGGTCGTACTGTCTGTGTGGGAGTCTCTTCAGGACCAAAGGGTCTCGGCTACGGGGAAAGTTCACCCGACCTGTGTTGAAGGGCGCCCGGAGAAGGAGGGTGGACGGGTGGGTCCAATTTCCGCCCCGAACCCGTCCCCGAGGAGTGTGTTTCAAGACACGACAAGGTCGGGTACCGGAGGACCCCTGGGTGTCAGGGCAAGGTCGACCGGGAGAGCGGGTAGTTGTAATTGTCCGACAGACACGTCGACGGTCACCGTCTCTCCGACCCTCCTGTCTCACCGGGCACAGGGGTCGGTCTACCCCCGACAGGGTGACGACCCCCAGACTGGTCCTGAGTCGTCTCGACCCGTGACCACCCACCTGATGGGTGAGATTGGGGATTCGGTGAGCAGGGAATCCCTCGCAGTTCTCGTACCCACGGGGTCTCCAGGACCATCGGTGTCCCCCGGACCACCACCTCCCCGTCGGAGTGAAGTGCCAGCCGTGCTTGGAACCTCTCTTGAGGGCCTCGATTTTCCACGAGCCCTCTTCGGTCGGGTCGAGGGCGGAAGTCGTCCTCAGGAGATTAGAAGAGACTCGTCGGTGACGTGTGGGTCCTCCCCACTTCTCCCTTCCCCCTCTTCTTCGTTTTCAAGGGCACCTGTCTCGTAGACACTGCGGTCCGTGGGGATTCCGTAGTCTCGGGTACTTGGAGTGCCGACAGCAGGGTTCTCCCAGGACCGGAGCAAATGTCTCTAGACTCTCCACTTCCCTGAGTAAGTTCCGGTGTCCGTCTCGACCACAAGACCGACAACAGAGGCTCAATCAAATTGAGTTAAGTTTTAAAAGTGGATCACCATCGGAACTCGGGACTCAAACAGTCGGACGGACCAGGGACCGTGTATCATCCACGAGTCACTTGTGGACCCCCACTTCCGACTCCTTCTCCACGAGAGGTCCCGAGAGGGGTCCTGGAAGACAAACGAGGGTCCCTCGTCCGTCCCTCCCTTCTTTTCCCATTGGACTGAGTCGTGCATGGTTCGCGGGGCCCACACACGCGAGTCACCGAAGTCGGCACAGACTGAGAACCACTGGGTACCTGGCATGGCGGTCCGAGGAGACAGGTTCCCTAAGAGGTCCGTTCTTATGACCTCCCCCGACGGTACGAGTGGAGGAGCCCTAGAAGGGTTAGACCCCAAGTTTGGACACAGAGAGTACAGAGGACGTAACCGTCCCTCCAAGAAATGGTAATCGCGGTGGACCCTTCGGGTTTGCGAGGTATTTGTGTAGAAGATAAAGGAAGAGGATCGTGGTTCGTCCATCCAAACTGATACCTCTTCCAGTGTCACCAGAGTCGCCTTCGGACCTAGGACTCTAGCCCTCAGTCCGAGGGTTCGTTCCGACTAGATCTCAAACTGGTCCTAACTCCATCACCCCCGAGGACCTTCTCCGAGGGGGGTAAGTGTCCCGATAGGACCGACGAGCCGGTGGGGGTACGAGGTAGAAGGACGACCCAGGACTCCGTCCCGACTGTTTCGGGGGAGACGGGACCTGTGACGAAAGGGGGCTCCTCCGTCGGGTCGGAGGTAGGGGAAGCCTTACCTCTCCCTCCGACCCTCCGGAAAAGACCCCAGAAATGAGTGTGGTGGCGTCGGGGCCTCACCGAGACAGGAGACGGGTCCCGGAGGTTGAGACCTTCGGAGCGAGTCGCGGGAGGTGAAGTCGTGGACCCGGTGGAAGTGTTCCGGTCCCGGGTCTGGGGTCCGAGGGAGGGAACGGTCGGACGTCCCGGTCCCTGTACGCCGCCACCGTCCCCTCACCTCGGGCCTGGTCTACCTCCGGTCGGTGACCCTGTCCGACCCCGTCCCTGCCTTCCAGGGAGACTTGTAACCCGGTAACAAAGTCCGGTGTTGTCTCCCACCGAGACACCGGGACCCCGACTCCTTGTTTTTGGACAAATCGTTCCGGGACAAGGAGGGTACGTTAGAGTTCTTAAATTGGTCCCAGAACGACCGAAGTCGTCATCTTTTTCCCGATTCCCCTGTCCTGGTTCGGATCTTCACTCTACCCACCGTCCCTGGTCTTCTGGGAGTCAGTGACACACTCGGGTGACACACGGCGACCCCATACCCCCAAGGATTCCCGAGGATCCGGCTACCCGACCGTCGTCCGGGTACTCACCCTCCACTGTTCTCCCCCGGGGTCGGGACCGGAGACAAGAGAGACACTGTACCCCCGGTTTGCACACGTACGGTGGACGGGTGTCCGAGTCCGACTCGTGTCTCCCGGTGGTGACAGTCTCCTTCTCCTCCGGAGTGGGGATGTTCACCGTCTGGACAAGACCCCCACCCCCCGTTAAGAGAACGACGTCAAGGGGGACTGGGTCCCGATGGTGGTACTGTTGCCACTCGGACCGGAACCCACCACGGTCGGGACAAGACCGTGAAAGGTACACGGTAAGAGGGGTTCCGGGAACCCCCGTCCGTGACAGTAATGAGTGTGACCTGTCTATTCCTTTGACTCCGTGTCTCCCCGGTCCCTTTGGTCTGGAGGGTCGAGGTCTCCCAACCCCTCACGACGAGTGAGACGTTGGACCTGTCACCCGTCATGTTCAAAATTGGAACAATTAGTCAGGACTGGACCCAAGCCAGTTGTAAATGGTCCCCGGTCCGGGACGCCTCCCACCCCCACCCGTCGGTCTCTTACACCCAGGGGCACCGCCCCTCTCTGGTATTTGTTACACCACACCGACCACGGTGTCGGTTCCCGATGCCCGAAAACGACCCCTCGTCCCCCGAAGGACCTTACAGACTCCCGACTCTTCCTGACCCCGACCCCACCCACCCCTCTCCCCAGCTCTCACGGGATACGGCTCCCCCTCCGACCCGGACCCGAACCCCCGACCCTGCCGTCCGACGTGGGGACACACCCGTCGATTCCTACTCCCGCCCCGGACACCCGGTCCTCCACCCTCTCTACCCTTCCGACCAGAGTCCGGGAGCCCGGAGTACCCCGACGGGGGGAGGGTGGGGGTAAGAGACTCCCTATACGTTGTACGACCTCAGACTCCTGTAGCGGTGATCCGCCGGGAAACTCTTGGAATCCAAGCGACAAAGTCATTACCCTTAGCTTTGAACTTGTTTTTCTCCGGAAACGTCCCAGTGCACCAACTGACCCAACCCTCAGGTCGGGCCGTCGGACCTGAGGGCAAAGGTAGTGACTGTGGTACCCTTAGTCTCGACTCCCTGACCGACGGGCCTCCGAGGGGCCCCTTCGGTCCGGTCTCCTGCGGACGGAGGGACCGGGTGACCGAGTCGTGTCCCCAGAACCCACGAGTTTGTACCGATTCGGTCCCTGTCGACTCGGCCGTCTACACCGGGGTCCGGGCCCACCGGTGCACGTGTCGGGTCACCCAGTAGAATCCAGGACCCCACACCGGACGGACCCCGGTCCGAGTGGACCTACAGTCTCAGGTGGGTCCTGAGCGGGACTCGACTTAGGGGAACGCAAGATCCCCACACAGGAAGAGGGGGAGGAAGACCTAGACCACTGGTCCCGGAGAGGGGTGGGTTCGGTCGATGCACCGACGGGGTCTTAGGTGTGTCCTCCCCCCCAGTGCCGTGGGGGTCGAAGAGAACGGTCGGGGGGACGGTCGACCCACTGGAGGTCCCTCGGTGCCGTCGAGAGGCACGTCAGTGCAGTGTCGGACGGCGGGCACCCCCTGATTGTGCCTCGGACTCACTGTGGTGAGTGGACAGGACGTGCAGAGGACGTGTGGACGAGACCCGTGACCGCTATGGCACTAGACCAGGACGAGATGGTCGGACTGTTATTGCGCCCCTCCCTCGTCCCACACACCCTCCGTTACTATGCAAGGGACGTCCTTCTACTTGAGTCCTGTCCCTTCGGTCACGACCCCTCAAATCCGTCCTTTCGGTCCTCACCGGAACGACCCGTCGACAAACTCAGTTATAACGTTCCTCCACACCCTGGTCCGACCCCCGAGAGGACCCCTCCCCGACTCATAAGGTCCACCTCCCCTCACGGTCACACTTCGGGGGTACCGTCTTGTACCGACCTCCCACACTCTTCCCCGTCCTCCACACCGACCTCGGCTCGGTCGACCGTCTCCGTCGTCCACGGTGGTCCCCGTTCCCCCCTCGTCCGCCTTCCCGGAACTGAGACTCGTTGTGGTCTCCGCACCTCCTTTCACTGTCTTCTCCCTGTACTAGACTACATGTAAAAATTCACCAGTAAGGTAGGAGACACAACTTTTACCTGGTACCTTCCGTTTCCGTCTTTGTTCTCTTGTCAGTCCGGTCTTAGGTCCCCTCCATTCCGAACGGGGAGGGACGGGGGTCCCATCGTCGACCCTTCTGCCACTCTACGCCAGTCTCAAACCCACATACGGCTTCCACCACGGACTTCCTACACCACTGCCCAACCAACGTCCCCACACTTAGGTCTTATTACGGTCCTAGACCCCGGACTCAGTCTCGGGAGGCCTTCTCCAGTCACGACGACTTCCTGGGCGATCGGTCATCAAGCTCCTCTCCTCCCGTCCCGTGACCTCGTTGGAAACGTAAGAATTCGTCGGTGTATTCTTCCGTCTTGGTGGTACCGGCGGGCACGGTCCGAGTGGTTTGTAGAGATATTTCTTGGGGGAAAGACACGTCCCGGGTACCAGATGTCGTTTCCGACCGTCGGGTCTCCACCCGGGGCGAGAGGTGGGTGCCTTCGGTCGCTCGCCGGACCCTAGTTTCGGCTCCCCGACCCCGGACAACGGGTGGAGGGGGTGGATCGACCCGACAAAACGTTGGAACAGAAGGAGTGTTCTACCTTTCCCGGTGTCAGGGGGTGGGGTCGGGGGACTCGCGACTCCAGGGCGTCGTCGTGTGAACTTTCTCCGGCCCCAATAGACGTTTTAAGGTTAATTTAGGTGTCCGAAACTATTAAACTATTCGGTGAGGTGTCAGCGGGGTCTCAGTTTTATGCGACAATGAACTAGAGTACAAATACAAAGTCCTACCTCCCCCCTCCACACACCACCAGACCCTGTCACGTACGTCAGGACTCTCCCTCCCTACGTTCGTGAACCGACCGTCTAGCAGTCGCGCCCAGGGGGAACCCAGA
The DNA here is from genome assembly GCA_006410555.1 of Capra ibex. Classification (NCBI taxonomy): domain Eukaryota; kingdom Metazoa; phylum Chordata; class Mammalia; order Artiodactyla; family Bovidae; genus Capra; species Capra ibex. Next base: position 211,562 of record SJYO01043778.1, on the reverse strand, counting down.
CTCGATGTGAGACGTGCCTTGTGTCCAGAGAGATGCGTCCAGGACCTCCGGCTCTCCCCGGTCCCTCCTCCTTTGGAAACCTTGAGACCCCGGTGTCGGTTTGGGTGGAGGACTGGGAGTCCGGACACAGTGCGACCTCACCAAGACAAAGGTCCGGGAGAGAACGGTCTGCTCTACACTTGACCGGGTCCACCGGCCATGGTGTAGTTCTTCTCCGTCTATTGGGGACAACGGTACCTTTGAACCTCTGATTTAACGAAATACTGAGGAGGGACGTTTTCGGTCCGACACTAGACGTGTCCACCTCACGCGTTCCTCGGTGCAAGGTAAGACAAGGTGTTGGAGGGTAGGTTACCCGGTCATCGTGACCGGCCCAATAGAGTCATGTGCACAGGAGAGTCATTCGGGGACCTGACGGGGTCCTCAGACCGTAAGGACGAAAAGTCCCTATCTTTGTGTCTCTCCGACCCGTTTACTAGACTCTAGTGTCTCTAAACTCACCACCCATACCTGGGGTGTCGGACGGGACGTTTCGGTGCGGACACCGGAGTGGTTGTGGATTGACAGAGGGATTCGGACCAAAGGTGGTAAGGAACTCCCGGAAGATCCCTACCCGTTTTCCGATTGGATGATGGTAACCAGGTAAAGGGACCACCGAGTCACCATTTCTTAGGTGGACATTACGTCCTCAATGTCCTCTGCGTCCAAACTAGGGACCCAACCCTTCTGGGGGACCTCCTCCCGCACCGTTGGGTGAGGTAATAAGAACGGACCTCTTAGGACACCTCTCTCCTCGGACCTCCCGATGTCAGGTACCCCAACGTTTCTCATCCTGAGACTCTTCCCGGTACAACCGGGACGGTAATCAGATGTCCCCTTTATTCTGGTTGAATAAATCGACTGACGGCCTCTCACTCACATCCCAGTGGTTAACTTCCGTCCCAGTCGACTAAAATACCGTTACGTGGACGATGAAGTGGGTAGGTCACTGTTAGGGGGACCCGTGTGCTAGTAGACACTGAGGTTCCTAGTTGGGTGGACCCCTCCCTGTAGAGGAGAGAGGGGTACCGTCCTTCCTCTTGTTCTCCGAGACTCTCCGGTCGTGTTGGCCCCTCACCACCCTCCGGTCGTGTTGGCCCCTCACCACCCCGGTCCACCTGGGCCCCTACGACACCGGATCCTACCTCAGACCCGTACACACACTCTAAGGTCGTACTGGATCACCCAGTAGAACTGGTGGACCGGGTCCCATAGGACGAAGGTCTCTTCTTTTTTCTGAGCGAACCAAGGGATAAAGAGGGGTCGTACCTTGTATCTGGTAGAGCCTTGGTACTCCTTAGTTTTCTAAAATCAAGTTCAGAGTACGGACAGGGTATGGGTCGATCGACATACCGAAGGCCTTTTACGTGGATTGGAGTACTCGGAGTCAAAGGAGGAGACGTTTGACCCGATGGAACACACGTGCGATTCAACGAGTCAGTGCAGGCAGAGAAAAGTTGAGACACCTGGCATCGGACGGTCCGAGGAGACAGGTACCCTAAGAGGTCCATTCTTATGACCTCACACAACGGGACGGGATGAGGTCTCCTAGAAGGGTTAGGTCCCTAGTTTGGGTCCAGAGGACGTAACGTCCGTTAAGAAATGACGACTCGGTGATCCCTTCGGGGATCCGAGGGATTCAGATAACATTTTACGATGTCCATTTTCGGTAAACCATTTATGAGACGTACGTGAGCAACAAAAACTATTATTAATGTCGTAGACAACGGTCTAGGATATTATATCCTGGCGACCCAACGAGCCGCCCACTCCAAGCGGACCCGTCGTGTACAGGAGGACCAAGACGTACAGTCAACCCGCGAACCATAACAGTTGTTTATTCTCGTTACCGACGATTAGGGTACAGACTTGCCGTACTGGAATATAAAACAATAGAGTAGACGAAGACTGTTATTCGACACTTGGTCTTTCTCAAACATGCTTTTGGACGAGGGGTCTACCTCTCTGTGGGCGGGAACGGTCCAGACCCCGGTCTCTTTGCTCCTTGTTCGGGCCCAGCGTCCTCAGACCCGTGGCGACGAGAAGGAAGGAAACCAGGTACGAATCGGGGCGACCGGACCGGTCGTGGGGGAGATGAGATAGGGGTGCAGACCTCGGAGAGGTCCGACCGGAGTCGTAATCGGAGTGTCCTCTCCGAACTCAATCGTGAATGAGAAACCCCCCCAACTGTAGGAGGCCAGCCCGGAGTTTTTTGGCTTTCTGAAGTAGTGTGACACTTTATACCCCACCATCGGCCTGTTCCCGGACACCTTTCTACCCTTCTTTCCCGTAATCCGGACTACTGTGACCCTCGTCCCTTTGGTTTTCGATCCAGTCGAACCCGGTTGTCGCTACTCCCCTCGAGCTCCTGACACGGCCCCTTCTGTGTCACTTGTCCTCGGTGGTCGATGGGTGGGGGGTGGGTTGGTCTGTCGTTAGTTCTTCAATTGATTAGTCGATTGATGACTTTGTTGAGAGGGAGGTGGATAGGTAGGTAGGGAGGGTAGTTGATTGGTTGGTAAGGTAATTACTTGATTGGTGTGTCAGTTGATTATTTGGGCCGGGTCAGGTCACACCTCACCAACCCCGCACTTCCCACTCCAGTCCGTTTCGGGACGAAGAACCGGGGAGTAAATCCTACCTCTCTTCTGTCAGTTTCGTTAGTTGGACAGTTGATAGGTCGGTTGTTAAGTTGATTGGTTGGTAGATTAATCCGTCAATTGGTTGATTTGTTGATCGGTTGGTTTACTTTTTCTTTTTTTTCCCTCCTCCGGTAATTTGGGATCCAGAGTCCCAGGAACCCTTACATAATAAGACGTACTTGGGACTTTCCCAAAAGAGAACGGGTGTTGTATTCAGGTTTTAGGAATTGAGGTGTAGGTTCCGGAAAAGGGTGGTCGGAGTAGGGGGTATGATCGGTGTGGAGTCGGAGTAGTCCATATGTGTCGGAGATTCATGAGTGACGTGGTAATTAATAAATTACTGTTCGACCAGTAAGATGGTTCCTGTTATCCCACGATACTGTCTCAGACTAGTCTGGACCCTTCTAATCCTTTCCTCCATCAAAATCCTTTCAGAGAAACTTCGACTAAAGACTCTCTGTCCATTCCTGACTGACCAGTTCCCTGAAGGGAGTACCACGTCACGGATTCTGAGGTGTGAGGGTTACGTCCCTGGTTCCAAGCTAGGGACCAGTCCCCTGATCAACGTATGGCGTTGATTCTGGGTCACGTCGTTTTATTTGTTATTTTTATGTATTTATAAATTTTTATTTTACTACTTAATTTTTTTTTTTTTTCTTAACTGACCAGTTCCACTCCCAGTCCCCTGGTTCATACCACCGAGATCCTCGACGGTCTTCAACCCACACCATACCAGATTGTCCCGGAAGGAATCCGGTTCGACTTAACTCGGACCTTCCTCGTCTTATTCGACTTCCCACACCTTTCGGAAGAATCTTCTCACCCGTCCTCAAACCGGACTCCCCACACGTCCTAAGCCCGTCCGCTCTCCTCCACCCGTAGGGGTCCTCCTATTGACACATCCGTCTTCACTCCCCTGGACACTCGAACAGCGAGTCCTCCCCACTCTCGGGCGACGACCTGTCACTTCCTGCTCCCAGTCTCCACTGGTCAAAGGACGACACGTGGTCGTGTCTACGGTGTGGAAAGTCGGACCTGTGGACCTGGCGACGATTGGGCCGGGTCAGGTCACCTCACCCCCCACCCCCCTACATCCCACTCCGGTCCGTTTCGGGACGAAAACCCGGGGAGTAAGTCATACCTCTCTTCTGTGACCCCACTAGGAAATTGTGTCTGTCTGTCTACTCCACTTTCATCCCGACCCCCTGTCCCGGTTAAGACTTGAGACCCGATCTCGGTTCCCTTCTTTCTGTCTTTGGGACCCGCTGTCCTCACACTCCTTTACGACTATTCCTCCGAGGCCTCGTCACCGGTCGGTCTACCCTCGGACACGGAGGGGTCGGAGGGACGTGACCCCAACGAAGTCCGCGTCACTGGACTGGGTCGTCGAGGGGACACGGTTGGTACGACCCGGAGGTACTCACACCGGTGACCCTTGGAGTACTACCAGGAGTGCTCCCGTCTAGAGTAAGGGCACAAGGATTCCTCCTCTGGCTCTCAGTCCCTCCGGGGCACCGGACGGGTGTGCACCCTTTCTGGAACGATATTTCCTTCAAGGTACGCCCACCTCTAAAATCAGACAAAACAACTGCCGACACACGGGTCTAGGATCTTCTGTCGGACCGTGAGTCACTCATAAACAAGTTTACTTATTTACTTATTCCGAAACCACACGTCGTGATTGTCCTGTATTATCTCCCCGTTCCTTTCGTGTACACCAGAATCCACGTACCTGTCTCCATATCACAACTCCTTCTCCCTGCACTAACAAATGAAGAAGAGACTCGACGAGTCCATCACTAAGTTCACACCGTACCTCGTGTCACCGGAAAGGCCTACGGTTTGGGTGTCGACCCGTTCTCCCCTGTTCTGGACTAGAATCGTCCATTCTGTGTGACGTTAAGGGTCGACAAGGAAGGTCTCGGACGCCAAAAGGTTCTCAGAGATTGTCTAGTGTAGGGGTTCTGGTCCGTCCCCTTTTGTTTTCTTTCTTTTAATTGTAAGTTTCTCGTTGGTCGTGCGCAGTCCGTGATGGCATCCTGAGAGGTTAGTAGGTTGTTCGTCCCTCGGAAAACCATATATGGGCCCACCATGTCCGTACTCGGTCTGTATCGCGGACGGGAGTGTTCGTTTTTAGATCACTTCGCCTGGGGCATGTCAGGACCTCCATGGGCAGTGACGAAGGTAAATACCACCCCTGTGACTCCGAGGTTGATCTCGTTCGCCGTCTTATTTCGGGACACGAGTCTGTGTCGGACCCGCCTGAATAGGGATGTCACAGGTTCAAAAGTAAATTGTGTGTACCATACACGACGAAACAAGGGGTCCTCTCTTCCCATCTTCCTTTCTTTTTGACTCCTTCTGTCTCTCTCTGTCTCTCTGCCCCCGCTCCTCTCTTTCTACGTCTGTCTCTGTCTCTACCTCCCTCTCCGTCTCTGTTTCTCTCTATCTCTACCTTTCTCTCTCTCTCTCTTCCTCTCTTTCCGTCTCTGTTTCTTTGTCTGTCTACCTCTCTACCTCTCCCTGTCCCTTTGACTCTCCGTCTCTGTCCCTTTGCCTTGCGTCCGTGCACGTCTCTCGTTCCCGAGGGCCACCGTCCCTCCGTCCTCCCCCAGTCCTCCCTCGTGACTACCCGGTCCTACCCGTCCTCCCGAAAGGGTCCCTGGGTCCGACACACGTCTCAACGACGGTCACACTGGAGGGACTGTCGTCTCCCTCCTCCGGTCCCGTCCGCGGGAGGGTGAGCCCACGTCTCGCCGGCGGACCGAGGGGGTCGCCGTCGCCACTTGTGTCCCCGAGAAGTATGGCTGCCTCCGGCCGTAAGAGTCCCGTCTCCTGCGCACCCGACCTTCCCGGAGTCTGTTTCTCCGGAAAGCCCGTTTGGTGACGCCGTAGAAATAAATTGTCGCTCGGGGCTTCCCTCGGTGTAACTCCCGAGCAGGACTAAAGTCCGACTGTTCTCCGAGAACCGAGTCTCGTCGAAGGTAGTCTCTGCGGCGGTTCGGGTCGAGGCCGGTTCTAGTAAACCGTCCTCGCGACCCACGACTCGTCAGTCAGGGGTTCCGGACCCGACCACTACTGTTGGTCTCGTCCCTTGGGGGTTTGGATCGAGAAGAGCGTCCTCGACCATCCCCGGTTAGACACCCGTGGAGTCCCCGTAGTGGGGACCGAGTCTGGATTTTACGACAGTAACCCGAAAGTCGTACGTGTGGTACTCCACCAATTCAGTCCCTGAGTCCCGATCCGTCTGCACTCAAACTCAGGATCGAGAAGACAAGTGTCCGACACACTACGACTTACGGAACGAACGGGAGAGACCCGAGTCATGCTACCTAGAGTATCCCATGGACGGATAATCTCCAATTTACTCTAGCACCTATACTCCTCGGATCGTGTCACGAACCGTGACTTAATTGTCATTTTAAATCCCTGAAGACACCACCAGGACCGAAGGGACCACCGAGTCTGTTATTTCTTAGACGGACGTTACGTCCTCAAGTCGAGTCAAGTCAAGTCAGCGAGTCAGTACAGGTTGAGAAACGTTGGGGTGCCTGATGTACGTCGTGAGGTCCGAAGGGACAGGTAGTGATTGAAGGCCTCGAATGAGTCTAAGTACAGACAACTCAGTCACTACGGTAGGTTGGTAGAGTAGGAGACAGTAGGGGAAGAGGAGGGCGGAAGTTAGAAAGGGTCGTAGTCCCCGAAAAGGTTACTCAGTCAAGAAGTGTAGTCCACCGGTTTCATAACCTCAAAGTCGAAGTCGTAGTCAGGAAGGTAACTTATAAGTCCTGACTAAAGGAAATCCTACCTGACCAACCTAGAGGAACGTCAGGTTCCCTGAGAGTTCTCAGAAGAGGTTGTGGTGTCAAGTTTTCGTAGTTAAGAAGCCGTGAGTCGAAAGAAATACCCAAGTTAGGGACCCAACCCTTCTAGGGGACCTCTTCCCTTACCGTTGGGTGAGGTCTTAAAGTACTTGTCTCCTCAGACCACCTGTTATCAGGGACCCCAGCGTTTCTCAGCCTGTGCTGACTCGTTGGTGTGAAAAGGAAAGTGATCGCCAGGTCACCAATTGTTAGACTGAACATTACGTTCCCTGTCCCCAAACTAGGGACCAGGCCCTTGATTCTTGTTGATTCTGGTTGATTCGGGCACACGGTGTTGATCTCTCAGACACGTAGTGTTGGTTTCCAAGACTTACTATGTTACTTCTAAGACGTACGACGTGGATTCTGGACTGTGTGGTTTATTTATTTATTTTTAAAGTTTTATCACTTGAAAGAATATGATAACAGAAGTAATAGTAATAGGTAATCCACTCTCGTCACTCCGTATGACCCTTCTTGTCCTCAGTCCTCCGAAGTCGAGATCCGGGTCAAGACGATAAGATGTGACGATGTACTGGAACTCGTCGAGTGCAGTGGAGGGACCAACAACGAGGAAAATCCTATTTTATCTGATCGAAATCTTAGAGTTTGAATCGAGTACCTTGTGTACAACCTCCTCTATTTTACTCAAGACACCCGTGTGCACTTTACCACGGAACATCTAGGGACAGATCCGGAACCACCCGTTGTACAAGTAGTCGTGTCGCTTCCGCTCTGGACATCTCGACACAAGTCCGGTCATCAACACTTATTATTACTGTAGGACCCTTTGTCTGAGTACATTAGTAGTGTAATTCTCCACCCATACTGATACTGAGGTTAAATGTCTTTTTCTTTGATTTCGTGTCTCTCCAACTTTGTGAAGAGTTCCGGTGTGTCGACGGTTCATCGTTCTAAGACTTAATCCACGAGACTCAGGTCTCGGATACGAAAGAGTAGACGTTGAGACATGACGGAGGCCGTAACGGGTGTCCAACGACTACCACCTCGATCAAAAGGTTTGTTAAGGACAGCTGTCGACCACCTTGTGTCGATCCGTTTAGGTCCGATGTCTGAAAGACTTCAAAGAAGGTCGAAATTGTTAGTAACCGAGATCCCGAAATTTGTCGTGGTAGTAGTCACTTAAGTCGCAGAAATAGATGGTGTTCGGACCAGAAACGTTCACGTCGTCACCGTTCCCTCCCTCCGGGGTCCGTCTGAGCCGAGTCTGGGACACGAAGCTTTACTAGGGGGAGGTTCTTCGGGTGGTAAGACCCATTACAGATGGGATCTTGTTTTGTTATTTTTTTCGTTTCAAGGCGTAAACAGTTTCGTTGACCCCCTCAGGACGAGAAGGGTGTCCTAGCTTGTGAGAGGATAAAAGTCGTCGTAGTAAAACCGAAGATTAGTTACCTTGAGAATATCCATTTTTGGGTCCTTGAGAACTACCGCCCCTCCCCCCCACGACCCCAGGGTGGGTAAAACGGGGGTGAGGGTGGGGACCCCGACGAAGATTGGACGAGTCTAATAAGGAGAATCTAGTCGTAGAGCCTTCGACCCTCAAGTGGTTTGAACGTATTTAGTCTCATAAAGTTGCGTACTCAAGAGAAAAACTTCCTAGATTCGTCGTTTAAGAAAACTTTACCTTTATCACGAATTAAGCGTTAACGGCAAACTCGGTAAAGTGTTCACTAGGATAATTAACCCCGGAACCCCTGTACAGTGGGAGGAACCTCCGAAGGAGACGCACACACACTAGAGACGTAGAACAATAGTCTATGACCGACCTAAGGGAGTACGACCAATCACTTCTGTGTTTCTGTCGTCTACCCCGGAAGCTCCCCGAGAACGAGACTTCTTCTACCTGTGTGTCTTTAATGGGTGATGCCTCCCACCCACACGTCACGTCTCGGACATGCCTCATGAGTCCCACCAGTCGAAAGGGACCCCTCACCCCTCCGAAGACCCTCCCCCCGACCCTCAACTAAAGTACGGATCCTTTCTCCGGTCGCGTCTGGTTCCCCACCTCCTCTGGATCCCCTCAGACCGATCGACGCCTACCGGCTCGAAGACGCCTGACCCGTCGTTCCGTCCCCCGACTCCAGTTCCGTCGGGTGCCTTGGTTGGTGTCTCCTGGGTCGACTCGGCGAGTCGTCAAGGACACCCGTTACTCCGAGGAGCCTTCTGGAGAGTCACCTTTTACCTGTGATAGTCGAACTAGGGTCCGACCTTTACGAAAAAAAAGGACCCAGACAGACCTGGTCTCCTCTACTTCTCTAAGACGGTCGACCCAAAGGAGGCTCGTGGTCTGGAGAGTCCTCCGTACTTACGCAGTCAGGACCGAGACGGAGTCAGAGGGGGATAGTCGTTGTGACGGTCGGGTCCGGACGGAATCGTACTCCCTGTGTCCTTGTTTCATTGAGACTCGTACGGTCCACGACGAAAACTCTTCTGACAAAGACAACGTCGTACTTAGAAAAAGAAATAATTGTACTCTCTGTTACTACCCGGTACCACCCTTTGAGAATGTCACCCTCCCCCTTACCAACCTCGATTCTTGGAGGTTAATTACCGGAGTCAAAAACTTAGACCCTTCACCCCGATTTTTACTTACACAGACCCTTTACGTCTCCCAACCCTACCCCGCGAAAGGAATAGGGTTGTCCCGACTAGGGGAACAACCCGAACCTCAGGAAGGGGAGTCAGTTTAAGGTCGGTTCGGGAGTAGGGAGGTTGTTTCCTTCAGGAACTAAGACTTTGGTTCAACTACCACCTGGCGTCCTATTATCTTCCCTTGAGTCGAAAACCCCATTGTTTTTTAAGATCAACGTAGGTGGTCCTTTACCTCCGAACATATTTGTCACAATGTACTGTCTCCCACCCGACTGATAAGAGTTTGTGAGAAAGAGTGACAGGTGGGAGACTCTATAAATAAAATAGGGTATCTGTTTGTGACGTTTGTACATAAAGTGTGTGTCCTTACCCCATCTACCTTAGAAAATACCCGATCTAACAAGTAGACTCGGGGGTTTCATATCGAGTGCGAACAATCACTCTACTTTCAGAAGTTTAACAACTCCGGTGTCTTGGTAATTTATAATTGACGTATTGGTAAGACGGGTAATTTAATTAAATACCTCATTGTCTTTTCGGAAACCTTGGGGAGAACTATCTGTCGCCGGGAGTTCTCGGTGTATTTTGTTAGTCGGCTGACCCCGAGCCATTTTAAAGGCACTGCGAGTAGGTTAGACGAGGTATATACAAATTTTAATTGTGACTCTAGACCCGACACTTTGACGGTAGCCCACCTCCATGACCGACCGCTCGCTTCTGTCCCTCGGGCTTCAGATCCTCTCAGGTGACGGGCCAGTCTGAAAGGTATAGACTCAGGACCGTCCCGTCGACCGATACGGCACGTGTTTCGGTCGAAGTGTTAGAACCCGCGTGAACTTAGGGGTCGTTTAGGGTCTGAGACTCGGGTACGACAGATCGTCCAGGTTTCTTCTAAGACCGGTCGGTTCGTCTCGACGGATCCGTTCATCGCCTTTAGTTTGAGATCTCCAAGACTCATCGTACAGGTTCCTGTCCACCTTCGTTCCGTCCCGACCGGCACCTCACCTGACGTGCACCGAGACTGACACGTCGTCCGACCCCTCCCCGTCACTATGACTCACTTTCCGACCTGGGACTCCCCGTGTCTGCCCTGTTGACACGACGTCCCGACACTGGATGTTACGGCCTCCCGTCACTGGTGCCTGACGTGACCTGAAATAGTGGTTACTAGTAAGGTTCCAGTAGGGTTCCAGAGTCTGTTAGCCTGGTGTCTAGGGTCGAAAGTTCAAGTCGTCTTAATTTCCAGTGAAGACGTGACGGGGTGGGGGGAGACGGTAAGAGTCTCATTTAATGGGAGAGGTTCGACGGACCGACGGACCACTTGGGTACTGTAACGAGAACAACGGACCGAGACTCGTCGAGAGTAGATACGATTAATCCAATCCCCCGGGGGAGAATTACCAACGTCTGGGGTGAATTACCAAAGGATCGGTGGTCATCGTGGTGACCCAGGGGTCTCAAGAGTAGGACTGAATCCTCAGGACAAGTTTCGAACTAGGGTCCTCTATTCTACAATAGTGAAAGAACGAGGTCTGTTGGGTCCTCTGTCGGAAAGGTGTCTCGGGTTGACGTTTACGGGGCCCGAGGTGGCCGAGTCCCTCCGGTACCGACTACATTTTTTATCCAGGGTCACCGTTCTCCGAAGGAGGACGGGACACGGGAAGGAGTTTATCGAGACGGGTAAACAAATTGACGAACTCTCTCCTTATTTCTCTTTATTTTCGCGCCCGGCGTCGGTAGTTAAATTGACCTTAACCTCTAACGGGAATTTTCTCTTTTTACCTATAACTAGACTCCTTCTCTTTGAAGAACGAATTCCTTTAAGTAGTAGTCCCGTAGGAAAATGGAATTCCGTCTTTTTCACTGGTTCGTATTAAACGTGTCGGTGTTTTAAGTTTGAATCCTATTCCTTCTTATAAACCCTCACGAACGAAGAGACAGCAGAACCCTTGTGTCAATGATTTAACTCGTTGATCTAAGAATAAATTTATAAAATAATAACTGTTCATAAGGTTTAATGTTTTATAAATACGTCTTTCCTCCGAATACCATTGTTGAGGTACATCCCTGTCTTGTAAAGTCTTCAATGTTTGTGGCTCTCTATGTGAGAGGACGAGTTGGGGAAGTACTTGGGGCACTCTGTCAATAAAAATGGGGAGTAGAATGTCTAGTCCTTTGCTCGAGTCTCTCCATATCGTTGAACGGTCCCAGTTATCGATCAGTCACCCGGTGACCCTAAGTTGGGGTCGAGAAGAGTGAGATTATGGTCGTGAGTGTTGTTTTGCAATAGGAGGTGAACGAAGAGGAGTTCTAAGAACTCAGTCTGAAGTGTTATCAAAAGTGAATTGATCCTTTAAGGTAGAGGTAATTTTCGGTCATCACGGGCTACTATTGTAATTTAACAAACCCACAACATTATTATTATTGTTTTTCGGTCGTAGGTAGTTTACGAAGGAGACACGTCTGTGAGACGCGACGACGGAACGCGGACAGGCTAGGGACGTAGGAGTGCCGATGTGAGAAGCTCCATGGTCAGAGGAACGGCAACCTGTTCGTATCTTTGACTCCGAGGCCCTTCAAGTCGTTCAACGGGCTCAAGTGTGTCGGTCGTCCGTAAGTTTGGGTCCACCAGACCGGTAGATCTCCGGTACAAGGTTCCGATGGCTTCACCGTCGGAGCGCAGGAGTGACGTCCCAGGATCCGAGACCTGTTTCATCTTTCTGTTTACCCGAGACGAAGTGCTGGGACGACAGTGACGGACAGGCAAAGACCCGAAACCGACAAGTATGCACACACACACACAGACACATCACTCACAAAAGTAGATATTTCTACACATGTACTCGTAGACATAGATGGTTCTGAAGACGCATATTTGTTTATACGTAAAGTCTACTATAACTTGGGCTCTGACTAAGGTTTTACAGGGTTTCTCTTAAGTTTCTTTCTCAAGAGGACATAGGTCGTTCTACGGTGTGTGCTTTAGGAAAGTCGCCTCCAGGGACGTGTCTCGAGGGTTCGACCACCTTCACTAAATTTCCTCACAAAACATTTGTACCTGCGTAGGACTTTCCTCATCTCGGGTGTCGGGAACACGGGGTCTCCGTCAGATCAGGACCCCACGGGGAGGGACTCCCTGTGGGTGTGGGTGGGGAGACCGGTCCTTTGTGGCCCGGAGTCCTACGTGAACGATTTGGCGTTGTTTCTCAAAACTTACCTGTTGGGAGGAAAAATCTATGCGTCTTAGAGACCGTCCACCTGGTGGGGAGGGGTCGGAGTCTGTGGGAGAATGGGCCGTCATGAGTAGCTACCCAAAGTCGGAGAAGTGTCGATGTAGGGCCTACACCGAGGAGGCCTTCTCCTAAAACGGACCTTCTTCTCTACGAATACTCGACCCACTAAGACCCACTTCGACGGTATCCTTGGACCTTGGGGTGCAGGGGAGAGGGAGTCGAAGAGTCGCAGAATCGACCGGTGGTTTGCGGGGGTGGAGGCGGGCGACGGTTCCTTTGTTCTCTCCTCACCAGTGGAGAGGGACCCCCGTCCTCCGCGGGGTCCGACTCCCAGGTCCTGGAGACCCCGTCCACTCCTCGGGGTCTCCGACGGTAGAACCGGTTTAGTGGAACAGACCCAGATTACCGTCCTAGGTACGGGGCTGCACCCACGCCGAGAGTTCACTGGAGTGTTTATTTATGTTTCCCACCGGGTCGGGTGTGCGACACGAAACAAAAGTCCGGGTAGGGAGGAACTCTTTAGACGGAAGGAAGAACGGTCGGTCCGTCCTTAAGGATAAGAATCGAATCCACCCACCGATAAAGGTCCCGTCCGTGTCCGGTCATGGTCCTTCTCACCGATGGGGTCGGGTCACCTGGGGAGTCGACCCGACCATCTAGGGAGATGTTCATACCCGTTCCGAAGACCCTTTACGGTCGAGGGTTTGGAAGAGATGACCAATGTGAATCTTAGACTTGAGGAGCCAGACTGTGCATCACCGGTAGTTACAGGTCCAGTCACGGAGGAAAAATCTTCTGAAGGAACTAACGGCTCGACTCTCATTAATGGGAAAAAGGTCTGATGGATGTGTAAAACAGGTCAGGATTCTGTGTATGGTGTAAGACGGTACATAACGACTGTAAGCACTCGGGGGAGATGGTCCCCGGACAGACTGAGTAGAATCCCGGGTTTCTCGGGTCGTATACCGCTCCCCGAGTGGAGTGCCGAAATTGTCCGTAGACAACAGGGTTCTGGTGGGTCAAGGGGAGACCTCTCGGAGGAAGGAGGTAAAGATTGGCACACTAAGTCTGCCTCGACTGTTGTGAGGGACAGTTGTTACCCTCCGTACACTGGGTCAGATCGATGGGTCTCAGTGTCTCTGACCGAGTCTCTACCCGTTCTCCTGTCCTAGACCTGGTTACGCCCAGCCGGGACTCTGGAGACGACCACAGGAGAAGGAGGGTTACAAACGAGGGTGTGAACGATTCGACCGCCCTACTTCCGGACCTCGAGGACCACTGGTAGAGATAGTAACGGACTCTACCTTTGTCTGGTTCTCTTTCCTAGACTCGGACCCTGTCTCGACCACGAGTTATTAAAAGGGAAAAGAAAGGAGAAAAAACACCGACATGGTACACAGAATACCCCAGAAACAAGAGGTTGGTCCCTAACCTGGACACGGGAGTCGTCACTTTCGCACCTCAGGATTGGTGACCTGGTGGTCTCTTAAGGGAGTCATTTACAAAGGACTTACTGACTTTTCGTCTCGGTTCTCTACCACTTCCCGTCTGGGTAAACTGTAGTAAACTCGGTGACTTGGGTCCCAGATGGACCCTGAAAAGTGAATATATTTTATTAAAAAATTTTAGCTTTGAACAACGTCTGCGTAAAATTAGTGAACGTAGAGTGAATCCTCAGGGTTTACTCTGCTAAGGGCAACGTTCACTTGTTTATACATCCGACGTACAATCCTATGAACTCGAAGGAGAGAGTAATGGGAAACCAGTGATTCAACACGGACTGAGAAAACGCTGGAGTTCCTGACGTCGGGTGGTCCGAGGAGACAGGTACCCTGAAAGGGTTCGTTCTTATAACGTCATCAACAGTAAAGGAGGAGGCCCCCCTAGAAGGGCTGGGTCCCTAGCTTGGGCGTAGAGGACGAACCGTCCGTCTGAGAAATGGTGACTCAGTGGTTCGTGCCCGTACCACAACCAGATCCGACAGAGGGGTCTTCATCTGGGTCTCTACTCCTTCACTCACGTTCAACACACAAACCCTTCACTAGAACCCTTAATTCCGTCCAGTCCATTCCTTCTCAGTGGGACGGTCAATTAGTAGGCTACCGCCGTCGAATCCAGACAACTCCTTGAGCTCCGCGTACATCTTACGTGACGTCTCCATAGGAGCTGCTCCCGCTCCTCTGACCCCACAAATGGCGATTGGGGGACGAACAGACTCGAAGACTCTCGTGACGAAGTGTCCACGAGGACCGGCTCCTACAAGGGTACCGATCTTGTTTCGAGGGTCAACAGGGGCACTCGTCTGAGACCGTCCGTCTCGCCCTACCTTTCCCCGGGACCCCGGGGACCTTCGTCGACGCTGTCACGAGGGACTGAAGGGACAGTGGTGTCCATGACCAGTGGTCGGGAAAGGTCGGTCTGACGGCTCGTGTATTGAGTCATTCAGCGCACACTGAAGAACGAGTAAACGCAGGGAGTGGGGAGGTGTGAGTCGCCGTTGGCCTCCGGGAGGTCGCCGACCAAGGAGGACAAAGTGGTGTGGACGTGACTCGTGTTCCGACACGTATGTCGTCCGCAGGTTATCCGTGACAACTAGGTGCGTGGAGGGAGGGAGAGAGTCTACGAGGGAGTTCGAGGGGAAGGAGGGAAAGAGTGTTTCGGACCATCTCCCCGGCGCAGGGCCCGTCTCTCCGCTGACACGTCCGACCTGCCACAGTAGTTCTATTTACCCGAGGAGGTACACGAGGAAAACTTTCCTCTATTTTACGCTGAATAGTTGTGTACTCTCTGCTGGCAGAAAGGAACCCCCTTCTACCGTGTCTCAACCACAAGGACCGGAGAAGCAGAGGATGGGAAAAAAACCAACGGACAGCGAGACGACGGATTCCCGGTATCCTCATGTTTCCCTACCGCACACTCTATTTGAGCTCCACCCTCCTCTGGGTGAGAGGCCTGGATACTTTACTGTACGCCGGGACCCGTCCCAAGACCCGGCCAATCGACAGTCCTCGACGTCCGGTGGGTCCGAGTCACTGTGGTCGTCGGGTTGCCATAGAGTGTTCGTGGACCCCGTGAACGACCCTCCATCCCGTGGACCTCCCCCGTCCCTGACCTCAACCCCCGTCCCACCGGGGGTCTGGACCGAGGCGAGACGACTAGGTGAGAGGTTTTCATCGTGAGGAGGAGAAAGAGTAGGATAGCGTCCTGTTTTTTATTCGCCTCTCTACCCCTTTATTTGATCCAGGGAGAAGATCCGGAGGTAGAGTCCCGACCGGTTCGGATACTGACCCAAACCATATATATATATATATATATATAGACCCAAACCATATATATATAGACTCTATATGTCTATGTCTATATCTGTATCTATCTAGTCTATCCTGGACTAGGTCAACGACTCTGTCTTGATCGTTTTGTTTATTTATCAATTCCCTGTTAATTCCGGAGGTCTACACGTCTTTGAATCTTCTCTCCCGACCCCATCGTCTCTGTTCCTCCCACGACCCTACCGAGGAGTGGGATGGAACGGGGAGTTCGGGTGGGAGACGTCAGTACGGAGGTCCGACCTGTGGAGGGTAGAGGGAGGATTCCGAGCACCCAGACAACGAGTCCATATTTCAGTCTCTTCTTAGAGACATGTTCGGTAAAGGGTCAGCTCAAAAACCTGAGGGTTGTCCCGAAGGGAGGAAGAGTGACTTTAGGACTGGCTCGTGGCAGAAGAAAGGAACCCCGGAACCGTGCCCGACGGCCCTCACCCCCTCCCACCCCCTCCCTGCCGTCTAGACCTTCCCTGAGATGCCAGAACTAAAGAGACAATCCTTAGGTTTGGTGTGAACCTTCCGGTTTGGTCACTGGTATAATTTTCCCTCTCTTTCTCTTTCCTCCTCCTCCTTGTAGGGGTAATTCCTTCGGCCCCGGTGCTCCGTAATTTCCGGAGAACATTTACATTAAGTCGGGCAAATGTCGTTCCGGTCCTCTCCGGGGACGGTCTCGGAAGTTTCGGTCCGTCTACGTCGGGGTCTTTATACTATTCGTATCATTCCTTCTAATGTGGGTCCTGGACTCTGTCTGGAGTCCTAATTGAGTAAGGACTTTCGTCTCCTCTCTCGGCAACTCGGGTCGTGCCGGAGTCGGACACTCACCTCCGGGGAGAAGGACGGTGAGACCCGACCCGGCTCTCCCACTCCCCGTGAGCCGACCTCAGGACCCAAGTTCAGGACGGCCTCGACGTCCGACCGACACACTGGGAGGTGTGACCCGGACACGTAAGAGTAGACCTCTGACTTCCCGGTCCGGAACCACCGACGAGGGAAGTGTCAGGATTCTACGTGCACCTCCACCCCAGCAACTCCCCAGTCCGTGCCCGATTTTCAAAAGGTAACCCAAGAAACTGGATTAGGAGTGGTGAAATAAAAATTTTAAAAGAACATTCCAAAAAACTATACCTGGTCAAAAAATTTCAGAAATAACTTAGACAATGTTATAACGAAGACAAAATACAACAACAACCAAAAACTGACACTCCTTATACCCTAGAATCGACGGACTGGTCCCTAGCTTGCGTATGGACGACGTGACCTTCTACTTCAGACTTGACGACCTGGCGGTCCGCTCAGGGGCATGGTGCTGAAATAATTTCGTCGACGAAAATGATAGGGGTGAGACGGGTCCTCCGTCACCACCGAGTCTCTCCAACTTCCTGCACAGGATTCAGTGTGTCGATAATTCACCGACTCAACCCTAAAGTTGGACCCCAAAACCTCGATTCTATCACTCTCGCTCTCTCTTCCGTTGTTTAGAGGTTTCTTAAGGAACCCGAGTCTAGTACATTCCGTCACTCTCGGTGACTCCTACAAGAACGCACACACTGCCCTCACACTAAGTGTAGAGGAGGTGTGGTCCATGACCCGACCGCTAGACCCCCGACTCAACCCTTACTTCGTTCGTTACTTGTTCGTGGTTGACGCCTCCTGCGGGGTGTGGTGTCCCCAGAGACGACTGGTCTGTGTTCGCTTACTTACTTACTCACCAGTCTCGCTCGTCTCGCTCGTTCCCATACTTGTGTTCCTGTTTACCTGGTTACTCCGTCCCTTCCTCTCCCCCGGGTCACAGATCACCTGAACCCCTCCTTCTCGAGGGACTTTGCCGTTTGGAGGGACAGGAAATTCCTCGGGAATTACGGGGTGGGGGTAGGGGTCGGACTGACTCGTCCACGGTCGGGTCACCCTTGTCCCCCTACGGATGGGAGTATTCGTCCTCCCGTAGTGTACCCCCTCCGACCGAGACGGATTGGGGGGTAGGAGACGTTAGACCGGACTGGAAGAGTTGTGTTCACAGGTGAGACACGTCCCTGTGTGTCCACCCGTGACTGAGTCCTCCAGGGACGTAAATCCACCGTCTCACAAAGAGGGAGGGTGTGTCCTATGGTCCGTGGATTACTTCCTAGAATCACCGTGAACTCCCCAGAATCATCAACCGTAAACGAAGATTTCTTACTTAATAAAGCTCTTCCTCTCTCTACTCCTGTACCGAGGAAGAGTGACCGTCCCTCTTCACCAATTTCTTTCCTGACTTTGAAGCCTCTCGACAATTGGGGTTCAAGGAGGAACATTTCACACCATAGGTGTCCCTAAGGAACTCGTCCTCAACCCCTAAGTCCGTGTGTCCTTCTCGTCTTTGTGGTCAGTATCGTGGGTACCGCTCCCTAGGAGGAGAGATCGGCACTTCTCGGACGCCCTTTGAAGTGCTTGGTCCGTCCACAAGACTGTTTACCCGTTCATGGGTGACGTGCCCCCATTATTCCCGATGACCGATGTCCCCTTTATCCTTTCCCGACCGGAGCACACCAGACAGGTCCGACTGGATAAGAACCGTCGGAGAGGAGAAGTTTTAGGTGTCGTATATACGTACGTACTTATATGGGAGTATATTGAGGGAGAAAGAACGATAAAAACGATAGAGTTTACGGTAGGTAGGTGGGTAGGGAGGAAGGTTGGTAGGTAGGTAGGTAGTGACAGAGCTACCGCCAGGACGAGGTGACTATTGTCTACCCCCTCCGGGACGAGAGTTCCACAAATCGAAGATCCTCCCCTCCCCTACACATGTCTTCCCTATATTAGAGGCTAAAGGTACCTCTGACTCCTCCTCTTCTCGGTCGGTGTGTTTCGAGACGCCGTTCTCCCGAGTCCGTCTCCGTTTGTGTCTCGTTTCTACTTTCTACCTTTTCTTCGGTACATCCTCAGAATGTTCGGTGTCTTTCCCCAGACCAAAAGAACCCGGACGACTAGGTTTAGGGAGGGATATATTCCGAGTTAAAGATAGTAGATTCCGGAAGAGGTCCTTCGGAAAGAACTTACGGACGGAGCGGGAGGAGATGGTCGGAGGACCTGGCGACCGTCAGTGGGGTGACAACGGGAGGGGAGGACCACAGTACCCCTTAAACGCTCCCTGGGGGAGTGGAAAGGTCCCCAGGGACTACGTGTCCGGTCGAGGGGCGTCGGTGGGACGGGAGGCTCCTGTGTCCACGAGGGTCGGGAGAGAGAAGTCACGTTGGGTCTCCCGACCCCGTAGTCTCCCTGAACGAATTTAATCTCCCTCTGGTGTCCTCCGGGGTTCCAAGTGTCTGCAGTCCTGTGTCTCAGGAGTAAAAGGTGCTTGTAGTGAGGACGGACAGATTAACCTAGACTTCTGTTTTTCGGTTCCTCTCACTAAGTCTGAGGGTCCCGACGGTTTCATTTACTGGTGTTTGTTGTCTTTACACAAGATAGGGTAAATACTCCGGTCTTCAGACTTTAGTTTCACAGTCGTCCCGACGCGAGGAGGACTTCCAAGATCTCTTGTCAGGAAGGAACTGAGAGGGTCGAGGACCACGGGATCCACAAGGAACCAAACGTCGTTGTAGTGAGGTCAGACACGGACTCGGATACAGAGTTTGGAGGGAGACGGAAAGAGAACATTCCTGTGGACAGAAAGCCTAAGTCGAGTCAAGTCAAGTCAGCGAGTCAGCACAGACTGAGAAACGCTGGGGTACTCAGCGTCGTGCGGTCCGGAGGGACAGGTAGTGGTTGAGGTCTTCAGACGGGTTTGGGTACAGGTAACTCAGCCACTACGGTAGGTCGGTAGAGTAAGAGACAGCAGGGGAAGAGGACGGGGGTTAGGAAGGGTCGTAGTCCCAGAAAAGGTTACTCAGTTGAGAAGCGTACTCCACCGGTTTCATGACCTCAAAGTCGAAGTTGTAGTCAGGAAGGTTACTTGCGGGTCCTGACTAGAGGAAATCCTAAATCACGGGTAGAATTTAAGTCCTACTGGGGTACAGTCCTAGGAGTTGAATTAATGTAGACGTTTCTGGGTAAAGGGTTGATTCCAGTACAAGTGTCCAAGGTTCCTGTGTCTAACACCTGTGTAGAAAACTCCCGGTGAGAAGTTAGGTGAATGTTCCGAATACCCTCTCAGGTGTCCCGACTGGTCTGTAAAATCTCTCAGAACCTATGGATGAACCTAACATTAGTAGGACTCCAGTCCGTACTGAAAGAGATGAGGGAAATAGGGACCGTTATGGACCGTACCTCGACCCACATTACTTACATCCACAACGGACTATGGGAATCCTCCCTACCCCGTCACAGACTTCTCTCCTCCAGTTCCCAGAAACCTTGGATTTTACCCTCTCTGTTTGACGATCATAGACGTTCGAGCCACTTACCCCCTGTCCCCAGGAGACCGAGACATCCGACCACACCATTGGACCCCTTTTCGTTGGTTAAAGAGTCTCGTTAACCTCCTTTCTTCTACACTGCCAATGATCGCCCTGAGGGGTGGGAGGGTTTTACGGTCCATACTTGCAAACGTGGGGAGTTTTAAGTACGACTTTGGGATTGCGGGTGGCACTACCATTAATCCTCCACCCCGGACACCCTCCACTGCTCCAGTACTCCCACCTCGCAAGTACTTGCCCTAATCACGGGAATATTTCCCCCGGGGCGTCTCGATCGGGAAGACTGTACACTCTACGTCTCTCTTCAGACGTCGAACCTTCTCCCGGGAGTGGGCTGGTACGACCTCGGGACTAGAGTCTGAAGACCGGAGATCTTGACACTCTTTAGTTAAAGACAACAAATGTTCGGTGAGGACACCATAAAACACTATTGTCGGACTTGTCTATTCTGTCCCACTGCTCTGTGTCCGTTACGGATACGTCTCCTTTTCCCTTATTAATTAGAAGATGAGGGGGTCGAGAGACGTCCGAGTGCTGGACCGTACCTAGGAACCCACTTCACCCCGTCCCGTCGTTTGCTTGGGACACAGGCTGACGGACCGAACCCACGGAACGTGCCGACACCGTGACTGTCTAACTACCTCTGTCTGCGAGAATTCATTTTTCGGAACCCGCCTCCTCCTGGCTCTCTTGGATTACGGACTTGGACTACGGACTTGGACGAGTCCCGAGACGGAAGTGGTGTTTTTTGTTGTTGTTTTTTGTGGGGAGAAGTAAAAGTACGGAAGTTAAAGTTTCCCCGACTATGATGATTGGGGGTTGAGGTCCTCATTGGGATCCCCCGTCCCTGGGTTTGACGAGGTCCCTCTTAGTCGGACCCTTAAGTAATTAATAAGTCTGGACTCATGTTTCTCCGTAGTCGAAAAATGACCTGTTGTCCCAGACCAATCCCCTCTCTTATATCTCCGGACTTCCTTCCCTTGTGTTGTGCACCTCCCCTTCTCTTACCTCTTTGTTCCAGTCGGAAACGGCCGAGGGGTCCAAAGACGTTCGACCAGGACGGGAGCTACGAGTCGACAAACGACTGACGTCGCCCTTCCGTCCGGGGACGAACAGAGAGGTCTCGATGGGGATTTCGGTCGCACGACAGAGACTAGACGACGTCAGACCCCTGTGGTGGCCGAGTGTGGACGAGAGTCGGAGACTACACCGGCTCTGCTATCGGGGTGAGAGACGCCGGAAGACGGGCTGAGTCAGACGTGAGACGGGGGTTCGGACGAAGAATGTACGATGTGGACCGGAACGAACGGGAGCTGGGTCTGGTCATCTCTGTTTCCCGGGACACCCGACCCCCTTCCGACCCCACTTCGGGTCTACGACTCCGACCTTCGTCATTCGTGTGTGTTGAAGACGTTCCTGGACCAGGGTGACCCCTTCCAGGTATCGGGTCCCCTAGGACTGAGGTGCGGGACTCAAGACCGAGGGTGCTTAGAGAGAGAAGGTTTAGGTACGGTTCTAGGGTGGAACCGAATTTCAGATCGTACCATTTGTAAGCACCCAAAACGGACAGTCTTAAACACGGGTTCAAAAGAAACCTCCTTATTAAAGAGGAAGTAAGAGGCAGACAAAAATCCTTCCGAGTAGGATGGGATTTGAGGACCTCAATGGTTAATCATATCAGGTCGGTACCCGTACACTGGGTTCAACCAGTTCACTCTTAGTCTTACCCTGAAACCACCTTGGTGGTCTTTCTCTTCACAAGGAAGATGTCCCCGACGATTGAGTAGTTGACATTCAGGGTTTAGCGATCCTTCGTAGAAACGAAGGATCACCACCGGGTGAAGGGGTAGTGGTAAACCCCTTTCGGACTCTTACTTCAGTGGTCTCTTCTTTCGCTTCGACTCTCGATCTCTCTGGGTCGGTACGGACTTCGGTAATGGGGACTCCAAAGGTCGATCCACTCAGTTATTTAAAGGTGAAAAAAGAATTTGGTCTATCTCTACCCAGATCAGGAACAGTGGTCCTCCGAGGAAAAAGTCCACCCAGTTTTTCAAGTACAGTCAAAAAGACATTGTAGAATACTTTTTTTTGGGTGTACTTAAAAACCGGTTGGGTTATGTAGATCAAGAAATGTAGTAAAGTTATGTAGGTCGAGTGTGTTGCAAATGATAACACACTATACTCTGTTCAGTGTTGGATTAACTTAGAGTCAGAGGAGTTTGACGTTTTCCCCGTGTCATTACAGATTGAGTTTCCTAATAGTACTCCTTAGTTACTTGTTCACATAATTTCGTAAACTGCACCTCGGGTCGGGTATTATTTACAACTTGTTTACCCTAGAGAATACTCGGCTGTTCAGGTCCAGTTCCTCCACACCCCGACCCACCCCGCCCCGACCCCCGTGGTGGACCGGGCCGGGTGAGGAGTGACCCGTGCACCCCAAGGTCGTGGCGTCGGAAGGAACACGTGGGAAGGTGGACCAAAGGGGTGGGTTCCGGCTTGTGATTGAGGGAAGTCGGACATCTTGGAAAGGACTAAGTTCGGGACGGGGGATTTGTGTGGCACAAAGGGGGTACCGAGGGTAAAGAGGAGAAGGAGGTAGGAGGACTAAGTTTCTCGTCTCTCGCACTGTGTTACCTCCGTTCTAATGAGTGAGGTAGGCGGGTGGAACCCGCGAGACCCTACTGAGTGTGTCCACGCCGACGGGGAGTCGTAAGAGGCGAGGGCCAAGGTGTGTGAGTCCCTTTGCCTCAATGTTTTGAGGTGACCCCAAAACAGTGGCTCTTTTTGGAATTGGGAGGACGTCGGCGTCGTGCGAATGTCATTCTTGGCCGTGTGGTTCCTCCCTTGTCGGTAGAGGGTTCAAGACCGCACCTTCGCGGGTGAGGGTAGCGTCAGGTCCGGCTTCCCTTGTTTTAGAAGGTGAGGAGGTGGGAGTCACCCCGGCCCCCGCCCCCCACCAAAGACCCACAGACGGTCTTTCGTTCTTGGTTCAGGACCTCATAGTCTCCAAAATTGCACAGAAATGACTTGGTTTACCTTAACTTCCAAAAACCTTACCAAAATATCTCAATACCCTGGTCTTGTTGAAAAAAGAAATAAAAGATATTCTTTCTCGAAAACCCCTTCCCTTTATATTCCCAACGTTTCTCGACCTGTGCTGACTTCGCTGAATCATACGTGTGTATTATATGTATGTCGTTTCACGTATACGTACATATTTTGAGTTACTTAAAGTGTTTGACTTGGGTGGTTACATTGGTCTTGGATCCGGTTCTTTACCTCTTCTTGTAGTACCGTGTCCTTGTCTGAAGTTCACCCCCAAAAAACCATGAAGCCCCGACCGTACCTACAATCTGGAGACCTGACCGTACCTACAATCTGGAGACCTGATTGTCCCACCCAGTATAGACAACGTCTCTCCCCTGTGATTGTGTAAATAACTAAAATCACTATAAATTAAAATAAATTTTAATGTACGAAATAGTAAATTAAGTTCAACGTTGTTTAAATTTACGTGTCACTTACGTCTAGGGACTATACTCCCTTCACACTTTGTACTTGTAAACTAAACAGTTGACCACAATTAATCTGTTCCTTATTTAATGGATGTTCGAATCGATACCCTTCTTGTCGCCTCAATCTTTGTTTCGGAAACTTAAACGACTGAACAAGAGGGAACTCAACCTCTTATGGGTCCCATCAGAAATCGGGACTGTGTCCGACCTCTATAAAGTACTCGATATTCCAGAATAAAATAAATAAATAAACTGTCGCGGTCCAGAATTAACACCGTATACCCTAGAAATCAACCACCATACACCCATGTCCGAGGGACGTAACCGTCGAGCCTCAAAATCGGTGACCTGACGGTCCTTCAGGGACATTCTTGAATCAAATCTCTTCGAGTCAGAATACTTAACGGACATTCCATCGGCCGTAGATTCCTAAAGGTCGTCTGTAGTCGAGTCTCTTCCTACAAACAGGGTTACCGTGACACCCAACCGTCTCTTACACCCGACGGAGTCGAACTGAGACCCTCCTCTCTCTTGTAACGTTCCACCGGGACTCGGAGTCCCTTCCTTCTCCAAAACATAATTTATATTATCGTAAATTTCACCGGTGCACCTCTTGTTTACAGTGAACCCACGGCGACTCCAAGGAGTCTCGCGTCCGATACCGGAGTACGTCTCGACTCGAACCTGTCCCGACCCGCGTGGGACCGTCCATGAGCCATTTGGTACGTTATGAATGAGGTCAACCCCCTGTCCACGGTTCCGGCTCCCGTGGCCGGAAGGGTCGGTACGTGCCAGTGTGTGCAGACCAAAGTGGAAAGTCGACATAAAAAGATAAGAACCAGATCACCTTTGTAACTCTCTTTGATTTTTAGATCCTGACAACTTGACGGTCGTCGTCCTAGCCCCACACCCAACATGTCAAGTCCCCGGGTTCCAGAAATTTTACAGACACAGGGTCCGTGGAGGTCGACGGACTTGTAGTCCAAGAGTAAACCGTTCACCCCAGTGTCCCGACCCTACACCTGACCTTCGTCGTGAACCGTGCTTGCGTCGTGTGCACGACTCGTGTGCCCTCCTCGCGGTGCTCTGTGGACGACGGTGTCTCTCTGCTCCTGCTCGGCACTACACACCGACTGCCAGGGACTAGAATTCCGACGGACTAAAGGGTAAGGTGGGGACGAGGATCAGGAAAAGAGGTGGGTCTTCGGGTTTATAAAAAAATTTACTTTAGAAAGGACCCTGAAGGGACCGCGAGGTCACCAACCCTGTGGTGTGAATGTGCCGGTTTTCGCTCCCAAGTTAGTGACCAACCCCTTGATTCTAGGGCGTACAGCGAAGGGTCGTGTGGCTCTTATTTTAGACTTGAGGAGTGACGTTGCCCGTCCTAGACTGAGTGCGGAGAGAGAGGTAGAGTAGAGGGGTCCGGTCGTGGTCCGTAAGCCCCTAAAATTAATCGTGGTGTTTGTGTAGGTCTCGGAAGAGTGGAGTCCGGACTTACGGACGGTAAGGGAGAGGACCCTGTTAGGGCGACGGGAAGCACACCGCTTGCGGAAGATAGGAAGCCCAGTGGAGTAAAGCTCCGGAACCGTCTGGTAAGACGGTGGGAGAGGGTCCCCAACTGACTAAGAGAGGATCTAAAGTGACTCTAAACATCACTAGAACGGAGAAATGAACGGAGAGAGTCACTCTAGGATATACCTCAGAGGAAATGATTGACATAGGAATTCCGCGTCGGCTTCCGGACCGTCCGTCACCGGGAACCAACTGTAAACGACGTATTCATACTCACACACACAACTGTGTGGAAACGAGGTCTGACAGAGAATAAATGTGTGTGTGTGTGTGTGTGTGTGTGTTTGCATATGTATCGAGTGGGGTGTGTGTGACCCCGGACGACCTGGTCTGGTCCCGGCGTCGTCCCTGTCTGAGTGGGAGGTCCTAGGTCTGTCTCACCCCGGTCTCTCACACCAATCGAGTCTCGGGTCGTAGTCCCGGTCCGACAGGGGGTGAGACACACCCACACCCACGTCGCCCGCACCACCCGTCACCGAGTCGTGGGAGGGAGACCCTCGGGCCCTTATTTCCCGGGATAAGTCGGCACCGTCAGAGTCGAGGAGGGACGGTCCCCTCCGACGGGAGTCCTTTCTCCTGCCACCCTGCGACCCGTCACGAAGGGCCGTCCGAGAGGGACACCGTACCGGGTGTCGTCCCTGCCTCCCAAATCCCCCCTCGTCCGTCAGTCCCTAGGTCCCGGAGACCCCGAACTTCTCGGTCTCGTCTTTCCGGGTCGGTCTACTCCTCCGACACCCCGTCCGGTCCCGTCAGGAACAAGTCGCCCGTTACGACTTTCCGGACCAAGTGACAGCTACGAGACTTTGTCTCCTTTTAGGGGTCCTACACCTCCGGGCAACCTATTAACGGGGTATTGGTGTTCGGACCGACACGGTCGGGCTCCCCAAGAACAGACCGTAAGACCCCACCTGTGACAAGGGTTTCGGCCGAAAAGAACTCGTGACGGAGACAACCATCTTGACTCGGGTCTGTTAGTTGAGAGAAGTGTTGGAGGATGGTTATAGGAGGAGCTAAGATAGTGGAAGACGTTGCTTCCACTCCTACTATATTTATTATCCAGTGTAAGTGACTCATCAACCACACATGTTTCGTGACACGACCCATGAAATGTAAATAAGTGAATAAACTAGAAGTGTAACTGGATACTAGATCCATTGACCCAGGGTAGAATGTCCATCCATTTGACTTCCAGTCGTTTCAACTCACCGGACGGGTTCCAGTGTGTCGGTCATTCACCGTCTCGACCTTGACCCGCACAGTCCGAGAGACAGAAACCGTCAGACTTTCAGGGACCGGAGAATTAAGAAATCGACACAAGGAAGAAAAGGCACGTACAAAGGGGTCCACCATGTAGGGTTGGGATGAGGTGGGGTATTGGTACCCGTGGCCGTGGTAAGTGAGTGAGTGATTGGTAAGTCGAAAGGGGCCGCACACACAACTGACACCCGGCTCTACACTACCACTTGTCATCGTGCACCAGGGACGGGAGTGTCTCTTGTGCCAGACCCACCCATGACACGACGTCACGTTAGTCACTACTACCCCTGTATGTTCCTCCCTCTGTCCGACTTTCCACTATCCTTACGTGGTCCAATTCCCATCCCTTTTCTTACAAGGTCCTCCTACCCTTACACTCGTTTCCCGGTCTCTATTTTCTTCGGTCGATCCCACTCGAGTCGCACCGACCGCCTTACTCTCTCTTTTTCTCACATGTACACTTACACACACACACACACAGACACATATTCACACAACCCTCCCATACTCTACACCATGAACTTGTGTGTTACCATTGTCCCCGAGTCAGTGTACCTGGTGTGTCGTCTCCTCTCGGTGACTGCAGGATGCAAAGTCTTTGTGCGCAAGGACTTGAGAATACCGGCGTCTCGTGTCAAATGTGGACCCTTCTGTGTCAGGGGAATCTGGGAAGGCTTCGGGAAGAGGGAGTTCCCCCATTTTGGTCCTCCAGGACGTCCAGTGACACAGGTCGAGGGAGTGAAAGACTCCAGATCCGACGCGTGTTTCTCCCGGTACAGAACGAACTGAGGCGTCTCGTTCAATCGTCGGTCCGACCTTGAGCCGTCCTGAACCCGACCGTCGGACCAAGGTCCCACCTGAAACATCACAGGCGTGAATTTTAAATGTAAGAGGTCTCAGGGGTCGAGTCGACAAAAAGAATGAAGGTTAAAAATGGGGTTAGGATTGGGTTGTTGTTCTCGACGGTTGTAACTGTGGTAGAGTGTCTTGACTCCTGAGTTTCCTCGGACACCATCAGACGGAAGTTCCACCAGGGGCCCCTGAGACCGGAGGACCAGGAGTGCGGAACATAGTAGCGGAGGGTGTCACTTATCCCGGTTGGACACCCCGGTCGTCCTGTGAAACCTTTACTACCACACTGAAGGTTCTGATCCAATCTTTTCCGTAACACCGAAGGAAGAACTAGAACGGGACCCCAGTGAGTGTGACACTTTTGTCGGTAACTCGACATTCCTGTGAGTTCGTCTCCACGTCGATCCTTCCGTGACTCCGGAGGACGGTTGTCGGTCGTGGTCGGACGTCCGGTGTCCTCACTCGGTAGAACGGTCACCTAGGAGGAACGGGGGCACTTCGGAAGTCTACTGTAGAACTGATTTTTGCAGTACTCTCTCGGGTCCAGTTTTGGTATGTGGATTCGGTAAGGACTTGAGGACCGGAATCTGGGACACACTCTATTATTTACAAACAACAAAATACGCCGATTTAAACCCCCTCAATATAAACAATACGTCGTATCCAGTGACTATATCCCGGACCGTGATGAGAACTCTCTTACTCTCAGGGATCCAATGGACTTAGTCTCTATAAACCCCATAACTGATATTTACGTCTAAGGACCCCAAATGGGTCTGGGAGACTTAATCTCTCTTCCCATTTTCAGACGTAAAATTTATTGGACGGGACGGGGGGGGTGGGTTGTGTGTGTGTGTGTGTGTGTGTGTGTGTGTGTGTGTTCACTTAGAGTACATGCAAAATCCGAATCTTCGTGCCTCGATTAGATTGAATGAAATGTCTAGATTTCTCCGAGTTTCTCGACCACCAAACTAGGAATAGTGTATACACTCAACTCCGTCCGAACCCAGCTCTTAATTGTGACCTAAAGACTAAACCACAAGAAAGATGAATAAAGGAGGAAACAGGTAAGGTAAAACGAAAAAACTCTGCACATCCGAAACAAAGAAAAATAAATACAGTTTTCGTGAGTGTTTCGTTTTCACTTTCAGCGAGTCGCCTCAGGTCAAGAAACGTTGTAAGATATGTCAAGATATGTAAGATGTCTGTAAGATATGTATTAAGATAGGTCAGGTAACTTAAGAGGTCCGGTCTTAGGACCTCACCCGTCGGTAAGGGAAGAAGTCCCCTAGAAGGGTTGGGTCCCTTCTAGACTTCTTTGACTTCGAGTCTCCATAGAAAACTGAAAGGGGTTCAGTGTGTCAGGACCTCGATTCCGGTCCAGACTGAGGTCCGTGAATGAAACGAAGTAACTTACACAGACCAGTGTTTATTCTAAATCGTCTTCTACCCATGGTCCCGTCGTTTGTTGCTCCCGTAAAGATCTTGAGTCTTTCTCTTTGCTCCGGGGTCGTTGTTCAGACTTCATAGGGTTCTCTGTAGTTCGTCTGCTTGTCCCGAACGAGTGAAGGGTCCGGTAGCACTAAACACTGACAGATGACGACCCGTCACAAGCACGGAGGTCTATAAACCCCCGTCACAATAAATATCCGGTACAAAGATAAATATCAAAGTAACTGAAAGACGAGTGGGATCGATCTAAGGTGAGGGGGTGGGGGTCTTTCCTCTCCTATTCTTGAGAAAATGGTCAACACAGTCCCGTTTCCACTTCCAGTTTCGGAACCGACACACACGTCGGAAAGTCGTCCTCGAGAAGTACCCCTTCGTAAGTTCTGTTCCCCCGAAAGATGTGAAAGGTCTCCTTTACCCCCAACCCCCCTCCTGTGTTTCGACCGGAATATGTCTCTGTCGGCGTAAGACGGTTGTGTCATCCTAAACTCCACCCGGATCTTCTGGAGAGACAAGGAGATTTTACAAAAGGGAAACGTACTATAAAGTGGTAATCCACGAACAAGAAAACCAGAATTACCGATAATCTACTGTTTTACAACTCTGACACATACTCTTTTGGATCTGTCATAGTTCAGGTCATTAAAGTGTCCACCTCTTTAAGTCCGAATGTCTCCCCGATGCTGGACAGGAGTACCGTCCACTTCCCCCTCCCCCTAGACTTACTTATTCTGCACCAAAGACAAGAAGTTTTTGAAGTCAAAAGTTTTAGGGGTGCTAGTTCCTTCTTCCTTGACTTCAAGTCTCCATAAAAGACTGAACGGGATTCAGTGTGTGACGACCCTGATTTCGGTCCAGACTAAGAAAAGACTTATTTACCTGTAGGTAATGGTATGTGTCCTTTGGTAGAGTTACAACCTTCTCGGTAGCCCGTGTCGTTTTCTTTGACACCTGTCGTTTCGTCCGAGTCTTGAAGAGAGAATGGGTCAAAATACTTACTTATTCAGTTTGGTTCACTGTAAAGGATTCCAAGATACACCACGAGGTTTACTTTTGAAGAACCAAAGTCCCAATGTATCTTTTCATTTCCATTTGACCCTAAAGCAAGAATAAAAACCAGGGGACAACTTGATCTATTGATCACTGCTGACAGTGGTGTATCAATGAAATATTTAAATACAAATGTCTCGGTCGACCGCCTTCAGTAAGGAAACCCCATGATACGTACGTTAAGGTCGGAGATTGTGATCCACCGAACAACTGCAACCCATCTAATTCACCTTTCCCTCTTTCACAATGGACTCTTCTGGAAATGACAGTCTTGTGATATAGTTTTCCTGTTGTGACTAGTTGGAGATTGACTATGTTAAAAATTTTGGGTGTTATACTTTGAACTTTGTTTTAGATTTCTTTACGTTTGTGAGACCACACTCACCGTATGGAGAAGATCGGTCACTCAGAAGTAGACGTTTCACACCAACAACAGTAACTTTCTCTACATATATTCGTGTACCTTGGGAAACGTGTTTCAGACTGTTTTCGTACATGAATTATTTCTCATCGATATTAGGAATTTATCTTTAGAGAGTCAATGTTGACAATTAAAACAATTTTTAAGATTCGGATGTGTATCAAGGAGTCTTTCAACAAAAGAGAACATCGGTTAATCATAGGGACCCGATGACCCGAGTGTGAACTTGAGGAAGACGTTGTTCGGAATGACAAATTTCTCTTCTCGAGACGGTTGATGTCTCTAGAATGAATTCGGTAGAAGTAGTTAATGGTTGATAATTTCGACGTTTAAGTAGAAAGTCTAGTCTTTGTTCTTCGACTCTCATTTTTTTGAACGGTTAGTCTCTTCCGGGGTTTAATGGTCAGTGAGGAACAGAGTCGAGAGGACCGAACAAAACTTTAAATCTAGACGTCATTGACCAAGTATTTCTTCTCGTTTTCCATGAGGAAATCTTAGAGGCAAATAACATAAAATAATAAAAAAAAAGCAGAAATGGAAAAACGACCTCTGAGGGATTTTCTCTGGGTTCGGAAAAGGGGAGGATTGTCATGTTGTGTTGACAGGTACATCTGAAATCTATGGTACAATAGTAGTTTTGGTGGTCACTTGCCAAGGATCCGAGCAGAGAGGGTAGTGGGTAGAGGTCTCTCTGAAAACTTTGTTTTTGGAATCGTTAGTGGAACCGGGGTTTGAAGTGGGGTAGAACCTTCCCTCCCCTCTCACAAGGCTGAATGACTGCTGCTTCACACCGACCCCAAACTCGTGGGAAGACCAATCCGACCACTACTCCCACACCCTTCTCCCGACACGGCACTGTATGTGGGGGTAGGGTGTCCCTGGGTCTTTGTCCTTCCGTTAAGTCCATGCATATCACTACACTCTAGCTACTTGGTCGGGAGTGTCCACACTACGGAGCAGAAGGTGCGTGGAGATTAAATCCAGTCTTTAACTGAATGGTTGTGTCCCGGTCACCAAATATAATCCACTTACCGGACTTACATTGGTTTGTGGGTCCTTCACGACTTCTGTCAGTCGGTCAGATGGCTTCCCGAGGTGACCTGGAATTTTGTCACGAAGAAGAGGTCGAAAGGATATGTATATTTATGGGACATGTAGAATAATCTTACGTCTGACATTGAAGGGTCTCAGACCGTACCCCGGTTCTGAGACGTATAGATTGCTCGAGAGGCTACTTCGAAACGACGACTAGACGGTCGATGTAAAACTTGTCGTTTGGAACTTTACGTGTTCTGGCGGACGTTCTGGAGTGAGACCCTTTTCTCGACTCTCTCTGTCAAGTCAGAAAGCAAGCTCGGGACTTGATCCTGAGTGGTTCAGTGGTCGTTCATAACTCACGACCGACACACGAAGTACCTATTGTAAAGTAGACTATGAAAGTTGTCGGGACCCCCTTAAATTGTCTACTTTCAGTGGTCGCCACGTCTCTACGTCTCATTCCGATCGGGACCCAGTGTCCGATCCGACACCTCTCCAACTTCACTCCGGAGGTCACGACTGGCGGTACGTTGTGCATGGTCGGAGGCAGTACCTTTTTCGTGTCAAAACCTGTTGTTCGTGGGTCCACACTTGGGTCTCCACAAACTCGGGTTTCGACCACAAACCTTGGTGGTGTGAGACCCCGACCGTCTCGACTCCTCAGTGTGCCATATAGGAAGTCGTTACGTCGAAACCTTTAAGAGGGACTCTAGACGGGGCAAGCAGGAGTAATTCCCCTTTAGGTCGGGGACCCGAGGTCGGACCCCTCTTTATCTTCGCACCGGGAAGAGGGAGGGAGGGAAGGGGACTTCCCATCTCTCTCCGATGACGACGGTCGGGGCACGGGCGCGGAACGTCACGGGAACGAAGGAGGATTCGAAAGACTTCCACGTAAGTTCACTTGTCTGAAGTGGAAGTCCGGTACGGTCAGGGAGTCCGGGTGACACCAGACCTCCGGCCCGACGGACCGTAGGACCCCGGAGGTGCCACCTGTGGTCAGGAACGTCGGTACCTCCACTTCCCCCTCCCCACGAGAGTCCCGGGTGTCGAGCCTCGGTCCGCCGGGGACCTACTTACCCCGTAGTCAAGGATGCCCGGACCCCGCAGAGGTTCTCGATCGAGTCAAGAGCGGTCCCTTCTCGAGACCGAGTCCCGAGACAGGAACCCGACCCAGGTCAACCCCACTGGAACTCGTTCGTCACCTCCCCAGTCGGGTCCCTGTGGTACCTCTAGACGGTAGTCGTGGGGAATGGAGGATACTTCCCCCCGGGACTCGAGGGAGAGTTACCTGGAGTCACAAGAAGGACGTGGTGGTGATGGGGCGGTGGGGAGGATTGGGAACCCGGGTCTTCGGTCTCGCGGATTACGGGCCTCCGAGGACCCCTCCCTCCAACCACCACCCTGAGGGGTCGTGTTTCGTAGAAAGTATGTACGGTCTCCGAAGTCGATCGAGTCTCTCACCCCCTTCGAAGGAAAGTGGGGTCCCACTTCAGGTTCCGGGCTCCACCCCCTTTCCAGGACCCTTTTGACCTAGACGTAGAGCCCGACCCGACGGGGGTTATGGTGGACGCACAGTAGTCGGCAAGAGTTAGGGAGGGAGTGGGGGTCGAGATCGGGTAGTCGCTCCGGAGGACCGACAACGAGACTTTATGTGGAGTCCGGAAGAGGGGAGGTGTGGTAACAGGTCGGACCCGGTCCGGTCGGAGGACAGAACGACCGGGGTAGATCAGAGGTACCCAGAGGGATGGGGTGCGAGTGAGGGAAAGGGAAGGTCAGATAGGGTCTACGAGTCGACTCTTAGGAAAGTTTTGTCTTTAGTCTAGTACCCAGGAGTCGGATTTTTGAAGTCTCTGGAGAGTGGTGTGACTCCTGTTTAGGAGTGAGGAGTCAGACCGGGTCCTGGTACCGTGTCGGACCGACCCACACCGTCGGTACGCCTTTTGAGTGACTGGTCCGAAGAGTACCACGGGTGGGTCCCCGGGTCGTGGACGAAAGAAGAGGTCGGAGTCGCCGGGAGAACGACAGAGTGGACATCGTGTAGAATCGAGTCCATTGACTGGGTCGTAAATGTGCTCACACTTAAATGACTATCACAGTGAGGGTCCCGTGTAGACTCACGGGAGATTCGTCCTCACTCTCCTACATTGGGAGCTTTTTCCTACAAACCCGTACCCCATTCGTTTGGTAAATAAAGATCTCCCCTCCTCCACCCCTCTAGTCCGTACAGTGCCTCTGACCTTCAGTGACCGGAGACCGCTGAAACGGTCGCACGTTCTACTGGCGTCAACGAGACGGCTTGAAGATCAAAAGACACACGTTACACGGTGTCACTACTCGTTCTCAATGTGATCTTAGGTCTTGAGACCGAGGGACGGGTCCCGTGTAAAAGGACGTGTAAAATAATCCGTTCGACTGACTCTGGTACATTTCTTACATACAGACGAATCTGGTCTCCGAAGAACACCTTCTATGGGGTCCTACGTGAGGTGACCCCCGACTCCCAAACCCCACCTGCAAGTTCTCCGACTAAGAGAAGATCTTAATAGAAACCTGTTCTTCTATGTACCGTGTACCACTGTTTCACTGGACTGAGAACGGAACCAGACCTTTACTCCCTTACCGTACCCCCTAGGTGTGACTGTAAATTTTCATTTTCCCCGGGAACTCACTGACGGAAGGGGTTTCGAGTAATGGAGGTCCTCTGGACCGACGGCGTGTCGAGCGCTGGGACGAGACAATAGTCCCGTAGTCCAGGTCTCTGCGAGTCAGAGGAGGGTGGAAAGACGGGTCTAGTTGGTAGACCTAGAAGTGGAGAAGTCTTTCCGCGAGAGACGTCGAAGCGTTCACTGGCGTCCCTCCCACCCTCGTCGTCCTTCACGTCGACCCCGACGAGACACCGCGACTGAGTCGTGTCTTTCCCGCCCACCCGTCTCCCACCACGTGTCCTTTGGGTGCACAGGACGTCGGCTCGCCGGGCTTCCTCTCCGTCCGACCCTCGGGGCCTCGGAGAGGGAGCCGTCAAGTGTGGTACTCAAGATCCATGACGTACGAACGTGGCGACAGGGTTTGGCACTAATTGGGTAAACTGTCTACTCCTTTGGCTGGACCCTCCGGCCACTGACCCGGCGTACCGTCTGGAATGTACGAATGTGTGTGCACACCTCGGGAGAGCAAGGACCCGTCGAGACGGTGCCCTCTGTGCGACCCCTTAGGAACCAAGGTGTTGAGGACAGAAGGACCAAGTAACACCGGTGAGGCGAGGGTGTGAAAGGTGGACGAAATGTGTGAAGGACGACAAGAATTTGTAGGTGTGAGGTAGTGTGAACCGGACGACCGGGGAGTCGGACCGTGGGGCCCGGGACTAGACGGGTGTAGACCGAGTCAAGTCCACAGTGGAGACATTTCGTCGGAAAAACCTAGTGCGTTCGAGTCCACGCCCCGAAGGGGACACCGAGTCACCATTTCTTAGGGACGTTACGTCCTCTGTGTCCTCCGTTCCCAAACTAGGGACCCAGCCCTTCTAGGGGGCCTCCTCTCGTACCGTTGGGTGAAGTCATAAGAACGGACCTCTTAGGGTAACAGTCTCCTCGGACCTCAAATCTCAGTGTTTCTCATCCTGCACTGATTTCGCTGGGTCGTACGCGTGTGTGTACCTCGGGGTCACCGTACTGGGCCGACGAGAATAGTGGTAACCTTTGACGAGTGACCGAAGGAAGGCCTGTGGGGGAGACCTTCCTCTCGAAGGACTCTTGTCGCCGGGTCAGATGGAACGAGAACCGATGCAGTGGTCACGGATGTCGACCCGGACCTTGGATCGTCCACGAGTTGATTATGGACGCCGTCTTTGTTTGTACCTTGTGAGAGTGTATCGTAAGTCTACGGCTCTTGTCCGGGGCCTTGGTGGGCGGCGGCTAATGTCTCCCTGTCCTACTAAAACTCCCCACCCCCGTCATTAATGTCGTTCTCTTCTGGGTCGTGAAGGTCTCCTTCATCTCCTTTCAACGAAAATTTTGTCGTGTGCCACGACAAGTCCGGATATTAAAACAACTAGAAAACCTTTGGGACCGTAATGGTCGTCTGGGATAAAAGGGAAGACGTAGTTTATCTTGGAAACGGAAAGAGACGGTAGAGTCCAGTAACCACCCCGAGTCTTTGGAGAGTCCGGTAGAGGGGACTCCCGACTCGGCGACTAAGGGAGCGTCGGGAGGTCCGGGAAACCCCTCCCAAAAGAGTCCGGACCACCCCTAGTCTTGGTGGCTGTCGGGTCCTTCTCTCGACTGAGAAGGGGTTCGGTGCCTGGTCGAGATCGATTTGTATAGGGAGGGGGAACGAAGGAAGACTCGACCTTGTTTATGGCCTAGAGGACGTGTCCCGAGAACCCCCCGTCCCTCTCCTTCCTGAGTCTCGGACACGAACGTTAAGTGGGTCGTGGATGGGACGTAACCCCGGGGTCTGACGGAGAAGTGATTCCCCGGTTGTACGTTTGACCACTCGCCCATGGTTTCCTGCTTCGTACGAACGAAAGATTTTTATGTGGGGAGATTCGAGCACTCCAGTACTCCGATACCCGTCGGACCGTCGTGGAGAGACTAATTCCACTATCCGAGTGAAAAGAAGGCTTCGATAGATCGAAGAGGTGCGGAGCGGTTGGGCCCTCATACGTATGACCACCCACCCTGACTGAGACTATACTTCCACTTCCCCGAAAGACCTTCAAGTCTCCGGTCGTGGTCGGCATGTCTCTGTGTCTATCGAACGCTTACCCTCCTCCGGAGCGTGTCGAAAACGGTTCGCTCAACTGGAGAAAGACGAGACGACGGACCGAAGACTTCGGGGAACCAGGGACCAGCGTCACCAAACGAAAAATGTAGTCGTCGGTGCGTAAGATAAAGTGAGACATTACTGGTAAAGGAGGGGCTCTCGGAGGAACCCGACCGTTTGAGTTCTATATGTCCTTTAGATAAGGTTAGGGTCTTACCCGTTGTCCTCTACCTAAAAGGTGTTATCAGAAAATTTTGTTCCGTCTCTCAAGGTACATTTGTCATCCGACGGGACTCTCCGACGACTGAGGTAGCACGAACCGGGTAACAGGATTTCTTGAAGTGAAGACAGGTGCGGAGGGGTTTCGTCCTCTGGAGTCTCTCTACGTGAACACTCTGTTAAGAGAAACCAAGAGAACGTAAAGACACAGAACAGTTGTTTCGTGACTGGCGGAAAACAAGACCTAATAGAAAAGTTTCCACGAACATCTCGTTTGTCAAAATTTTCTGTCTCCGTCATAGAACGAGACCTCGTTATTCGTCCAAACGCATCTCGGAACCCTCTGACCCTGTCAGAGAGAGGTCTCGCTTTCCTCGTCCAAACGAATGACGGGTAATATTTTCTACACCCGAGGGATTCTAGACCAAGGAGAGGATATTACATTATGTAACGTACACGTCCGTAACAAGACCCGGGTACCCCGGTACGGGACACCCTGAACCTCCGTTGCCCTCGACTACGGTTACGCGACAACGAGTACGACGAACGTTACGGTAGTACTTCGGAAAACAGAGTCTGGGTCTTCGGAGCACAAAAGACGACCGTAGGTCGTCAGACCCCATTCGATTACATTAACCGAACTTTTATGCCATTTTAGGGTATAGAATGAGATTTTAGAGTTTAGACCACCTGATCACGACGAGTATGACTCCAGTTGTGACAACTGGTTAGAGACTCAAAGTCCAGACAAAGGACTTTGAGCCCAGACAAAGGACGAAGGTCGTTTGAGTCTTCAGGGTTTAATATTTTTATATGTGTTTGGTTCTTTCCTTAATGAAATTATTTTTCATACGAGATGAAACGTTTTCCCAAATAATGTACAGAGAAAATGTTTTTATCGTAAACCCTATGGATTTTCTACTACACTAAACAGGGTTTCTCTTTTTAAATGTGTCTTCTAAAATCCTTATTCGTAATTCTATTTTGTTCCAAGTGAGGATGAAAAGATAATCTCCGTGGTTACGGTTATCCAGTCCTAACCCTCACCTTGAAGAGTCCCTATTAACAGTTTGGCGACAGAGGAAGGATTCCTAGTCTACCGTACGAATGAATGATCGGGAGAGATGGAGTAATATGATTTTCAGTTAAAGACCTCAGACATTAACATCTATTGACTCAGTAGTTAAAGGACCCAAACTATTACATGACAACAATGTATTCTATAATGATGACCCCTTCGGCCCGTCACCCATGTGTCGAGTCACCGATACACTACTGCCTTTCACTACACTGGACAGGAACTTAACCTTGATTACGGTGGATAGAACACCAAACCAGCACCTTAACCTCCCCTCCTTATATCTAACGGATCCTCAAAATGTCCCGAAGGGTCCACCACGATCACCATTTCTTGGGCGGACGGTTTCGTTGTCTGTATTCTCTGCACCCAAGTCAGGGACGTAGCGCTTCTAGGGGACCTCCTCCCGTACCGTCGGGTGAGGTCACAAGAACGGACCTCTTAGGGTACCTGTCTCCTCGGACCGCCCGATACTAGGTACCCCAGTGTTCTCAGCCTGTGCTGAATCACTGATTTGGTGGTTTCCAGATACTCGGAGGTCTGTCCTCGGACGTCAGTCTCGTGCCGTCGACCGGATTACGAGGTTTCTGTGGGGGTCTTCGGGGCGGATCCGTCGTCTCTGCGTGCAGTGTAGGGCCAGTGGAGATTTCGATTTTAGTTCCGCGGAGACCTCTGGTGTCCCCGCGGGACGAAGGACGGGAACCTAAGGGGAACAAGACTTTAAGGTCCGTTCCGTTTCACGACCGCCTCGACAAGGACTTGGACCGACGACGGGAGGGTCCGACGGACGGCCTCGTGGGCGACGACCTAATGGAGTCGCAGAAACTCGTGGCTCCAAGACGACTCAGTGGCGGCGGTCCCGAGTTGGGATCCCTTAGTCGTTCACTGACGTCTGCGGGAGAGGTCTCCGTCCCTCCACCCTTGTCCCAGAGGTCGACCACAGTCCATTATGTCAGATGGACATCCGTAGGACAGGGCCCCGGGAATGGTCGACTACGAGGGTGGGTCGCGAGACACCCACAACCGACGATTCCCGAGTGTCGAGGGGAAGACATCCCTGTGCGGGAGACGGGAGTTCTCGTGGACAGGTCTAAAGTGTGACGACCCTCTCCCCCGTCGAGTACTAGTATCTCTGACTATATGATAATACCCCTCATATTTATAACAGGGGATGCTACCCTGTTGAGACACCACGACAGGTGGGAGGTCTCGAGGAGTACCCTAGTCCGACTCCGGTCTGAATCGACTGGGACATGGAGCCGGGGAACAGAAGGGGACAGGACCCGACGAGGGGAGTGACTGGGCCCTACAAATGGACTCTTGTCAGGAGGCTTCAGTAGAATGGATTCTTGGGAGTAGAGTCCGAGACGAAAGGTCTTGGACTGGATTCCGTCCGTTGTGAGTAGTGACGGGAAGAGACTTTGGGAGTAAAGGACCCCCTCGAGGAAGCTAAGTCCCAACACCCCACCGAACCCTTGGGGGTCCGAGTGAGATTGGGAATGAACGAACCAAGACGAAGACAAAAAAAAAAAAAAGGGAAGTTAGAAAAAGGAAGGAGAAGTTCGATTCTTGACTCAGTTCATACTTTCCCAATTCCATCGAGGATCACTCACTCCCTTTTCGGTCATTGTCCCGGACTTAGACTCCCACCCTAAGGTTTACAGGTAAGACTTCAAGACCTCTCGTTCACTCGTTTTCCCTTCTAGACCTCTCTCTCGAGGCGACTTCCTTCCCCTCTTTACGTCTTTGCGTGTTCTTTTCCTTTGAAGGAAGTCCTACCTCCCTACCCCATCCGTACTCCCCGGTCAGTTGGAGTAAGGAGATCTGTTATTGTGTATGCTACGTGTTATAGGAGAGAACCCCCGACCGGCTCAAGTCACGGAAGAGGGTCCTCAACCTATAAAACCCACCCCCACCCCCATCCTCCCTCCCCGCCAGAAAATTTAATTATCGACGGTAAATAATTCGTAAATGATACCCTGTCCGTGACACGTTTCATAAAGTGTACTTAAGAAAACTAGAAGTGGGGTTAGGATCTTCTCCTTGGACTTCAAGTCTCTCCAGAGATAGGACGTCGTCTTCCGAAAACTACGGAACCCGAGTGTTACTCGAGGAAGAGGTGGGTTTAACCTTAAAGTCCCTTAAGGGACCGTCAGGTCACCAATCCTGAACCGTGAAAGTGACGGTCCCGGACCCAAACTAGGGACCAGTCCCTTGATTCATGGGTGTTCGGTTCACCGTACCGGCTTTTTTTTTTTTTTCCTTAAAGTGTCCCAGTGTAAGACGGAATTCACGCAGATACTAATTCCTCATCTGGAAGGGAGAGAGAATCGAACTCCCAAGGAAATCTACTTCCTTTGTTTAGATCTAGAGGGACCTAAATGGGTCGGTGGGGTCAGGGACCGGGACCCGAGAATAAGGACCCGTGCATAACCGACTCGGGGAGTATTTGTGGGTCACTCATTTATTGTCACTTCGCGAAAGAGGAACCTAGTGACCAGTGTTCAGCCCCTCTTTGACCAAGAAGGACTATTTGTCCATCGGAAATATGGGGCTTCGGCCCAGGTGAGTCGTTGTCCCGGGCCGTGACCGAAGGATCCTAGAACCTGTGCACACAGGTGTCGTAGGATCGACCCGAGGGTCCAGGAACCACCCACCTCTTAGACTGAGATGACCTCGTTGTAGATTCCAGTGATGTTTGGACCCACAACCTACAAGGTTAAGGGAACTCCGAGTCGTCTTTAGGTCCGTCCCACGTTTTCAGGGGGAACAATTGAGGACCCGACCCCTTACCTCCGTCAGAAGACGGAGGTACCTTCCCCGGGTCCCGACTCTAAGGACTGTGGGAGTGACTGAACAAGAGTAGAACAGACAAGACATCCTAAATCTTCAAGAAAACATCCATTTAGTTAAGAGATGTCGAAATCGTAATCTAACCCTCCCGTCCGTCATTACGGACGAAAACAGAAAGTGACTAAAACTCCTACCCCCATGTGAAGATTTCTTTTCTTGGTGAGAGACCCCCTCGACGGGGAGTCATCCAAAAGTTCAGTTGTTCGTCCACGATTGGTACCCGTCCGGTGCACGGTCCCTAATTACTCTGCGTCTGGACGATGAACGTTACCAGGGTGACTAGGGACAGTAGGACCTCCGACCGGGTCCCTCCCGTACCTCCCACTTCTGGTGACCTCCCGTCGAGGGGTCCTTGGTCGGGTCGGGTGGTCGGACCCCTTTCTGTCCCGTAACCTCTCGGTCGTCCGTCATGGTGGGTGCGTCAAGCCCCGTTTCTCGGGTCAAACCCCGTCCTCTGGTTCAAGTATGGAGTCGAGACGGTGAAAATACCGGTCACTGAATTGTAGAGACTTGGGGTCGTGGAAGTAGGAAGTTCGTCTTTGATGTTACGTACAGAGTCAAACCCCTAAACATATACTAGGGTTTAAATTTTCGTGAAACATTCGATATATAAGGGATGTGGTTGACTTCTGTAGTGTTATTATCGTTCAATACTGTGTGGACTCTTCTCAGGGGGAGCTAATATATTGTATTAGTTAACGGAACTTATACGAGGTTTTGCCACACTACCAATTGCCGGAAATGCTGGTCTGTTTGGACCCAAGTTTAGGAGAGCGACAGTCGAGTGTCCGACAATACATTCGACCGTCCAGGAGTGCCCTATTGGCACGGTCCTCCTGAACTCGTCCCGCCCTCCCTTTCACACGAGTTAAATTCCAATAGACACTAATGTCACCCTCGGTCACCTCTCAAGTCAGACGTCAAAAAGTAGGAAAGTACCCTCTTGAACTCGAGAGATACGAAAAACATTTTTCCTGTGGTTTCAGGGTCTCGACTCTTCGAGGAGCATCCAATGTGTCAGGCCCCGGTCGTCTCCATCCTCTCCGGGGACACTTCTGTTACCCGAAGTTTTAGTCCCTGAAGGCTAGGGGGCCCCCAACAATTGTACGTCCAACGATCCGGGTGGGACTCGGTCTTAAGACCACCTTAACGGTTGGAAGAGAACCGGACCTCTTAGGGGGAGAGGTCCCATGGGGGTAGGGTAGTAGTCCCTGGTAGGGTTCGAATGGACCCTCCTTCCCCTACTAAGAGACGAACCCCAGGAAGACCGGTGGAAGCTACCCTTTGAATAGGTTTTCGACGTAGACTCTTCGGTCTGTCTCCCTGTCCTAAGTCTTCTGACCTTGATGAGGCGAAGGGACTGAGGCGGGGTGACGAGGGCCCGGGGTGACGGGAGTGTGCCTACTCGCTGTGGAGTTTAGGGAGTAAAGTGTCTACTAATTGTTTGGTGTACCCCGTACTCACGCGCGTCCGTCTCGAGAGACACGTAGTTTCCCCCACGGACTTGGCAGAGTTCCTTCGGACTCCCACGTTCCCCTTCGCAGACCTCTACGGGGTCTCGTTCCGGTCCCATCCCCGGTCGTTCTAAAGTCCGGTCCGACGTCCACCCTAAAGGTCTCCGAAGACACCTGGGTCAAAAAAAGTGTGCAGTATTCGACCCACTCGAGAAATCAGTGTGCAGTAGGTTGGGTAGGGGGAGCTGGGACCCGGTCCTACGCCTTCCGGGGTGGACTATGTAGTCTGTCTGGTGGGTGGAAGGTCTTGGTGAGATGTCTTTGTCTGGGTCTACAATAAAATTAACGTTTTGGTTCAGATCGGGGAACGGGGGAGGAGGTAGAGGATGGAAGGGTGGGACTCCAGCGACGACAAAAAGGTCCCTGTCTGGGTAACCTTCTCGAAGGTCCCAAGACCTTCTTGTCGACAAAAAAGAAGGCGATACGACCCGACTTTAAGACATATTTGACCTTTTTGTGTGTCCTCTGCCCTACCTGCTTCGGTGCCGGGGACACACACACACACACACACACTCACACGCGCGCGCGTACACACACACACCAATCGGAGGGAAGGTTCTGCTCCCTCCCGGCCTCCACCTCGCCTCACCTCTCGGTCTGGGTTAGGTGACGGGGTCGACGCACTGGGACCCGGTCCGACGTCCGAAAACGGAGTAGCCATTTTACTCCTTCTAGGGAGTGTACTACTGACTTTCAAGTAGGGAAGAAAGATTATAATTAATTATAAATAACTCGTAGAGGAATCTCGTGACCCGTGAACCTTTTTAGTCGTCATTTCTTTTCTCTGCTTCAAGGACGGGAGTCCCTCAAATATAAGATCAACCACTCTTGTGTGTCATTGGTTTACACACGATACAACACCCCTATGCACGATATTTCTTTTTACTTCGTCCTATTCCACCACCCCGTCTTCTCCTTCTTTGTCACTAAAATATATCGCACCACTCCCTTCGGAGTGTTTAGTCTACCGTTAAACCGTCTCTGGACTACCTCTCCTTCGCTCGGTGTCACCTCCCCCTGTTACCAGGTCCGTCCCCTTCTCGGTCACCGCACCTCCGACCTCTCGTTACGCGTCCCGACCTCCAGGTCCATTACCCTAGGTCCGTCTCCACCTAGGACGTCTCCTACCGACCTCGATGTCCCTTCACTTCCCCGGTGTGACCCCTTTGTCCTCTAGTGAATCCTCAGTTGAACCTGGTTTGACGACGGGACCTCCACCACTTTACACCAGGATGCGATCTAGACTGCACACGTACCACACGCACG
Organism: Capra ibex; assembly: GCA_006410555.1. Taxonomy (NCBI): domain Eukaryota; kingdom Metazoa; phylum Chordata; class Mammalia; order Artiodactyla; family Bovidae; genus Capra; species Capra ibex. The sequence goes on along the minus strand of SJYO01043778.1, from coordinate 168,607 downwards.
TACATACACACACGTGTGTACGGGCACACACGTATAAGGGTAGATCGGTGGACGGACGGGTCAAGATTGCGCACTGAAATCCTAGGAGAGAACGTGTCGGTATTAGGTTGTATGTGTCCGATAAATCTCGGGTGTGTACTTCCCACCCAGCAACAACCTCAGGTAAGTTTTGTCGTGTTGATGACGTGACAATAATTGAAAGTGAAGGGACTTGTGTCTGATTTTAGATTGTTTTCGACCGAGTACCCAAAAGTTTGGGGTCACGACCATCAGGTGGAGAGATTGTAAATTATTAACAGACGATGCACGTTTATGTCTGTTATCTGGATTCTGATATTTGAACATGAATCCTAAAAAATTTAATTATCTAAAAGTTTATTTAAGATGTACCTCATCTTGAGAGTAAAAAAGGAGAGGGGTAAGGGAGTCGGTATAAGATAAAACATAAAAAAAAAGGACATAATGTGTTCATTAATGTCTTCGTTATTAACCTGACTGAGTAAACGTTTCGGGGACTACGACCCTTTCTAACTTCCGTCCTCCTCTTCCCCTGCTGTCTCCTACTCTACCAACCTACCATAGTGGTTGAGTTACCTGTACTCAAACTTATTCGAGGTCCTCGACCACTACCTATCCTTCGGACCGTACGACGTCAGGTACCCCAGTGTTTCTCAGTCTGTACTGACTCGCTGACTTGACTTGACTTGACTGTCTTCGTCATCTACTTTTTTCTCTCGTTCTTAGTGAGTGATAGGAAGGGGGACTTTTTCGTTGTAATTATAAACCCTATATATAGGAAAGGTCTACTACACGTACATCTATTTTATTCGAGTAGTTACGTAATATGATACATTACCGTAACAGAGTATAGTGACTAATAAAGGTATGATCGTAAGAATTAACACTGTATCTTAAAGTTACAAACTTACCCGGTACCGACTAAATGGATGTGAGATGACAACCTACTCTACCAATCTATCGTAGTGACTGAGTTACCTTTGAACTCGTTTAAAGTCCTCTATCACTTACTGTCCCTTCGGACCGCACGACATGAGGTACCCCAGCGTTTCTCAGCCTGTGTTGACTCACTAGCTTGTTGATGACAACCTATAAGTGATGAATGTACATTGTGGTCTCACTTGTGAGAAAGGTACATGGATACATGTGAAACTATGAAAAAGATAGGAAACAAAGTAGAGTAACTTTAGATACGTTTAGATATCCACGGAATTTAGAGAAGACCTTCTTCTGACTCCTATTTATCTACCTATATTGATTGCACGATATCCGGTCCGGACCCCGGAGACTCGTCGTCGAAGTATCCTAAAGACTCTTTGCCGTGTCTCTCCTACCCCTCTTTCCGTCCAGGTCGAGTCCCGGGCGACATCCCATTAAACGGGAGTAGTCTAGTGAAAAGAGGACTTTCTCCCTCCGAACGACACGGACCGTTCGGTTCTCTGAACGGGTTTAACGGGACAGAGAGGCCCCGAGCGTCCTCAATCCGATGTCTTTGAAATTCAACGAATAGACGAGACTAGATGTAAACAAGCGACTGACGATTTAAGAAAAAGTCTGGATCCTAAGACTCTAAGAGTGGTTGTTACGTATCCCTTCCACTACGGTTCTCTTCATCCGTCCCCTTCTAAGTGCACCAGGAAAGAAAGGAGAGTTTTGTAACCGGCATACGGAAGATCTACGGTCGGGAGACACTCCCCGATCTTTACTCAATGTAGTGTCAGAGATGTGGTTCCTCGAGTACCAGAGGTAGACCTCGTCCCGAAGTGACGGAAGTTGTGTGTATGTTTCGTGGAGACGGTTGTACAATTTTTCGTCCACGACTAAGTCACCCAGGTCCGTCCCTGGGCTCTAGGAGGTAAAGGTGGTTCGAGTCCACTACGACTTTGACGACCAGGTGCCAGTGTAAGTCGTTGTTTCGAGATCTCGACAGAGTACAACGTCAGTGGTGGGCATACACCGACAACTTTATACCGGGTCCGTTTAACTCTACGGGACATGCACATTTTATACACGGTCCACAGTTTCTGAATCATGCTTTGTTTTGTTCACTTTATCGAGTAATTGTTACAAACATGACTAACATACAACTTTACTATTATAAGACCTATACTTTCCAATTCATTTTTATGAGAATTTTATTAAAATGGACAAAATACTAAAATGTATCGATGATCTTCTTAAATTTAAATTTATACCAACTATAATATAAACCTATAATATAACTATAATGTAGTATATGATACCTGTCCGACGAGATCTCGTTCTACCAAGAGTTTCGTATCGAATTTCAGACAAGTTTGGGCTGCGGGACCGCCTCCCTCCGCAGATAATTTTAACGTCAAAGGACCCGAGACGGGTCTCCAGACACTTCGAAACAGGACCACGATCTCTGTCTGTTCGTTCAAGACCTCACTGCCCCTTACCACTCCTACATACTGGTCGTAGGACACCCTGGACTTCCCTCTCCAGTCCCTTCTGAAGGACATCCTCCACTCCGGTCGAGACAGAACCGTCTCACTACCAGGGTAAGGGACACGGAAGGAACGGTTCTCGTCGGACTGGAGAGGGGGGCCCAAGTACACGGAGGACCTTCCGTCCCCAGTAGACTATCGGGGCGTCTAAACTCAAAAAGGAGTCCGGAGAACTCCTACGATCCGTCGGCCGGAGAGAGGATGGAGGAGGAAGGCAATATCGAAAAGGAGAAGGGGGTGGAGACAGAATTAGCCTCAGGGAGACTCCGGTTCTGTTCGGGTATATTAATTTCATGACCCAGTCACCCGGGAGGGGTCTCGACATTCGTGGGTCGACTGGACGACGGGAGTCCACGCCTAGGGTCGATGTGGACAGTAGACTAGGGTGGTGGTGACGAGTCGGAGTCGTAGACAGGAGGACCAGAAGAGGTCCCGAATGACCGGTGTCCTTCGATTGGTCTACGACCACTGTAAAAGAGACGGATGTCCAGTGGAAAGTTTCTTTCGTTTAGGAGACCGAGTCTGAGGTCCCATTTGGTTTATGTCCGCCGGTCGACTCAAATGAGTCGTACCCCCCGAACGTTCTGGAGTGGTTAGTCACCGCACCGAACACGTGTCGTGTAGTCCCGACCCCTATTTGTAGACGGTAGTGCACATTATGTGTTCCACTTACAGGGGAGTGGACCCCGGTCCATCCGACGTTTCACCCAAGCTATTGGACAACAACAAATCAGCGATTCAGTACGGGCTGAGAAAACGCTGGGGACCTGAATCGGGAGATCCGAGGAAACGGACACCCTAAAGGGTCCGTTCTTATGACCTCTCCCAACGGTAAAGGAAGAGGTCCCTTAGAAGGGTGGATCTCTGACTTGGGTGTAGACGAAACGTCCTCCTTAGAAATGACGACTCGATGACCCCTTCGCCTCAACATTTGGGACCACCCACAGATTAAACGTCCTGCTCTCAGACTATCTCTTTTCAGTGTACTTTCCTTCCAACTCCCCCCGACAGACTACTTCTTCGACGGGTCTGGAAGGGACCCCTCCTTCGGACCCACACACCCGGTACTCCTTCCTTCGAGGCGGGGAGTCTCTTAAGACGACGCCGGTGGAAAAACCCGTCCTTCACCTAAGAGGACAGTGAGGTCATTCCCGGACTGAACCCGACCTCCTTTTCGTCCCGGGCAACGGTCCCAGGGAGAGTCTCGTTCTCCGCAAACCGACTCCTTCGGGACTCGTTGGTGTAGTCTCGAGACGTCGCACACCTCCTGCGGTCCGACAAATAGATTCCCCACCTATCACGCTCTCTATGTCCTGTCGAGCCGAGGTTCTCGGTCGGGGCCGGTCTCTTTCGACTAAGCCGTCGAGAGGGACCCGTCCCGACTCGTCGTTATTTGTGACCCCTCCCTCTCCCCACCCGGGGTCTGGGTCGACCCCGTGTAGACATTGGGTTCTCAAGCCGAGGAGCGGGAAGGCTCACCCACCTCAAGGGTCGCTGAGGTCAAGACTCCGGGGTCACGAACACTGGTAAAGGTCGGGTCCTTGTTTCCCTTGTAAGCAATGATGTTCTCCGACCACCCAAGGGACTAGATCTCTAGGGGGAACGACGACGATTCAGCGAAGTTAGTACAGACTTCTCCGTTTCAGTGGAGTAGAGGGACCCCTAAGTCTCTAGTACCGAACAGACAAGATGCCCAAGTGGTCCGGGACACAATCTGCACCCTGGTGTCCTTCTAAGTGTCTCTGTCCCTACTGTCGCTACGTAACACGCTGAAAAGAATTTCAAGACTAGGAAGCACCAGACTTTACATGTAGGGGTAGGAAAGGAAGAAACTACTTTCATAGTCCTTTATAGATTTGACCCTTCGGGGACTGGTAAGTCGGATTCCAGTAGGGAGGAGAGACACTTAAGGTTATCGTGGGGACCAGTGTTGTCCTGAGACACTTATCTCAGGACCCTGAGATTTGTCCCTGAGAGAGTCAGGGATAAAGTCGTGAAGTATATCGAAAAACTTTGAAAAACCATGTTCAAGTAGATTAACGGGAGTTCGCCTCCCTAGGAAGGAGAACTTATCGGAACCACGGAAACGTCTTTTGGTCAAGTTCTATCTACATACCCAAATAAGGGCCGGAGAGTTAAGATAGGGAAACTAGATATATAGATCGGATACAGACACGGAGAGGTAGAACTATTGACATCGAAATATATTCAAAAGAAAAAATTATCTGAAAATTTCTCTTCAAAATCCAAGTTTCGTTTTACTTCGTCTTTCATGTCTCTTAAGAGTACCTGAAGGAGTGGCTCATGTAAGGGTCAGAGGGCGTAGTTTTAGGGTCTGGTCTCGTCGTGTAATTAACGTTAGCTACTTGGATGTCACTGTTTCTTGATAGTAGGTTTCAGGTATCAAGTGGGATACCAAACAAAAACTATAACGCGTAAACTATCCAAACCTGTTTACATAGTGCACACAGGTGGTACTGTCATAGTATATCTCATCAAAGTGCCGGGATTTTTTGGAGACACGAGGCGGCTGAGTAGGGGAAAGGTGATTAAGGTCGTTGGTGACCTTAAATGATAGCGGTATCAAAACGGAAATGATGTTCTAGGGTCTCAACCTTAGTATGTGATACATCAGAAAAGTTTTATCTAAGAAATTAAAAAATTTACAGGTTATACGTAAATTCAAAGGAGGCATAGAAGAGTACCGAACTATCAAGTAAAGAAAAATTGTGACTGATCCGTCACCGTGGGGTGAGGTCATGAGAACGGACCTTTTAGGGTACCGACCTCCTCGGACCATCCGACATCAGGTACCCCAGCGATTGCTGACTCGCTGAAGTGAAAGTGAAAAGTGAGCGTACGTGACCTCTTCCTTTACCGTTGGGTGAGGTCACAAGAACGGACCTCTTAGGGCCCCTGCCCCCTCGGACGACCCGACGGCAGATACCCCAGCGTGTCTCAGCCTGTGCTGACCTCGCTGAATCGTCGTCGTCGTCGTCGTCGTGTTAAGGTAGTACACGTGCATGACGTCGAATAAATGGACGAGTGGATGACTTCCTGAAGAACCAACACAGATTCAAAACCGTTAATAATTATTACGACGACTTTTGTAGGTACACGTCCAAAAACACACCTGTATCAAAACTCGGGTAAACCTCCTACTGACGGCTTGACGTACCATTCTCATGCAAATCAAAACATTTTTTTTGATAGAAGGTTTCCCCGACGCGGTAGAACGCGACACTGGTCGTTACTCACGTTCAAGGACAACGAGATGTAGGAACGGTTGTGAACCACAACAGTCAGGGAACCCAAGAGTGATAAGACTATGTCCACGCAGTACTACCCTAAAACATCTAAATTAAACGTTAAAGGATTACTGTCTGTTGCAACTCGTGACGAAGTATACGAATAGACGGTAGATATATAGAAACCACTCCGTAGACAATTCTAGAAATAAATAATCAGTCCGACGAGTAAAAGAGTAACAATTTAAAATTCTCCAGAAATATATAAAACCTATTGTCAGTAGATAGACTGTACAGAAACGTTTATAGATGAGGGTTAGACATCGAACAGAACAGTAAGAGAATTACACTATTCAAAATACACAAAACTTTGACAATAATTGTCACAAACTGTACAAGTAAAAGATTGACAAACGACGGTCATCATATGTTTATATGTTAACCGAAAACGTAGAACTTGCACATAGGACGTTGAAACAATTTTAGTAAATAACTAAGATTATCCATAAAAACAGAAAACGTCTAAAGAATCGTAAAAGATGTATCTGTCAGTAAAGTCCCCCCTTTTTTTCTGGTAATATATAGAAAGATAAAGGTTGTACATACAGAAAAGAATAAAGTGACCGATGTTACAAGTCCTGGTACGACTTATTTTCTTCATTTTCTCTTGTGAGAACGGAATAAGGTTAGAAAAAACCCTCCACGGTGTACCTCACCTTACGACCTACAATCAAGGGACTGGTCCTAGTTTCCATACGTGCGGGACGTCGCCTTCGCATCTCAGAGTTGTCGACCTGGTAATCCCTTCAGGACGGAATAAGGTTAGAATTCTCCTTTTATGAGTCAGAAAGTGGTCCTTCATTCTACTATGATCGTCCAAGAAACATCTACGGGTCCTATTCTTTCGAAAGAAACTAAAGATCAAATGACTCTACAATTTTTTTTTTTTAGTAATAATATTTACTCACGACTTAAAACAGTTTACGAAAATGACTTAGCTGACTACGTAAAAAAGAGGATATCAGACGGTTATATCACTTTATATGGCTATAACTTTACAACTTGGTTCAACGTAAAAACTCTATTTAAGATGAACCAATACCATATAATAAGAAAGATATGTGACGACCTGAACTAAACGATTTATAAAAATTCTTTTTTAGACGTAGGTGTAAGTACCATAAGACTATAAAAGGAAAGAATATTACAAAAGTAGTCCAAAACTATAGTTCTAATACGAGTGAAATATGTCACTCAATCTTTGATAAGGTAGAAAGACTCACATTCTTACCATAATAAAGTAGGAACTTACGACCTAACTCAAGTAGTCACTTTGATACACCTAAACCTCGAAAGGAACGTCCTTTCATAAACTAATACTTAAGTTAAAGAAATTGTCCATATTTCCGTGAATTGTAAAAAGAAAAAGAACAACTCAGTCGAAACTTTTTCAACACAAAAGGTCTCTGAAACAGGTACAACAGAATAACCTAAATTACTGACAATGATTGTGAGGGAATAATAATAAAGTGGACTTCATCATAGAAGAGAAAGAGGACTATACCCATTACACAGAAAAGAGAGAAACCAACAAAAATCATCCTCAAATAGTCAAAATAATTAGAAAAGTTTCTCGGCTGAACCCAAGACAATCAAAAAAAATGATAAAAGATGGAAAATAAAATAACAAAACAAGAGTATTACAGAAAAGAAGATTAATTAAATCCAAATGTCAAAAAAAGAATTTCACTTTTAAATCTACTAACTAAAATTTGAAAGAAAATTTTAAGTCTGTATAGTGCTACTATCAAAAGAGAGATTTATCATGAAATCGACACTGGGTGTTTAAAAGTATATGACACAAAAGTGATAAAAGTTTAAAAAAATTTAAAGGAAAGAAGAAACCTGAGTATCTGGGGAAGGATACGTTAAGTTGACGTTTCAGTTCTTTGTATTTCTTTTGATATGGTTCCGTGTAGTTTTCGTCCAATGATTTTTTAGTCATTATTTCTCTTTTTAGAATTTTCGTTGGTATCCTTTTTTCTGTAAAAATGTAAGTCCCCTTATTTCGATTACTACTGACGTCTAAAGAACGACCTTTTTTTACGTTTGTTTTTCTGTTCCTTTTCCGACTCACTCTACGGACACCCCCGGTCTTTCAAGAGATAGAACTGAGGTTGGGGTTAAGACGAAGTGTAATCCCTTGGAGTCGATGTTTCAGATAGGTCTAGGAGGTGTAATGTGACTGGAGAAGTAGATAGTCAGCCGCTAGTTTTTGAAATAGTAGGTTTTACCCTTCGATGACTCTCGCTTTTCCTTGTGATAATTATTAATACAGTCCTATTTTCCATGTTTTATCCTGAAAGCTCTGACATGACCAATTACCTCGGTACATCAATGGGATTGGTACTCAAGGGTCGTGGATGGTGTCCAGGACCATATTTACGAATTACTATTTTTTTTCTAAATAACTCTTGACTCAAACACAATCCGTGAACCACCACCAAATCAGCGATTCGATACAGGCTGAGAGAGCTCGGGTGCCCGGGTGGTCCTAGGAGTCAGGCACTCTAAGAGGTCCGTTCTTATGACCTCACCCAACAGTAAAGGAAGAAAGGGAGAGGTCCCCTAGAAGGACTAGGTCCCTAACTTAGGTCCAGAGGACGTGACGTCCGTCTAAGAAATGGCTGACTCCATGGTCCCTTCGGGTTTCATAATCAGCGTGTCAGCACAGGCTGAGACGTTGGGGTGTCTAACATCGGGTGGTCCTAGAGACAGGTACCCTAAGGGGTCCACTCTTATGGCCTCACCCGTCGGTAAGGGAAGAGGTCTCCTAGAAGGGTTGGGTCTCTAGCTTGGTCCCAGAGGAGGTGACGTCCGTCTAAGAAATGATAGACCCGGTGGTCCGTTCACCAATCCGTGGACGAGTAGAGTTAAGAGTATGGTTGAGAAACTCCATCCATGATAATTATGGGATAAAGGGTCTCTTTCTTTGCTGGTTTGTCTCTCTAATTTATTGGACGGATATTTTGTTCTACACCTTGACCCTAAACTTGGGTCCGTTAGACCGATGTCTGTGGCCAGAGAACTGATGGTATCAGACTTACTTAGTTCACTCACTTTCTTTCCTAAGTCTTTAAGATGGTGATCTCAGGGTAAAGATACTTTAAAGTGACTTCCACATCCTTACCGTGTATGAATCTTCTATAGATAATTACATTAAACGGTGTAAATAGTCCATTTCCTATTTTTGATGTATTAGTAAGAAACTATTTTGAGTTGTGGATAAATACTAAAAAAAAAATTACACCGTTTGTCCTTTACCCTCGTTTGAAAGAACTAGACTCTTGTAAATAGGTGTTGTGAGGAGTCACTTCTTTGTGACCCTATTTTGTTCGTGCGAGAGGTGATGAAGGTAGACAATAACCTAGATACGACGAAGGGTTCCATAATTGTGTTCTCTTTATTTACTCTCCGTATGTCTGTCTTTCCCCCCTTTTCAGTCATGAGTGTTGGTTGTCTTTCAATATATATCTGATGTTGAAATTTTTAACTTTTGTTTTGTTTTGTTGGGAGGTTTCTACGTGCGGAAACCGAGAACTTCCCAACACTGTGGAACTAATTTTTCCTTGATTGGGGATCTTCCATATTCTGTGATCCTGAACTTCCTCTTTGATTCTACTTTTCAACACTTCATACCACCACTACCGGTGTGTAGTCACATTTACATGAATTACGGCTACTTGACATGTGAATTTTTTCCAATTTTACTCTCTGAAAGGAACACCAGGTTACCAATTCCTAAACGGAACGTTACGTCCCCTGTGCTCAAGGTAGGGCCCAACCCCTTGACTCTAGGGTGTGCGGTGTCTCGTTGCTTCGGGTGCACAGTGTTGGTGACTCTGACGCCACATTGTTTTCTAGGGCGTACTACTTTGCCTCTAGGGCTCACGAGGTTAATTCTGGGTTGCGTCAGTCTATTTAGTTATTTATTAAACAATTTTCTAAAGTAAAAATTTTTCCATTTTTATTCAAAATACACATAAAATGGTATGATGTTTTTACCATTCTAACTACAATACGAATAAAGTCGTGTTATTTTTTTCTTTCTTATTCTATGGTCCCGAGATGTCGTCTCTCCTCAGTACTGTTAAGAGAGAAACAGTGGGGTCCTCGTCGGCGTGTGTCTCGGGAGTCGTGTCGTAAGCTCAGACCTCGGACCCGAGGTTTGCCGTGACCGACTTGTCACTGGGACACGTTCCGTGAATAAGAACAAACACGTTGCCCCCTTCTACTACGTTGAGTGTCCCTTCTATGCTCCTGGGTCTCTTCTACGACATCCTCTGTACAAGACATGTGTCTTTCCCCGTCGTGTCGGTGCTCCGTCGGACCGTCGACGAGTCTCTCAAGGGTTCTATTCCTCTCCAACTCCCACCTACCTATCCTTCCTATGTCCGAGAGAACGGTTTGGGTGATCTCAGAAACCCCTTGTCTGAGCTGTGGAATCCATAGGGCCTTCGTCGTCGTCTTCTCTGTTTCCCATCTCTCCTGGGGAGGTGGGACCGTTCCTCGATGGAAGGAACCTACGTAAACCACCGACCCCGTACCCGTGTTCGGTGTGACTTCTGAGTCCCACAACCATGTGTGCGGTCGAAACACTCTCTCGGGTAGGACCCAGGGTCTCAGGAATTGTTCGGAATCTTCAGCAGGAACTTGTAAAAGACCTTTCGCACGTTCGAAAGTACTGAAGTTTAGGGAAGGGTTGGTTCGGTAACGGTACTACAAGGTCCGTGACTTACCCACCCTAAGCCCTTCGCATATGTAGTGCCAGGTACTACACTGACCCTCGACCCTTTCGGTGTGCCCGTGTTCTCCGAATCGGTCCTCACAATCTACTCACGGTCCGAAGACTCTCCGTATTTTTCGTACACTACCCCGAGTCCTTTCGTGTTCTGAGCATACCGACCTCCTTCGTTTCGTCTGAAGAGTCTCCTCCTGTGCAATCCACATTCGGAACGTGTTTCCCCTCCACCTCTTTCCCGTTCTCCCGTAAGGTCACCCCTTTTGCCGGTTATGTTTCCGACCCGTCACCCTCAAAGTCCTGACGATCTCCTTCGTGGGTCTGACCTCGCGTTTCTGAGCAGTACTTAAGGTACTTTGCGGCGGTACACAACCTCTTTCACCACCCTAGTCCCCACCTCCGGGGAGACTAGTAAATAAGGTCACCAAACCCCTACTGGTGTGTCGACCGGGGTCTCGTCCTATGTCCGTCTCCGGACCACAGGGCGAGGTGTTCCTACCTCCACCACGTCAGTACCGTAGACTTTCGTAGGCTCTTTTACTGCTGCACCTCTTCCTTAGGTAAGGTCTCGAGTAGAGCTCCGACCATGACGTACACCTACCTCTGAGACGTCACCCCCTACCGTCCACTCTACGGGGTCTACGGACGAACTCATTATCGGGAATGAGTGATTTGACGACAGATTCACGACTCAGACCTTTGTCCACCCACGAAACGAAACGACTCCCAGACTCTACTTGTTGAGTCCCGTTGTCTCCTTCGGAACCCATGATGGTCCCGGGAAGAGGTGAAAGGGGGCTGTGGAAGGGTGTCTACGACTTCTGTAAGAGTTGTGTAAAAATTTCTGGTGATTAAACTTCCGTTGTAGTTTAACAATAGGAGGGGTCCCTCGGGTACGTGGAGTTAAACCGGAACGAATGGGGTTCCAGGGGAGAGGTCCTTCGTGGCCGAACAGTAGCACACGTGTTTATGTTGTGTGAGAGCTCGTTCCCAAGGAACTAAGACTCAGACTGAGACGTTGTAACTACGATCCCCGCGAGGACGGGAGGGTCTCGACTCCAGACGACTGCTTCCTCTGGGTCCCCACCCCACCAAGTGTTCGAGTGTTCAAGGGACCGGAGACGTGGGTGATACTTGTTAGTACTTCTTCGTTCACTTCTCGTCTTCGGTCCACGAGTTTTTACTAGGTGCTTAGCTAGGAGGGGACGGATGGAGAGCCCCGACAATTCTCTTAGTCTCTTTTAATCTTATAACTCGTTACTAGCTCCGTTTTGTCTTACTAATGATGCACGACGTTTGTTTCATCCACGCCAAGTGAGACACAAAGCATCCGTTCCTCTGTCCGCGTGTCTCTTCAATCCATTGAACGAGTTGTTGTGTCTCGTTTCCTCACTATCCGACCTCACTTCGGGTCCGGTACCCCAAAGGGGTTTACTATGTCAAGGGGGACCTCCATCCCGTCGTGTCTCAGGGGGTTTACATCCGTGTTCGGGGGAAGGGATGTACCCTAGCTATGGTGATGATGTTAAATAGATAATGAAAAGAAACTCAGGGAAAGACCTTTTTGAATTTATCAATAAAAACAACATATAATCAAAGGACACTGACGATATTGTTGAATGATGTCGAGTCGCGGAATTTTGTTGTGTTTGATTAAAAGAATCTCGAGTCCAGTCTTCACATTTTACTCAGGATTCCCCGATTTAAGGTCCACAGTCGTCTCGACAAAGGAAGGACTTCGAGTCGCACCTCTGAACCAAAGGAACGGTAAAAGTCGAAGGTCTCCGGTGGGTATGAAGACCCGAGTACCGGGGTAGGAGGTAGAAGTTTCGGGTAGTTAGAGACGAAAGTGACAGTGTGGAGGAGGAGACTTAGAGGACGGGGAGGACGAGTGGACCTATTAGCTCTTATGAGAGGGGGAAGGTTCTAGGAATTAGTTTAGATTTTTCGAGGAAAGTGGTGTCTTCCATTGTTCGGGTCCAAGGTCCTTAATCTTACCCCTGTGGAGACTCCCCCTCGTAATAAGTCGGATCGTTTTCAGTGTAGGTTTCGTTATTATAGATACTTTAGTATTCACATAACCCCACACACACACACACACACACACACATGTGTTTGATATACACACACGACACGAGTCAACGAGTCAGCACAGGCTGAGAACGTTGACGTACCTGACATCGGGAGGTCCGAGAAGACAGGTACCCCTAAGAGGTCCGTTCTTCTGACCTCACCCAATGGTAAAGGAAGAGGTCTCGTAGAAGGGTTGGGTCCCTACCTTAGGTCCAGAGGGCGTAACGTCCACCTAAGAAATGGTAGACTCGGTGGTCCCTTCGACTTTTTATGACCTCACTCATCGGATAGGGAAGAGGTCCCCTAACAGGACTGGGTCCTTGGTTTGGTCCCAGTGGACATAACGTCCGTCTAAGAAATGGTCGACTCGATGGTCCCTTGTGATGTGTGTGTGTGTGTGTGTGTGTGTAAGTATAAGATTGACCTAATTGAACGATCCCAGTGGTGTTGTTTTGTAGTGTTTGACTTACCGAATTTGTTACCTTTATGTAACAAAGTCAAGACCTCAGGTCTTCAGACTCTTGTTCCCCGACCGTCCCGATCGAGGGAGACTCCAGACACTCCCTCCGAGACGAGGTACGGAGAGGGGATCAAAGACACTAAACGACCGTTAGAAGTCACAAGGAACCGAATACCTTTGTAGTGGGGCAGAGACCGAAGTAGAAGTGTACCGCAAGAGGGACACACGGACGGACACAGGTTTAAAGAGGGAAAATATTCCTATAGTCAGTAACCTAATCCCCGGGTGGTCGTACTGGAGTAGAATTGATTAACGTAGACGTTGTTCGGATAAAGGTTTATTCCAGTGTAAGACTCCACGATCCCTAATGTCGAAGTTGTATGTGTAAACCCCTTGTGTATTCTGAAGTGGGGGATTGGGATCGTGTGTAACTTTGTTATGTATTGATGTTTTTCTCTTTCTTAATCGGGTATATAATGGGGTTTCGGAGAAGGACACGAGTGTTCCACGGACGTGTTGCAAAACCTTTTACACTTATTATTATTTGCCATGTATCGATGAGTCTAGACCCAAGTTTAGTCAAAAGAGTAGACGGTTTACTCCTGTCAATATCTTACACGGACTACCCCACCCACTCTCCTAAGCTACCCTATTACACACATTTCATGAACCGTGTCTCGTACCGTGTCTGATCGCCGGGGGCGTGCACTCGATAATAATAGTGACGACAGTGGTCGTAGTGAGAACCATACCGCGATCGGACATAGGGGTCTCGGTCCTTTTCACGAACCCTTGGATGTCGGGACTCCAGTGCTTCCGTGTCTCGGGTACTCCCTGTCTGCCCAGACCCTCCACAGAACCGGTCCGGACCGGGGTGACACTTGGAGGTCCCCGGAGACCCCTCGACGGGTCGACAACACGCACCCGACAAACCCCTCCTCTGGAGAGCGAAAGGGTCGTCGAGTAACCCACACACCCTCGACCGACCCTACATAAACTGTAATTGCACCACCCCGGACGTTGTGGGTGTCTCTCTACGTCTCACTTCTTCGTCCCTACACGTGTTACCGGAATAGGATCTTTCACAGGTTTGGTCTCCGCCGGGACGGAGGGGGTACTTTGATGCATCCCCCGAGGAAGGTGTGTGGAGGTGGTACGTCTGGGTGTTGGAAACCTCTTTTTCGTACCCCACCCTCAGATCCCGTCTCCCAAGGTCAAGGTAGGGCAGGACCGATACACTGTGACTGTCCCAGTCAATTGGTGAGACCCTAGGTCAAAAGAGTAGAAATTGCCCCGTCACTCACTTTTGTCGGAGGGGTGACACCACACACCTAACTTACTCTAATGTGTCCACTCGTGTCACGAACCGAATGTATGTACGAACTATTTACTCCAGCGGGAAAGGTTCCATTTCTTCGAGGTCACCCTACCTAGAAGGACAAGGAGGAGGTCGGGAAAAACGAAACTCCCTCGACGAGGCCCGACAGTCAGTGTGGGACGGGAGTGATAGCTACCGACTTTCCTGAAGTCCCAGGGAGTGGACATTGAAGTGTCAGGTTGCGTGTACCGGATGCAAAGGGACCTGGTCCTTCCTTTCCTCATAACGATCTCGTCGGTTTGTGGACCTTTCGATCCCTGGTTTCTGGCCCAGTCTCTAAGACCTAAGACAGTCGAGATTCGGGCCGAGACTCTTGCTCGTCTCGAGGGGGTCCTGAGTGTCCCGGACTCTGCACCAAAGGACGGCACCTTAACCTCGATGTGGGGCTAGAGGAGGGTTGTGGGGACACGACGACAGACCCAGGAGGAAGGAGAGTACGGGTCCTTTTGTCCCCCCGATACCCTCGGCCCACGACCCCAACGTTCTCACTCACGGCCCACCACATTCTTCAACCGACCTGTCAGTAGACTGTGTTCTTCCTTTTTGAACCTGAAGGAGAAATCCCGTTCTCCCTCGGGGACCTCCTACGACTCGTCTTCCTTGGTACACTTTCACCTTAAGACCTTTCTGTTCAGACGGGCCCTGTACCCTACCTCGTCACCCCTTCCTCTGTAGACACGTCCCTACTTAGCGGTTTCTTTCGGACCCTGGTCAGGTCCCACAGTCGTGTCTGTGAGGGGTGTCTCTTATTCCAGTCGATTCCACTCGGACGGGTGTGACCCCACCGTCAAGGTCGCCCCAGGACCGATTCCAGTGAGACCAGGGAGGACCCCTCTCCACAGAGAGATAGGGGATTGGAGTGATCTCTGGGGAGTGTTCCAGAGTCTCGACGGACTGTGAAGGGAGAGGGCGGACCTGGGGATTCCTGACAGTTGTTTCTCACTCTCCCCCCAAGGGGACCACCAATTCTTAGGTGGAACGTTACGTTCCCTGTGTCCAAGGTAGGGACCCGGTCCTTCTAGGGGTGCTCGACACCTCGTTGATTTGGGTGTACGGTGTCTATGACTCGGGCGTGAGATGCCGGGCGTTCCGTGTTGATGACTGCGGGCACGTGGCTCTCGGACGCGAGGTGTTGTTCTCTTCGGTGGAGTTGCTCTTCGGGTACGCACCGTTACTTCTCACCTGGGGCGAGCGGTGTTGATCTCTTTCCGGTGTAACGTCGTTACTTCTGGGTGGCGTTGGATTTAATTAATTAAAATTTTTGATTGTCACTCTCCGGGTATTCCTCCACTCCTTCCTCCTTCCCCGGTTCCCTCCCGTCTGGAGGTGGAAGAGAGAGACCGACTTGGTATGGAGGTCGGGGTCACGTAGAAGTAAGAGAGTAGGACTAGTAGGGAGGTTTACCGGGTCTTGACACCAGAGGCTGGTCGGTACCCTAGTTTCAGTCCAGTTTCAGACCCCGTTTCTATCGTGTAAGGACCGTCTCTACTCCGGTCCTGTCTGAGAGCCATCAGGACCCGGGTCTGACGACAAGTCCGTCACTCTAGAGAAGACCCTTTCTTCGGTGCTCCCTGCGAGGGTCACCTGTTAGGTTGCAGGAACGGAAGGAGAGGGAGGGGAAGAGGTGCACAGAGCGAAGGCATAAAAGAAGAGAGAAGGTTTTCCCACTCCCATGAAGACCTGGGGTAGGAGCGGAGAGGGGAGGGTCCGAACACATTTTCCTTTCGTACTTCTTACCCGATGTCTCCGACTCTAGTGACACATCTCAAGTCGAGAAGGGACACCGGACCGGGATCGTTATACCGTGGGAGTGAAGGGCTCCCGGACTGAGAGGGGACGGACTCACTGGGGCCTCGATGACCTTCGGTGGCCACTCTTGACCCGACAGCCCACTTGGACCGTCTTCGGTGTCCCCGGGTCCCTCACGGGTCCCCACGACGACGTCGACCACGGAACCCAGTCCGGGGACGGGTGGAAGGGTGTAGAAGGGGACAGTCTGTGGGATGTCGTGTTCTCCGGTTTTATGTGGAGTTTGGAGAGGTTTCCAAGACCCCTCCTCTCACGATTCGTGTATGGTAGGGACTACAACGACATTAGACGGAGGTAGACCGACAAAGGAGAGTCGAAGTCCAGGAACCGACAGTCGGAGGGCACCCTGTGTTCGGGTAAGTACTGGAGACGGGGCGGACTGGAGAGGTCAGAATACAGGACGACGATGACGTCCAGGCGTGTGTGACATACGGGACGGTCGTAGAGGAACCTATGTTGCGCGACAAGGTCTCGAGACACGAAAACGTGTAAGACAGGGAGAGAGGACCTTAGGTTAGGTGGTGGAGGCTCCGGAAGTCGGGAGGAATTGAGGGAAGAGATCTAACGAAGACACCAAGTCAGTGTGAAGATCTCGACGTGAATGATGCCATACCATTACTAAACAAGTATGTAGACGGAGGAAAGTTTTCGGACACTCGGAGAACATTCGTTGACACGGGTGACGAGTAATGTTACAGACTGTGTATCGACCCGTGTGTCGATCTGATGTAAAGGGTCGGAAGGAACGACCCTTCATGTCAGTACACTGACTTAAGACTAGCTACCTTATACTCGTCCCCACTACACATGGAGGTAGTCCGTTGGGTATTTTAGAGGGACGTTAAAAAGCGTGAGAGAGGAGGCAGAAAACGACCCACCTTTGTGTCTACGTACCCCTTAACTCAGTGGTCTACCCTCTCAGACCTAAGGGACTCACTGATGGACCTCGTCTCGAACAAAACCAGATACTGTACTCGTTCTTTATTTGGAAGTGACATGACTTAGTGACTCCCAAACAATGTTCCGTTAATTGAACAGGACTGATTATGTTTCCTCGAGATTTAGTTTCAGACAACTTGGTTTGACTTCCACCCTTCTGTTATATTTTACGTCTTGGGGGAGGGTGAGGATCTAGGTTAGTTCAGTCCGTAATATAAGGATTTACTAACTTGATAAGGACTTCGGTTCGGTAGTGGGGAAGAGGGGGACGGGACGGATGGTTTAGTGTGTATGTCATAAATCTTACGGTTTACCTTCCTGACTCTTCCCACCCCTAACTTCGAACGGCCTACTGGACATTTTCAGTGTCCACTTACTCGGGGTTGAACTCTAGGACCAAGGTGTTCAAACATCTTCCGTGTGTCTCCGTGTTCCACTTTAACATGTCTCCTCGGAGGAGGAAGGGTGTGTCCCGAGTACTGTGGAGACTGTGTACTGGTAAATTTGAGTGTCCTTGTGGAGGTCACTGCTCGTGTGGTAGGGAGACTCCGGTGAGTGTGGTGGGAACCGTCGAGGATCTTCACGACCTCGTCACAAGAAGTGGTCTGAATGGTCCAGTTTAAGGGTAGACTAGTGTCACCTGGTACCGGTTTCCCCTCTAACCGGTGTAAACCTGTCTTCCTTCTTTGTCTTTCCCTACCTCTTCTTCCCGAAGTCTACATAGAAAGGTTATGAGGGATCGGAGTGATGAGTTCGACACTAGGACTTTGATTGGATTCTCGACTACCTTTACGTCTTAGAGTTTGGGGCCCCTCTGGACGACTTAATCCTGGACGTAAATTTGTTCTACGATTCATCAAGTACATGTAATTTTGAACTTTTGTTTGTTTGTTTGTTTTTTAACTTTCGGTCGTCAAACGGTATTCCTAAAATCGATTAAAAAGAGGGACGAGGGGGGGGGGCAGGTATTTGGTCTATATGAAATAAAGGTGTGTATCTGAAAAGAAAGTAATTTTTTACTATAGAAAGAAGGTTCTGTTTTTAGAAGAAAATATCGTAATAAAATGTCGTTATGTCTTTATATAAAACACATTCATTATATATGTATGTACCGTTGTTTTAAAGTTTAAGAAAGTTTTATCTTCTTAAGTTTGACCTTTTATTTTTAAAGGGGATCTTTTATGCTGTACATAAGAAGACAGTGATTAGACACGATAGGGTTTCTTTTGCAATGACTTTTGTTCTTCCCTTTATCCCTCGCTTTCTCCATGAAGTTTGGAGCAAGGGTAGGAGAGAGAATAATCTTGTACTAAAAAATTAGAAAAAATGTTTCTATTAATCGATAAATTAGTACGTAAAGAATGTCTATACTTATATAAGTTCACCTTCTATAAGAACAACTTTAGACACTAAGTCCTATTCGTGTCCTAATTCTCATCTCTTTTGGCTGAGACATGACTTTCTCCATTGTTTCAGAGTAACGTTTTCAGTACACCTTGTCCTCTACAGCACCGGTAGAAATCTTTCTAGTTGGTCTTCATAAATTTTCTTGCAAGTTGGGTTTTATGTATGATAAAAGTGATAATCTTTTGAACGAAAGTAATTAAAGAGAGGGAGAGACAATATAAGAGACAAGAGAGTACATTCTTGAGGATAAGTTGTCTATAACTGAGAAGACCCAACTAGTAGATATAGAATTGAAAAGAAGGTTCAAAACATAAAATTAGAAAATCTTTTAAAGAAATAGGGAGGGGAGTCTGGGAGATGGCTTACAGAATACAACGTTAATGTAAAAATTAAAGTGTAAATCATAAATCATAAAGCGTAAATCATAAAGTGAAAATCATAAGTAGTGTATAAAAAAGAATCGTAATATAAGAACGAAAGGTCTACGTGGAACAAGAGCTTAAACAGTGACAACAAAAGATCATCAAAGTTTCAACTTTCAATGAAAGACAAGGTCGATTAGGAATGTTCACAAGGGTTACCGTACAGGTCAGATGTTCGTTTCTGCCCGTGGGTGGTCCCCCTTACCCTCGATGTGTCTACAACAGACACCGTACCTCTTCTTCCGACACCCGGAGAGAGCCGGTAAGGGAAGAGAGTCACGGTCGAGGGGTGTGTGGGTTAGGTAAGTAAACTACTGTTAAAGGACTCATAGACGAGACAAAGTCCGTGACAGGATCCGTAACCCCTTTTGTCTTCAACTACTTGTTCGTCCTAAAACGAGAGGAGTTCGAGTGTAAGGTCGTTCCTACTCTATATTTGTTATCTGTCTCAACTCTTCTATTAAATAGTGTCTCTATTTACAGAACTTCTGTTGTCTTACACTGTTGCACTGTCCACGCAGACACGATTCAGCGAAGTCAGTACAGCCTGAGACACCCTGGAGTACCTGACATCGGACGGCCCGAGAAGACAGATACCCTGAGAGGTCCGTTCTTATGACCTCACCCAACGGTAAACGAGGAGGTCCCCTAGAAGGACTGGGTCCCTAGCTTGGGCTCAGAGGACGTGGAGGATGTAACCGTCCACCCAAGAAATGGTGTTCACGGTGGACCCTTCGGGTTGCGTTGTCCCGACCCCCGCGAAAGACTCCTTCACTAGTTCCTTCCGGACAGACCCTCCACCGTGTCCTCCAGACTTTGGGTCCTCAGTCGACGAACTTCTGGACCCCCTTCCAGTGACGTCCGTCACCGTTCTCGTTACCGCTTCCGGGGTTCCGTCGTGACGTGCCCACGGGGTCCTAGTTCGTCCACTAGACTCTCGGTCCCGTCCTCCGCCGTCCCCTGTCCAGACCTTCTCGTCCACCCGCCCCATTCCTTAACCCTCAAGTAAGGGTTTTCTTTTGTTCCGAAAGTCTTTCCAATAATTTCCCCCCCACAATATGTTAGACTAAATAAAAATCTTCCTAAAGATTACCACCCTTCTGCTCGTGTTCGCCCCTCTAGGGGTTCTTCCAACCAAGTTGACGGTCCACCCTACACTACCCCGACCTGGTCCCACCCCCGTCTCATCTGTCTTTCCTTCTCCCGCCTCGACCCGAGTGAAACTCCTACGCGTCTGGACAGAAACCTGTCCTATACCGTGCCCCTACCCGGTCTAACCCCCACCAGGGTTGACCTAAACTTAAGGAAACCGTGGAGTCCATGAGGATTGTCGACGGGACCCCCCGGGTTCATGGGACTAGACCGACTACCGTAGGTCCCGGTTACGACCCAGTGACGAGACTACTAAGGGAAGGACCAGTGACTCCAATCGGTAAATCGGGTGTAATACATGCTTACACTGTCAACCTGGTATTTCTTCCGACTCGTGACTTTTTAACTACGAAAGTTTGACACCACGACCTCTTCTGATAACTCTCAGGGAACCTGATGTTCCTCTAGTTTGGTCAGTTAGGATTTCCTTTAGTTGGGACTTATAAGTGACCTTCCTGACTATGCCTTCGACTTCAAGGTTATGAAACCGGTGGACTACGTTTCTCACCTGAATAACCCTTTCTGGGACTACGACCCAGTCTAACTCCCGTCCTCCTCTTCTCCCACTGTCTCCTACTCCACCATCCTACCGTAGTGACTGAACTCCCTGTACTTAAACTCGTTTGAGGTCCTATGTGACCTCCTGTCTCCCCGGACGATGCGATGTCAGGTACCTCAGTGTCTTTCAGTCTGTGCTGAATCGCTGACTTATTGTTGTTCCGAAAAGGGGGGGAAGACCTCCGGGAAATCCGGTTTCCACAGGATCACAGAGAAGTGTTAAGTGTCTTCCCCTTCCGTTCACCCAGGGTCTTTTTTTTCTCTTTTTAGGGATTTCGTTTTTGAACGTGAGTCCGTCAACGGGCCCCTCGGATCTGTTCGTCGGGTTCGTCACTCCGTTCGGTGGGTCCGGTCGGAACGGGAGGGGTCCGAGACGCCCGTCCGGTGGACCAAATTACTCCGAAAGGACTACCCCTCTTGGACTGAGGACGGTCCCCTGGTCCTTTGCGTTCTCCTTCTCGAGGGGTGCCTCGGGTGGGACCACGGGTCGACGTCCGACGGACAGGTCCACCGCCACGACGGCGGCTGGGTCCACTACCGAAGGCGAGCGCTGGAGTATTTGAGCCGTCGACGGGGGGATCGTACTCCACGCCCGCCTCCTCCTTCCCGACCCCCTTTTCCCGAACCGACGAACTCCGGACGGCCGTGGGCACCGGGAGGGACGGGTCGAGGTAGGAGGTGCTTCGGCCTAGGGGGCTTGGCACTATCCCCGCCCGTCAGGACGGAGGTGTGGAAGTGTGTGCGTTCCCAGGTGTGTCCACCTGTAGAAGAGTCAGGTGGTTTGGTCGGGAAGGGGATCTGGGCGGAGGTCAAGGTGGAAGAGCCATTCTGGGTTCCGTCCTCCTTCCCTTAGATCGTAAATAGTCTGTGGAGGAGATAGCCGTGGTAAAATAAAGAACTTTTTTTTTTTTTTTTCATAATCCATAGTTCATACACTTCACTTTCAGCGAGTCAGCATAGACTGAGAAACGTTGGGGTACCTGACTGATATGTCAGGTACCTTAAGAGGTACAGTCTTGTGACCTCACCCATCGGGAAGGGAAGAGGTCCCCTAGAAGGGTTGGGTCCTAGTTTGGGTCCAGAGGGCGTAACGTCCGTCTAAGAAATGGTCGACTCGGTGTTCCCTACAGTTCATATGGAGTTAAATTTTTTTCGCACACTTATTTGACACCGTTTTACATTTGTACACAATCAATCTTCCAGGGGACTACATAATGTCATAAAAGACGTCCTAATTTGTTTAAGTATTAATTTTTTTATTTGTTATCTTTTCTTCTCGACTGACCGACGTTACGTCTCTTCGTCGACCTTCCCCGACCTGACCTCACGACCCTTCGGACCATTGTTCCGACGCCTACACTCCCTTCTTAGTCCTCCCGAACCGGTTTCCCGGTCCCCGTCTCTCCTCCCGAGACGTCCCCACTCTCTACCACGTCACTGACTCTCTCCCTTCCTCCCTCCTCCCCTTCCCCCTCCCTCCGTGAGTCCGTCGCCGACCCACACCTTGCGCGACTCGACGTCCGTATGCACACTGAATATGAGCCTCTCCGGAGGTTCTCAATCGGACGCCAGTCGAGGACCAGTAGACAGAGGTGGGGGAGTTAGGACGGGACCTGGGTCACCGACCGGGGATCGTCCACGAGTCGTTTGTGCCAGTCCACGAGTGGGGGTGGACGGAAGATCGACTGCTGTCTCCGACCCGGGTCTCTTGAACGGGAGCGACTCTCTTCGCCGGACCCCTCTCACCTCGGGACGGGTTCGATAAGCACCACAGGAGAGATTGGGGCTAGGGACTGTCGACCACCCCATAAAAACCCCCGGTCGGACTGGGACGTTCCCGGTGAGGGACCAGACCCGTTTACGGGGGACGAGTCGATAAAGATCACCCCTGCCGTCGTCCCCTCCCACCGGGGCCTCCTTGTCGATCGTGTCCCGTCCCCCCTAATCCCCTACCTTGCCTCTCCTCTGGGAGACAGGTCGGTCTCTTCCCCTCCTCGGTCGGACACCAAGGACGGGAGGGACACGGGTGGGGTTGGTGTCCTTGGGTCTCGGGTTGAGAGACCCGTGGGACCCACTCCCGACACTCGTCCGTCCCCTTTCCCCCCTTCTCGGTTGTCGACCGGTAGTACGCACGGGAGACCTCCGTCCTGTCGGGGGGTCGGTCCCACAGTTCCGACAGTGACCTAAGATATGTATTCGGTAGTAGTCCTTTTTCCAATTAAAACTCCAGGGTCTCAGGGACTCGTCCCCTTCGTCGGGGTGAGAGGTGGTGTCCGAAAACGGGAACCCCCACGTCTGAACGGTTCGGGGGAGAGTAACGTCAGTCCAGACTGGGGTATGTCTGATCCCAGTCCGGGAGTGAACGGGAAGAAGGTGTGCGACCGAACCCTAGACCGTCGTAGGGGTCCCTTCTCTACGTCTGCTCTCTCTGGGTCTCTGACTGTTTCTGTATGGTCCCGGTCTCTTTTGCGGAGGTCTTTCCTCCGACCCCTTTCCGGTGTCGCTACTAGTCTCGGTACGGGTCTCTGTCCGGCTCTGAGTCTCTGGGAACCCTCTGTCTCTTTCTATTATCTGTTTGACCCCTTTCTTTCTCCGTCTCTCTAAGGGGTAACCCCCTTAGGTTCTGAGTTCCCTTTTCCTTTACTTGTCCATGTCTCTTTACTTGTTAAAGAGAGCGAGAGCCGGGTCGGGTCTGGGAGGGGTCGGACCCGTCCCCCAGTCTCGTCGTGGGTGGAGGTCGTCGGTCGTCGTGGTGGACGAGACTCCACCTTCGGAAGGACCGTCCACTCCCTTTCCTGGGGGTGGGGGGGCGGGGCACTCCACGACCTCAGAGGGTGCGACCGAGACGTCACGAGACCGGGTGCGTCACCGGTGTAGTTTCAGTGTCCAATCTCACCTGTCTTCCCAAATCGCACACCTAGAGTCTCGATCTGACGGCCAGGTCCAGGACCGGGGAGAGGACGCCCGCCTCTCACACCAAAACGTCGAGGTGGGCAGGAGTGGAGTCAAGAGTTGATGCGTCGGTCCTTTGGGTCCAGAAAGTTTGACTGGGTTTCACAGGGGAATAACGTAATGTGCCTATTTTAGAGTACCAAAACTCAGGAGGATACACACCATCTAAAGGACCCGTCCTAGGGGGCCAGGACCAGGGACGGGGTCATTAGACACTCTACCTCCCTCCCCACCCGTCCCGGGTCGTGTGTCTCTCCCGAAGGAGAGGTGGGAGGGTGACCCCTAAGGAGGAGTGTTCCAAGGTTCTACTCCCCACCTCGGGACCCTTAGTGTCCTGTTTTTGTAGGACCAGAGGAACCCCTCGGTCGACCCTGACGGAAGTGGTCTCTACCTCTCGTTGGCGAGGAGTCCTCTGGTCGGGTCGTGACAGAGTCTCCCTTCTTTCCGGCGAACAGCTTATGGTCTCGGAGGATTGAGGCCGATATGTGGTCGGAGTACGAAGGATAAACCCACCTAAAAAATTTTCCATATAGACTTACACCAGGTACATCGGGGTCCCTGCGGAGGTGTGGGCGGGGTAAGGATCGCAGGTGGAGTCGTGGGAGGTGTGGGAGTGACTTGAGTCGGAAGGTCACACCGACTTGGCCGGTGAGACAAGACGACCCGTGGTCTATTTGCGAGGGATTAATCGTCTACCTCGGTCTGGGACCGACCACACACCCCGACAGAGAACCGGTCGGGACCTCGTGAGGAAATGACGTCGAACCCTCACGGATCCTGTGAAAGTAACCCTTTTACGACGGGGGCAGGTCCGACCTGTCCTAGTCACAAGTGTGCCGTCACTAGCGGTGGGATCACTACGAGGTCTCGACGAGGTCCGAGTCGTCCTTTCCGACGGACGCAGAACAGAGGACCTTCACAGTACTCTTGAGATACTCCGATGAAGACGTTAATCTTAGTAATCGAGTCAGCCATTTCTTAGACGGACGTCACGTCCTCTGGGTCCAAGCTAGGGACCCAGTCCTTTTAGGGGACCTCTTCCTCTACCGTTGGGTGAGGTCATAGGAACGGACCTTTTAGAGTACCTGTCTTCTCGGACCCCCCGACGTCAGGTACCCCAGTGTTTCTCAACTCGTGCTGACCCACTGATTGTGAATGAATCGTCTACTCTTCCGACTCAAAGAACCTCCGGTCATTACCGAGTCACAGTGTGTCCACTATTCTCCACCCCGACGCCAGTGTGAGTACATTCAGACAGACTGTTGTTTCGGACTCGCAAGGTGGTGGTCCTGTTTGACGAGGTGAGTCTTTCAACCCCTCAACCAAGGTCCTTGGGGTACTCGAGAAGACCTCGGACTACAGTGGTGGGTTGACACTTCCAGAGACTCCTTGATTTTAGAAAAAGGAACCGAGATCGATTTTAAACTTATATTTCCTTTCTTGAGGTTCAGAGGTTATTGAGTATGTTACCGGACCGGACTCCTTTACCGGGACTCTACGACTTTACCGTCGGGGATTGTAGTGCACCCCCGATCCCAGGTGGTCTCACCACCCCTCGGTCACTCCCTTAGTCACATCGACCGTGGAGACCGAGTGGACCCCAGACAGAAGGACGTTTGTTCGGGTATCGAGTCCGAGGGTGTCAAATGGGACCAACGGGGTCCAGGGGTTCTCCGTTTTCGTTTTGGTTGACGACGATGAGACCCCCTCCCCACGTGCCTACGACTCTGGAGTCGTTCAGACGACCCTACGGGTTCACCGTCCGGAGTAGCGTCACCCGGTGTAGTCCCCAGCGAGTGAGTAAGATATGGACGACGGGATGGGACTAAGAGGGTGGTCGACTGTCGAGACCGAGTCCGGTTCCGACGGTCGGACCGAAAAGATGGGTCCTGCTGGGACTGAAAAGGGGAACCCTAGGGACAATGGTCCGGAACACATCCGTACATCGACCGTGAGGAGGTTCCACGGTTCTAATTAGACTTTAAGGAAGGACACCCTTCCCTCACTGAACCAGTGTCGGTTTCCGAAGTGTCTCGTTTGTGTGTGTGTGTATGTGTGGTGAGTGGACCTGTGATGGTATCTAGAAGGAAGGGAAGTAAGAGGTCAAACTTCCCCTGTAAACGGGGGTAGGTAAAGGATCGGTTGAAAGGGTGCCAATATGTTCTCTCCAGATACCCCCAGACCATCCCCGTCTCGACCCAAAAGATCCAGTCTGGAACGCCGACTCTCTCCTCCTCCCTCCACTCCCACCGTTCCGGATTGTGTTGTGGGTTTGTGTGGGACGATACTGTGAGAGTACGGTCCTTTTGCTCCAAATGTGGAGTCTCACCAGTCCGTCGACCACACCGGACTGAGTCTACGACGGAGACCGTTTCGACCCCAAATAATCGGTTACTCTCTTCACCCGTCGTCGTCCATCCTGTACCTAACTCGAGGTCCGTCGTCGTCCAACCTGGAAAGACCCTCGGTCTCTCTTCAGAAGACGGCACGTGTCCGGAGAAGAGCGGCCCCTTCCACCTTACCAACGGGAGGGGACACGGGGTCCTCGAGAGAACTAAGTCACCCCCGAAGGACGGGAGGAGTCGGTTTTTGTCTTTCTTTTGAAGACCTTCCCTCCGATCTTAAGGTCTGACCTTACTTGATTTCGATCTCGTGGGCTCAGGATCAGAACGACAGTGAACGACCGGGACACTACATCTTCTCGGTGAATGGGGAACATCCCGGAGTAAAGGAGTAGACAGTTTGTTTCCTTTACCTGATGCAGTCCCCTACCGGTTACCAAAGTAGGATTCCATGGTGACGGTTAACTATCCATCGCAGAAGGACTTCGATAAACCCCAAAACAAAAATCTTTCTGAGACTCTAGGGTCCGAGACCTAGCTACTTGTCACAGTCGGTAACTGTCTCCTACTCTTACATGGTATTAACTAATCACTACGGACAGCACCCGTGGTCTGGTCTTTCACCGTTGTACTCACGATCTGTACGATAGAAGGACCATCCACTAAAGGTGGGATTAAGAGGTCGTCTAGACCAATTTCGACCAACCGTTCGTACATGGAGGGTAAAATACTATAAACGTGTGTCGACTAAAGAGAGGGACTTTCTGTGCAAAAGTAGACGGGACGTCCTGTCAGTGGTCCCCTCGTCCGTCGGGAGAGATTCGGGGAGTCACAGGTGGGAGTGGTCTAAAGTGGGTCTCCGAATCTCGGTTGACAAGCACGGTTCTAAATGGTAGGTCTCCTGTAAGGTCGAAAAAAGATGTTAAAAGCAGTTACAGATGTAAAAGGGGATGGTACACTGTTAGGGTGGAACTGGAACTCTCTCCTACTTGTTTCTCTTGTTCCGTCTCCACCGAAGGCTGAGGAACCGCCAAGGTCACTCCCAGAACGGTCTGTACCAAACCAGGGACTCTTCGAGAGACCTCTGTACACGGTTCTAGTGGATGTCTGGTAACCAGTCCTTCTGCTTAAGTGGTTTGTGTACGTCCATGGTTTTGTCCGTGAGGGTCTGGTTCATGAACAGACATATCCTTTTCTAATTAAAGGGGTTCCGTCGACGTCGTACCGTTCCTGAGGTGTCGAGACCCGACGAAGTCCGGAAGCCTGTTCGGGGAGAGAAGAGAAACGTAGGAATCCGAGACGGTTCCCGTCCGCCACCCCCACCGACTGTCGTACGTGGACCGTGTCTGCACGTCTCTGGGAGAGGATGTGTGGGACGGACGCAGGTGGAGAGGGGTAGATAGGACCTGGACGCTCTTGGGAGCACATGTTCCAGTAAGGATTTGGGTACCTCAACCCCTTTGACGTGGTCTTCCGTAGTAACATGTTTGATGCGTTTAAGGTAGACGAATCTCCTCTTTTTTTATTTGGGCGGAAGTTCAAATATCTATTTATTTATTTGGGCGGTTCGTTGGGTCCTCAGGATGAGTCACCAGTTGCCGAAAGGTAGGACTCAACCGGACCTCTACGGTGAAGGGGTCCGGAAGGGCGGATTGTGAGGGACCTCTTGTCTGTGGGGTGCCGGGAGGGGGTAGGAGTGGGGATCCGATCCGTCTTGACGGTTTCACCTTTAGTCATCTCTGTCTCTCCTTCGACCTCAAGTGGGAGTCCGGTGTCCCGGTCTACTTTCCCTCGACGACTCCGTCTCGGTCGAGGACCCCCTCCCCTCCGGTCGGTGTCTTAAGAGTCCTCGATAACCTTAGGGGTGTCCCGAGGGGACTTAGGGGGACACGGTAAGTCCTTAGACTTTCTACGGAGAAAGGTTCCCATTCCTCTTTGATAACTAGTTATTAATGAAAGATTTGTCGTCACAAAAGGATTGTCTCCTTCCACCCAACCATTAATCAATGTGAAACCTACACTTTCTCAATAGACACTTTGGGAATGGTGGTGGTGGACGGAGAGAGTGTCTGTCTCCGCCGTCTGTGTTGCTGAAGCACTTTCACTTCATATTTGAAGTAAACCACTTTCACTTCATATTTACCCCGTGTCCTTCTTTGGAACCGGAGGTCGATCTCACCCCTACACGTCGATAAAAAGAGAACCTCAATTCAAAGACTCCTGGATTGACTACTTCCGAGTCGAAGAGACAGGTCCCCAAAGTGTGGTCAGTGATAAGAGTCCCGAAAGAAATGTACCTAGCAGAGTAAAGTAAGGAAGATAGGATGGGTGTTCCGTCCACAAAAATAATAGGGGTAATGTGTCTACTCTTTTGGCTCCATGTCTCTCCAATTTATTGAGTGACTCCCAATATATGTCGATCATTCACTATCTCGACCAGAACCTTAGATTGGAGGGATCGGGACCTAATGGATAGGAATTGGTGGTGTGAGGTGTCGGTGCTTCGAGAGTCACACCAAGTAGTACTGTGTTCTCGGTAGTGGGTTCGCAGAGAACCGGGTTATGGGTGTACAAGTACATGACATACGTTATAGACTTGTGTCCTAAGGTCAAACTGTTCTATTAAACCTGTGCAGGGACCCCAAACGACATTACGTCAGATTAGTCAAAGTAAGGTGTCCTTACTAGATCTTACGACCAAATCCTTTATACTCCATTATACTAAAATTATTAGTAAAAGTGAAAGAAATAGAACAATCTATACAAGAAGTACAGATAAAAAAAATGGACACACAAAAGACAGGGTCATATGATATTACATACGATACCAAAAAGATCATCAGTACATGCCTACACTCTCAACCTGGTATTTCTTCCGACTTGCGACTTCTTAACTACGAAAACTCGACACGACGACCTCTTCTGAGAACTCTCAGGGAACCTGACTTTCCTCTAGTTTGGTCAGTCAGGATTTCCTTAATTGGGACTTATAAGTAACCTTCCTGACTACGACTTCGAGGTTATGAAACCGGTGGACTACGCTTCTCGACTGAGAAATGTTTTTTGAGACTACGACCCTTTCTAACTTCCACCCTCCTCTTCCCCTGTTGTCTCTTGTTCTACCAACCTACCGTAGTGACTGAGTTACCTGCACTCAAACTCGTTCGAGGCCCTCGACTACTTCCTGTCCCTCAGGACCACACGACGGCAGGTACACCGGTCTCTCAGTCTGTGTTGACTCCCCGACTCGTTGTTGGTGGTGTTTGTGACATTACTGGTCCTCTCTGTATCAAATAAAATCTGGAGGGTGAAAAGGGTGGAGGAGGGTGTCCATAGGAAAGTTAATAATATATATTTACAACATTTATTATATACTTGGGTAAGAGGAAAAAATTTTTTCATTTTGTAATGTTTATTTCGATTCTAAGGGAAAATTGGTTCGGGAAGGAGGATGGGTACAGGGGTCTGGAGAAAGTCTCTATTGAGGTAATGGTTGACCCTTGCGTAGGAAGGTCTGGAAAATTCTTATTAATACATAAATAAGATACATACATAAACATTTTCTATATAGAACAAAAACGTACTGATGACAGTATGTCAAAAAACTTTGAACGTAGCCAGTGAGTAATTGTAAAGAATCGCGAGGTAGGTGTCCTATTAGAGTAAAAAAAACTGACGATATACTTCACCATACTCTACTGTCAAATGAATCCGTGGGAGATACAAGGGTAAAAACGGCACCGGTTGTCATCCTCCGAAAGACCCTAGCCCCTGACTAGAGTCAATTCCAGTTACAAGAACAGACAGACCCCGGACACTCGTTAGTGTTACTCAGAGTCAAGTAGCGCAGTGACCAAGATCTTGACGGTGTGGTCCACGGCCTTGAGAGATCTTAGGACCTATATTTTGACAAGAATCTTGAACCGTTCAATGGAGGAGGTCCGAAATCAGATCCCAGTTACTAGAGTTTGTTGTGTCCCGAACGAAACTACTAATTTTCTCGACCGTTCTTTCTGTGGAGGGGGTCTGTGGAGAAGATGCGAGTTCAACTGGGGACGTGTGTGGTCCTAGTGGGGTCAAACTGGACTCGTCTCCGGGCGAGACCTGTGGTTTGATTTGATTTCAAGTATATTTAGATTGCTTATCTTTTTACTTGTATCTACAAATGGTCGTTTTACTACCTGACCTTCATCTTAAGATTAATATTTTTACGGCACTAGGATACTGAGAGGTGTGTAATGTAGTCTTGTACATGGGGGTGTGTATGTGTAGGGAGGATTCCAACCAAAAGAAGTGGGTAGTAATTGGACCGATAACCTCCCGACACACTGGGACCCACCCATTCACCCACCTGTCCGACCTCTCTACTTATTCCTTCTCTCTATTTTTTCTAGAAGTTTTATCCAATTCAGGAAATCTCGTTTACTCGTTTGGAATTGTCGAAAGAATTGAGATAGAAGGTTTGTCGCACCCCCTCCGATTTCCCGGAGAGGGACCAGACTAGTTTATAACTGGGATACATGAGTGACCGGCCTCAAGTCTGATTTCGCGGTCGTCGTGATACCTCAGTTACAAACGTCTCGTTAATGATGTAGGGACGCAGAACATTAGTCTAACACTTTGTTGGAAGCTACCTCGGCCTCGAAGTCTCTCGGAAGGCCAGGAAGGAGCCACCCCGGTCCGGAACCTCCTCTGTGAATTGTCACTTCCTCAACACGCTCCTTTAAATGTCTCCGACCTTTATGTCAGGTCACGGTTTTTCTTCCGTTGAATTCTCGTAGACGTCCGGAAGAGGGAGGAGGAAGAGGGGAATTGAGGTGGAGGTACAGGTGGAGGATATTGGTTTGTCCGGAGGTGTAGTCTGTGACAGGGGTGGTCGAGGGAGACCCTGTCCAGGGAAAGGAGTCTATCCCGACTCACCACTCAATAAAAATCTTCTTTGGTTAAAGGTGAACCTCTGGTTCTCGGAGAGGAGAGAGACAAGGGTCGTACTGTAGACTTTACGGGAATCTTCGGGAGAGATCATTGACTGGACCAAAGGTCTTCTCCACAAACCTTCTCAACGACTTAAACTTGACGAGATACCTACCCCGTTCAGTACCACCTTACGTCGGAGGGAGGACGACGTCTTTGGGACCTTCTACAATCTCCTGTTGACCCCTCCGGAACCCTTCACCGTCTCGTACGGACCCACCCGTATTTCGGTCTACCTCGGACAACACGCAGGTTCTGCCAGTCTCCGTCGGGTCTGTTTGTCTTGAAGGACTCTACTATCTTTTCAAGACATAGACGACATCTCGTGACACGACGCTGAGGACTTCGGACGTGTGGATTTCGGGTACGACACGTTATCCTCTTCATTACCGCTACTCTTCGGACCCGTGACGTTGCCTCTTGTCGGGGGCGAACGGCGTTGATCTCTTTCGGACGTGTCGTCACTTCTGGGTCTTGTCGGTCTATTTGTTCATTTATTTTTTAATAAAATTTTTAATTTGAATTAAAAATTTTAAATTCAAAAATTTAATTGAATTTATATTAATCGGTGTACACCGAACACCGGTGACGTGACCTATCGTATCCAGATTTCCGAGGTATAGACCACGAAGGGTCGCCCGTCCTCCTCCTCGACCCAAGTCCCACGTCGGAGGACCCACTCTTCCTCCCTCTTGGTGACTCAGACTTCCGAGTTCCGTCTTCTGTGCCTCTCTTCTTCGACACCCCGTCTCATCCCCCAGGAGGAGATCACGGGAACCTTCCCAAACTCCACCCACATTTACTGGTTCTTCCACTAGTCTTGACATATACATGTAAGTACGTACTGACTTCGCTATAGGTATGTTTTCTTTGAGACTAGAGGGTTTATTTCATATTCTTGAGTGACTGAACAGTCTATTTGAGTGAAGAGGTCCCTTCGGACGAGAATATTGTCTCATATTACAAAGGGATATTGTACAGATATCACCAAAAGAAACGTCGTAAGTCTTATCATATTTTATTATACATACATATAAAATTTGATTTTGGACAGAAGGGAGTGATTCGACATTCAGGGTATTTTCGTCATTGGTCTAGACGAAAACGAGTGGTTATTTAGGGGTGGGTCTCGGACCGTAGGACGGACCTGTGTCTTCCATCCGTGAATTCTGACCTACCTAACTCCTATCTACCTACCTACCTACCTACCTACCTATCTACCTACCTACCTGTCTACCTGTATACTTCTCCTCCGTCTGTTCGTCTCTATTTGCTTGTTTGATGCTGTATTCAATCCCTGTGTAAAATGGGGTTTTTGATATTTAGAGTTTTTCATTGGTTTAGGGGAGTTTGACCTCACCCCCACCCACCGAGATAGTGAGAACCGAAGACAGTGGTTAGTTTTGGTATACACGTAGAAGAATCGACGGGGGAGGGTTCTTCTTACAAGAAAGGAAGGAGAGGTAGGGAGTCGTACAATGAACATGAAGTTAGATCATAAGTAAAGTAGATATCACCTGAATTAACGAATTTTCGGATAAAGGGGGTAGTCTATGTCTGGAGATCTTTCTGTCCTGGAACAAGAGTTGACTCACAGGGAGTCGGACCCGGTGAAGACGAGACGTTTTCACGTGTACACCACCTCCGGAATAGTTTCCGGGTAAGTGAGGTCGACACCGAAGGAGTGGAAATATGAAGGTGGGAGTGGTGCGTGTCAGTCGGATTCCGACGGCCTACATCGTCCACTTTTATGTCCTGTTTCCTATTTTATACTTAGAGTCCATTTGTTACTTATTGAAAAATCATATGGAGGACGTCATAAACCCTATATTTCATATACTAGGGGTCTTTTGAGTCTTGGTACTCCATCATTTCGGTCAATTCGTCGAAAGGGGTCCGACCGAATCAGTCGGGTCCTGAAGGTCCCAAGGTTACACCTCGAGTCGGATGTTCCCCTCCTCGTCTTCCTAAGACTCTCGTCCGGGGACACCCGGTATGGGGGTGAGGGTCGAGTGAGGTAGGACGGACTCACCGTTCGAGGTCTCCCTCGGACCCCCGAGACTTGTGAGACTGTCTCCTGACCCGTGACGTGTCGAGGAGTCGTCGCACTGCGGTTCCCTCCCTTTGTTCTCTCGTTATGGCACTGTCCTCCATGATTCGGGGGTGTGGGAAGTTGGTCCGTAGGGCCGTAAGAGCAGTGGTAATTGTGGCTCATTGCATGATCTGTTGGTGCACAACCCCTTTTGTACCTAAGTGAGTAAGTTGGGAGTGTTGTTGGGATGACCCACCCATGGTAAGCTTAGAAGTAAGATGCCTACTCTTTCACCTCTTCAATTCCTTGAACAGGCCTCAATGTCTCACTGTCTCGATCGTTGGCCGGGGTCCTTTACGCAGGGGTCACAGAGTCGAGTCTTGACTCTAGACTCTCGGTGGTCACTGGTCTCTACCTTAATCGTTACGACAAATAAGAAGGAGAATATCCTCGGCGGTATAATTTTAGTCTCTAGAACTATCTACTCTTTCCGAAAGATTTTACTTAGGTGATATACAGGAATACAGTTCAAGACTTCTTTTGTCCAAAGGTTTCTATGAACCAACTTTCCAATTTAAGGCTTCTTGGTGGGAAAAGTTTGACGTAGATGTCCCACCGTTACTGGGTACACCTGTCCGGACCGGTACGAGTACTGATCCCGGTCGCGTAGCGTGTTCGCCGAAGTAGGTGTACAGGGGAGAACTGTGTGTCCTTTACTCGGGAGGTCCGTTCCCTCTTCAACCCCCTCGTGTAAGGAAAGAACACTCTAAGACATTGGTCCCTCCCCACCCCCCCTTATCTTGTCTTTTCCCCCCTTCTTTTCAAGACTAAACTCTCAAAGGCGACCGAGAGTCTGCGGAAGACCGAGTAGTTACTTAAGAAAGTCCCAAGGGAGAGGGGTTGATTCACTAGTAAAGGACAGGTCGTGTGATATGGGTAACTCCCCCATAGTCGTTTAAGGTTGTCAAATGTGGTCTTCCTGTGTTCTCTGACCTGTCCTTAACTGCTCCCTTCTCCTCCTTCACTCCTCCCATTCCTCACCGAGCGTTAGGGTATAACAATCTAATTCTCTCCTAAACATTACGTCCTTCGACCGAGTGGAGACCGAGTAGAGTATCCGTCTCGGTATTCCTGTTACCCTATTTTAGTTCATGAACCTCCATTTGTGCGTTCGGACCGTAGAGGTTCTACTGAGTGGTCGTCTCCTTCTTCACCTGGAGCCAACACTCCCGCCCGCCACCTACAGGGAAGAAACACAAAAATTATCCGGATTTAGTCCGAGTACCGAGATTCCTTCTCAGACCTTCGAGAGTCGAAGACTATTTGTCCCCACCCGGGGGATCACCGGTACAACCACAAGTACGGGAAGGTCGGAGCCGACATTACTAACCACGTCTCCCCCGTGGACTAGATTCAGTTCGGTTAGTCTTAGAACGAACCCCAAAAAGTTAAATCTTGACCCTCTCTCCGTCAGAGACGACGACGACCTTTGGTGTTCCATCCTTTAAACCCTCGGTGACTGACGGTTTGACGACTCCTGTCACGGGTTTCTCTTCGGCTCTGTTCTGTCTTCCTCGCGTCGGAACAAAGTCCGTAAGAACCTCGGTGACAGAGTGAGAGGGAAGGTGGTAGACCAACTGACAAAGGGACCAGATAGTAAGGTTGGTTCAGAGGAAAAGTGGATTCGGTCATACTCGTGCTTTGACAACGAACACTAGATTTCTTCGGATCGGTTTAATTAACTGTAGTTCCCTCCATAGATGTCACCTCGACACTCTAGGTACAATGGTAGGGGGTACACTGTACGGACCCATACCCTTTCTCTGTGTGTATAATATATACGTATGTTTGTCCTGTCGGAATAGGGCAATCTGTCTTTGTCACCAGACATCAAGTTCTGTAACGAATAAAAGACGAAGTAAGAAAGGACACACAAACGAAAAGAAACGGATGTTACTACACCACTGAACACAGAGTGAGACATACAAATGTCTGTGTACAGACGAGTCCGTGTTTCGTGGGTGCCGGTAGAAGGGTCGGAGGTTTACGTCCTCCCACTGTTTCGTACTGACAATTGTCAGTACAATTCTTCAGTTGTATCGGGGTTCACAGACAGATGTTGTAGGTTCTGATCCGAGTCGGGTCTAACTGACGGTTCGAAGAGAGGAGGTAGGGAGACAAGACGGATTTGAGACTGGAACTCTAACGACCTTCCCCCAGAGACCTACTCACTCCTTACTCTGTCCGATCGGGTGGTCTCCGAGTCCGGTGAAGTATACCTTGGTCCGGGGTAGACTCGAGTCTGAGTGAGTGGACGTCCAGTTTCTTGAACGACATGGAGGC
Organism: Capra ibex; assembly: GCA_006410555.1. Taxonomy (NCBI): domain Eukaryota; kingdom Metazoa; phylum Chordata; class Mammalia; order Artiodactyla; family Bovidae; genus Capra; species Capra ibex. The sequence goes on along the minus strand of SJYO01043778.1, from coordinate 133,228 downwards.
CATCTACCAGACCCTACACCTCAGCCTGGTCCAGTGCAACTACTACATATGGACACCCCCTGTCTATTCTCTTCCACTCACCCATAGATTCCGTCCCGGAGTTCGACGTGGTTAGTAGTAAAGGGTACTGACACCCATAAGGTACGTTCTGGTAAGAAAGAGAGTAGAAGCAGGGGTCCCGAAATCGTATCACAGTCCATATGTACCTACGATGTGTATTCAGATATGTATGTGTGTGCGTGGATCTTCCCATAAGTCATTTTACGATTCCTACTAATATAATCCACCCATCCCAATGTTCACCAAAATTAAAGGTAGAAGAACAAATATACATGAAATATGTTACTTGTATTTAAACCCGAACAAATTTTTTTTAGATTCATCGATTAAAGGTGACTAAGAGTTTGGAATACCACTTACTCTAAGACGTTTCCCAGAAGGTTTTAGTGTCTACAGTCTTGGGGTGGGAGACGTTAAGACGTATTCATCTGGACCCAAAACCTCCGAGTCCGTAGGTGTAAAAGAAAACAATTTGTTAAGAAATATCTCGCCAAAATCCAAGTGTCCTTTTGACTCGTCTTCCATGTCTCCCAAGGGAAGATAGGGACGGAGGTGTGAACGTGTTGGAGAAGGTCATAGTTGTGGGGAGTGGTCTCACCATACAAACAACTTTGACCCACAGATACAAAATTTGTTTGGTGAGGTCGACTAAGACGGAGTCAACTAGGAGCCTTAGGTGAGATTTGGACGAAGTCCTCCGACACTCGTAAAGTCTCTACACACTAAGTAGGGCCACAGGGACAGAATCGAGACGCGGGCCGTGTCTCAGCCACGGATCGTTTGTGAGACGGGGTCACTTACTGGTGGGAGCGGAAGACCGACTCTGTATCTACGCGCCCTCCCTTCAATCGCACACCTTCTAGTCATCTGAAAAGACTTTACTTCCGTAAAGTCCTGGGGTAGGGGGCACAGTGGGGTCAAGGGTCACGAGTCAGTCCGAGACCTGGTGACGATGAGTCCGGTGGCGCCTTCCGACGGGCCGGACCCTCCACCCGTCCTGACGACTGACCTCTTCTGGGTGTGTTAGACCGGATAACAAGCGGGGTAAAGACAAGGAGAGTGGGCTTGGGTGTGGTTTCTGTACGGAGGGACCCGCTCCGGAGCCAATCTCCCTCCCAGGGGGTGTGGTGGAGTCTCGATGAGACGACTTGCAGGGGGTCACGGACGACACTCCGGAGGCTGGGTCCCAATTCTGTAAACGAGGAAGGCGGAAGTCTCGTCTGTCCCGTCGAGATCCAGGGACGTGGTCAGGGGAGCGGTCCTACGGGACAAGTAGCCTTAGTGGACCCCTCGAGTCATTTTTGGGGATAAGGGTCCGGAGACGGACCACTAAGACTAAGTCCTCCACACTCCCCCTTAGGTGGTCTCTCCCCTTGTTTCACCGGCCTCTTCGGTCCCCGCACTTTTCCCTCCTTGCCCTCGTTTCTCCTCCACGCACGCCTGTGGAACCGTAGTCTCACCACCCGAAGTGACGGACTTCGTCCCGCCAGACTAGACGGACCCGGCGACATTGTTTTGAGGTGTCTGACCCACCGAATCTGTTGTTACAAATAAAGAATGTCAGTACCTTCGACCTTTGGAGTCTAGTTCCAAGGTCCACCTTGGACGAAAGGCCAGTGGAACAGTATGGAAGTGTACCACCTCTGTTCTCGAGATCAAAGGAAGAGAAGAATATTCCTGTGATTTGAGTAGTAACGCCGAGATGGAAGTGCTGGTGCAGACCTGGATTAATTAAGAGTTTCCGAGGTGGATCCTATGGTAGTATGGCCCCTAGACCTGAAATTGTACCCCTGAATCGTCCTCCCTGACCCCCTCCGTGCTTGTGACTCAGGTGTTCCCAAACCGTGTGCCCTCACACTCCGACAACAAACCGACGAGTCAATTGTCGGTTCCTTCGTTCGGGACTCAGATCGGGGAAGAGGTGAGGTTAGAGATTCAGTGTCTCAATCGGAGCACGTCACGCCTCACAAACAAGACTTTGCGTGGGTTCCTCTGTCGATATTTCGTTTCGTTTATGTCGACTCACAACGGTGGGACTTTACCCCATAAATCCTGTACAAAATACACTAGGGTTGTTCTTTCTTGTAATTCACTTTTCCGACAGGGACAGGAGTGTTCGGGTTTTATTTGATGACTGTATTTATTTGTGGGTCCCTATACGAAACGAAATATAGTATACATTTGTATATAGAGTATGTTATTTGACATCTTTGGTAAATCCATTACCAATGATACACGGTCGTGTCACATTTCGTGAGTATACGTGATCGAGTAAATTAGAAGTCGAGTCACTCCATCGATGGTGACGGTAGGGGTAAAACGTGTTCTCCTTCAACTCCAAGTCTCTTCGGTTTATTAAACGGGTTCCAGTGTGTCGATCCTTTTATGTCTCGTTTCCTAACTTGGGTTCAGGTCGACTCAAATTAGGGATACGAGAATTGATATGACCTGACAGATGGATATACATTTAAGTCCTCGCCCCTATAAATTAGTTTGAAGCATTAGTCCTGACTTACCGTAGAAAAAGTTATGTCAAAACCCACTAGACTCCTCAGACATGTTGGGAACTCCTTGTACCCCCTCCGTCTGATTAAGACTCTCGGACTCTGGTTCTTCTCTGTCTTGAACCGGGTCTGTCTTCAGTTGTCACTTCTTACGATGTTTCGGTCTGCCTGTACCTCCTTTGAGAGTATGGGTTGGCCGGGGTGGTTGACACCGTTCTACGAGACCCCAAAAAGACCCCCCAATATCGAGTGGGGTAGGGGGGACAACTGCAGATCGAGGAAATTAGGGTTTAGGACGACCGATGTTGAGGGAAGGTGGGTGAAGAGGGGAAGGATCTCTGCAGTACGTGTTGTGCGGTCGTCCTCCGGGCTTCACTCACCCGGGAGAACCTTTCTCGGACGGGAGTGAGCGTCCGGGAATCTGTCGTCAGAAAGAGGGACCGGTCGGTTCGCCCTGGGTCTCCTTCCCGAATTGACCCGAATCGTACTGGGGACGAGGTAGGAGAGATCATTAATCCCCGAAGGGCAGTGGAGGGTCCCTCTTAATTAGTGTCCGAGCGACCGAGACCGTCGACCCTCCGGGGAGGAAAACGTTTCCTCCTTGGATCTTGGATCCTACCGCTAAGCGGTCCCTTCTCCGTGTCTGAGACCTCAGTCGGTGAGAATCCTGGAAAGAACAGTACCGACACTCTGGAGTCGGGTCGGAGAGTCTGGGAGTCCGAGAAGGAGATGAGACACGTGTGTCGGACGTTTCGATGGCCGGACTGGGTGATGCAACCAAAGTAGCGTCCGTACGAGGGGGACATTCACCGTCTCGACCCTGTCCTCTGGCCCGAAGGATTAAGGGTCAGATCCTGACTAGTCGTGTCCTGGTCCTTATGGACGGGAAGGAGGAAATGATAAGTTTTGTCAGCTTCTCGGTATCCCGTAACAGCGATAGATTCTGAATTGGACTTGGGTGTTCTTTTTGACCGAGAGACCACTGACAGGGAACCTGTCGTTCCGCTAGTTTGGTCAGCTAGGATTTCCTTTAGTTGGGATATATAAGTAACCTCCCGACTACGATTTCGACTTCGAGGTTATAAAGTCGGTGGACTACGCTTTTCGGCCGAGTGACCTTTTCTGGGACTGAGACCCTTTCTAACTCCCGTCCTCCTCTTCCCCCACTGTCTCCTACTCTACCAACCTACCGTAGTGACTGAGTTATCTGTACTCAAACTCGTTTGAGACCCTCTATCACTTCCTGTCCCTTCGGACCGCACGACGTCAAATCCTCCAGTGTCTCAGCCTGTGACTCACTAACTCACTGACTTGTTGACCACTGATCTACACCCTCACCCCTTTCCTCGGGGGTAAGGTCCAAGAGGGTCTGGAGACCCTGAACGGTCTCGGAGGGTGGGGGTACGGGTCGGGTGGGAGGACCTATTTGTCACATTTGGGACTCGATTTCTTTCCCAGTCTCCGGAGGGACCTCCGGTCCCTCCTAGGTGCCTATGGAGGTCCGGGGAAAGGGAGCAACAAACGACCAGACGAACGAAGGTTTCGAGCTAGTAGGATCTAGTCGGGTCTACCCGTGGGTCTAGTAGTGTTAGGGTCGGGACAGGGGTGACGGGGTGGGGTGTCGTCTCAAGGAGTTCGGGCGGACTCGACCGACACACCCTTTGGAATCCCTACTTGGCGTCTCTTCCTCGTCCACCTCCCCTTCCCCTGTCCCGTCTCCAGTGACCTCTTTCGGTCGAGACAAGTGACCCAGACGCAGTCCCCGGGTCCATTTGGGAGGAGACCGACGTCCTCCCTGGTCCTATTCCAATGGGTCGTCGACCCAGAGTTCTTTCCAAAAGTTACTTTGTAAGACGGACGTGCATGAAATGAACCTCAGTACAAAGGGGCCCACCTCAAAGGGAAGGAAGACCTAATTTTTTTCGTACCTAAGATAAAGGGGTAGAGACCAGCGAAGTCCGTTTACCGTTCGTAGATCCCTAACACAGGTCGGAGGGGATCTCTCCTTCGGGATCTCAGAGTTCAGGTGGACGGTGCGAGTGGGAGGAGGTGTCTGAGTTGATGTCTTTGAGGTGCTACGGAAGCAAGGTGGTCGGGTGGGTGAGACCCCGGTAAAACCCAGCGAAAGGTAGACGAGTCGAGTAATCCGGGTCTTTACAGACACCGAAGGTTCTGAAGGTTCAGGACGAGGAAAGTTGTTCCTTTGTCGGAACTACGTTTAGTCTGGTCGTCGAGTCGAGGTTTCTTGACTCTGACTTCGGGTCGGGTCAAGGACACCTCCCTCCCGGTGCGAGTCTGGACCTGACGCTGGTTAATTACTGGGTTTCGATACCGGATTAGTAAGGATCTTCCGGACCCTGGACGGGCGCGAATTAATCTTTCACGGTCATTCATGGGTGACGAGGGAAACGACTACTTCTCATGTCACTCTCCGTTCTTCAATCCTTCACACCCCTTTAGAGGTGGACCGGTGCCACCGAGTCAAATGACTCCTCCAGAATAAAAGGGATTTGGGGACGGTCGACGGGGACCGGGAGCTGGTTCACCTTCGGGTTACTGTTGGAAGGAAGTGGACGAATATGGTTGTGTCCCACCCTTATCGACCGCTTCTGCTCCCGACAGCGAATATCGACATATTCAACAAATAACAGGTTTCTGACGATACCTATTCATCCCCCGTTTTCAATCGGATATAAGACGTGGGGTTTGACACGTGGTGCCGAGACCCTACGTCCGTGTGTCTCTTTCCTCAGGGAGGAGGATTACGTATGTCTTTGCGAAGATTGGTCCTGTGTCGTGGCACAGGGGACCCATCCAACAGTGACGAAAGGTCCAGGGAACGACGAAGACGACGACGACGATTCAGTGAAGTCAGCACAGGCTGAGACGTGCTGGGGTATCTGCCGTCGGGTGGTCCGAGGGGACAAGGACCCTAAGAGGTCCGTTCTTGTGACCTCACCCAACGGTAAAGGAAGAGGTTACGTACTTTCACTTTTCACTTTCACTTCAGCGAGTCAGCACAGACTGAGGATGCTGGGGTACCGGACGTCGGGTGGTCCGAGAAGACAGGTACCCTAAGAGGTCCGTTCTCGTGACCTCACCCCACGGTAACGAAAGAGGGGTCCAGGGAACTCCAATGTCATAGAGGAGTCCCGGGTCAAGGAGGTGAAAGGGTCTAGAAGATCTACTTGCCTACGAATTGCAAACCTTATCCGACGATTTCCGATACCGGTGTCTCCAGACTTGCTTGTGTAAAGTTGTCGGTCCTTTCCCCTTAAGAATAAATCCCTCGACTAACGTCGAGACCGAAGGACGACCTCTTCAAGTAGCACGATCGGGTGGATTCCATGGTTAACCTAGATTGGAAGATAAGTTTCCCGGGGTACATGATTCAGACATGGTTCAGGATACTGCCCGTCCCCTCAGAGTTTAATCTGGCCCAACTAGGGGTTCCGGGTGTAGTGGGTCGTCCCGTCTCCTAGGGTCCCGACGGCGAGGGTTCCGTTCCCGAGGTGGTTACGACCCGATTACGCGGAAGAGGAAGACGGACCCGGGTGACTGGGGGTGATTATTCGCCGCCTCTGAGGCCACAGTTTCTGAGTAGAACTATTGTCAACCGACGTGGGTTAAACTTTCGGAGGGTCTAAAGTAGCAACCTGGACCGGGTATTCGGATCGTGCAGACGCCAGGAGGGAACACCACGAGTCAGACAAAAAAGTGTTGATCGGTGAATGATCTAGACGGAGACAAATGATGAACAACTGAGTCCTACTGGGTCGGGACCTGCATACGACAGTGGGACAGGTAAAGTGAACCCACTGATACAGGAGGGTCAGAGGGGTTCCCGTCGTTGACATAAGAGAGTGAGGAGACTCCATAGGGTCCGGACCGTCAGACGACCCGTGGGACTCTATACTGACCGACCGATTACTGACTTTTAGATGACCCAAATTTCGTGGTTTCTCCAGCGATCGTCGTTGTAGACCCCTGATACGGGTAGAGGTCTTCGTTTAAGAGTCACCAGTTCCCCGTCTTATATTTATGTAGGCTGAATCATGTTTTCGAAACGGTCGGGTGTTGGGACGGTCGTTTTAGCTCAAGTTACCGGACACCGGTGGACCGATTGTAAAGACTCGTGGGAGTCCCACATCAGGAGACTTTGAGACTGTAGAGGAGACCTCACCTACTAATAAGTACCCCACCCCTCCCATTTACTGTGACGTCTAAACTCGTTGTTCGTCGTGAATCTTCGGACCTGAACCCCCGTTGGAGGGGAGATTTCGCGTGTGCGCACGTACGCGTATGTGTGCACACACGCGCGCGTGTGTGTGTGTGTGTGTGTGTCCAAGTCATACCCAAGTACTGGTCTACCACCTCGGAAAGTCCGGAGTCTGGTGGGTTCGGTCTGAGGGAGACCTGGAGAAATACCTCGTTAGTGTTGTTTGTGTCGTCTTCGCTTGGGGTCTTTCCGAACGTTCTCTGTTCCTCACACCGGGTGTCTTCCGAGGAGGGTCTTGGTCCTAGGTGGGTGGGGAGGTTTTGTATCGACGGTACGTGGGCGATATTTGGACACGGTTTTCCAAGAGGAGACCCTTTTCTCGGAAGGGGGAGGGTCAAAGTAACCCTATATGAACTGTATGTTGTGACATATATAAATGCCACACGTCGCATTACTAAACTGAATGTAGGTAGTACGTTACTGACGGTATTATTCGAAGTTCTTGTGGGTCGTAAATTATACCTATATCGTAGTTTCTTTATCCTTTAAAAAAAGAACACTACTCTTGAGAATCCTAAATGAGAGAATTGTTGAAAGTGTACACTATATGTCGTCACAATTACTGTAAAGAGCACAACATGCAGTATAGGGATCATGAATGAATAGAGTGTTGACCCTTAAAAATAGGAAGCAGTTTAAGGGTGAGGTGGGTGGGAAGAGACCATTGGTCTTTAGACTAGAGAAAACGATGTTCAAACAAAAACTTCATTTAACTGGATATTGTGATACAATCAAGGACCACGTATTATATTACTAAACTATAACGATGTGTAAAGTTTTCGTAGTGGTATTAAGACCAATGATAGACAGTGGTATGTTCCCATGATGTATTAATAGCTGTTATAAATGACGTGACATTAAAGTATGGACACTGAGTGAATGAAGAATCGACTTTCAGACATGAAGAATTAGAAAGAGCAGATACAAGAGGAGGGGAGCGGGGGAGGGGAGACCGTGGGTGAACAAACAAAAGACATAGATACTGAAACAAAGACAACAAACAAGTAAAGACAAACAATCTAAGGTGTATATTCACTTTAGTACATCATAAACAGAAAGAGGTAGACTGAATGAAGGGAATCGTCTTGTACGACGACGTCTACTATTTTGAAGTAAGAGACATACCGACTCATTATAAGGGAATGCATGTGTATACCTGATATATATGTATATATATGTGTGTATGTATATATACCCGATGGGACCACCGAGTCTACCATTTCTTGGACGGACGTTACACCCTCTGGACCCAAACTAGGGACCCAGTCCTTCTAGGGGACCTCTTCCCTTACCGTTTGGTGAGGTCATAAGAACGGACGTTACACCCTCTGGGTCCAAACTAGGGACCCAGTCCTTCTAGGGGACCTCTTCCCTTACCGTTTGGTGAGGTCATAAGAACGGACCTTTTAAGGTACTTGTCTCTCTCGGACCGCTCGATGTCAGGTACCCCAGCGTTTCTCAACCTGCCCTGACTCACTGATGGCGAAAGAGAATGTATGTATGCACATAGAGTGTGGAAGAAATAGACAAGTAGACAACTATCCGTGAACCCATCGAAGGGACAGAACCGATAGTGTATATTTCGACGTTACTTGCATTTTCACGTATATAGAAAAGATTGGTCACAAAAGTAAAGGAAATCTATTTGTGGGTCTCCATCTTGACGACCTAGTATACCGTCAAGATAAAAATTAAAAAACTCCTTTGAGGTGTGACAAAAGGTCATAGACGTGGTTAAATGTAAGGGTGGTTGTCAAGGACTCCCAAGGGCAAAGGGGTGTGGGACCGGTCGTAAGTACTAAACAACAGAAAGACTATTGTCGGTAAGACTGTCCACACTTCACTGTGGAGTAATACCAAAACTGAACGTAAACCCTTTCTCCCGAAAAATTTCCCTACACTTCCTCCCCTATCAGTCGTCCGAGGCTTTGGCATAGTCTGTGGAAGTTCTTATAGATCACCCCTAGGCAGTGAGAGTCGTGGACAGTAGTAAACACACTTAGGACCCGGAAATAATAAATTAACCCTCCCGTCACACATCCGTTCTCCCAAACCTCCTTCGAAGGTGATCGACCAATGAGGTAAGCAAGGAGACGTTCTACCCTTCTTGACACCAATGGAGTGAGACCCCGACAGACTCCTACAAACTAGATGGGGTAAAGAGGGGTAATCTTGTCTTCAAGGAAGTTCCGTCTAGTACCGTAAGATTACGGATCGTTCTGTTAAATATGGATTCTCCACGAGTAAATTACAGGGGATTCATTCAGGCGACCTAGTACCTTTTTCGTTCTCTCAATGTCTTTTTGTAGATAAAGACGAAATAACTGATACGGTTTCGGAAACTGACACACCTAGTGTTAGTTGACACCTTTTAAGACTTTCTCTACCCTTATGGTCTGGTGGAGTGGACGGAGAACTCTTTGGATATACGTCCAGTCCTTCGTTGTCAATCTTGACCTGTATCTTGTTGTCTGACCAAGGTATATCCTTTTCCTCATGCAGTTCCGACATATAACAGTAGGACGAATAAATTGAACATACGTCTCATGTAGTACTCTTTGCGACCCGATCTCCTTCGTGTTCGACCTTAGTTCCAACGGCCCTCTTTATAGTTATTGGAGTCTATACGTCTACTGTGGTGGGAATACCGTCTGTCACTTCTCCTTGATTTATCGGAGAACTACTTTCACTTTCTCCTCTCACTTTTTCAACCGAATTTCGAGTTGTAAGTCTTTTGCTTCTAGTACCGTAGGCCAGGGTAGTGAAGTACCCTTTATCTACCCCTTTGTCACCTTTGTCACAGTCTGAAATAAACCCCCCCGAGGTTTTAGTGACGTCTACCACTGACGTCGGTACTTTAATTTTCTGCGAATGAGGAACCTTCTTTTCAATACTGGTTGGATCTGTCGTATAATTTTTCGTCTCTGTAATGAAACGGCTGATTCCAGACAGATCAGTTCCGATACCAAAGGGGTCACCAGTACATACCTACACTCTCAACCTGACACTTCTTTCGACTCGTGGTTTCTTAACTACGAAAACTTGACACCACAACCTCTTCTGAGAACTCTCAGGGAACCTGACGTTCCTCTAGGTTGGTCAAGTAAGATTTCCTCTAGTCAGGACCCACAAGAAACTTTCCTTACTATGATTTCGACTTTGAGGTCATGAAACCGGTGGAGTACGCTTCTCGACTGAGTAACCTTTTCTGAGACTACGACCCTCCCTAACCCCCGTCCTCCTCTTCCCCTGCTGGCTCCTACTCTACCGACCTACCGTAGTGGCTGAACTACCTGCACTCAGACTCACTTGAGGCCCTCAACCGCTACCTGTCCCTCCGGACCGCACGACGCTAAGTACCCCAGAGTTTCTCAGCCTGTGCTGACTCGCTGACTTGACTTGACTTGACTTCATTCTCTTCCTTGTTTCGTTGGGTGACTACAGCTCACTGTAATCACGGACGACGACCGAAAACACGGTGTGCTGTCTACTCCGTCTCTGGGGCTGGAGGTCCGGGAGGTCGAGTCGACCTCGTCGGTCTGAGTGTGACTGGTTAGTTCGTCCTTTTGATCGACCTCGCTACCCCATGGTTGGTCACTCCGAGTCTTTCGTGGTTTCCATCGTGACCGTAACGTCTCCTCTTTCTGCCGAAAACTTCCGTAAACCACCTAAACTTAAAGACGAAGGTGTGAAGTGACGACACACCCGGACTCGTACAAAGAATCGGAGAGACTCACTCTCCCAGAGCAATCGACGTTTCACACCAAATATTACCCTCGAAGGGAAATTTACACTACTGTGTTCCAACCCCGACCGTGTACCACTCACGGGTTCACTTGGAATCGATAAACCTATGAGTCCTTCTCCACCCCCCCGCCCCACTTGACTGAAGAAAGGTAAACGGGACTCTGAACTTAGTACTGTGGTCCTTATCCTCGTCCTCCCCTCGTCCTTCATTCTTAGTCCCTGTGTCTGCGTGTCCCCGTCCCCTTGCTTGTGTGTGTATATATGTGTGTGTGTGTGAGAGAGAGAGAGAGACAGGGGTGTGATGATTGTTCCGACCGGACCCTTTCATCTTCTCATTTTTATCGAGACGACGGGTCCCGGCCCTCTTGTTACCGGTAGGAACCCTCGTGGGGTGTCTTTCCTACCTACCCGACACCGTCCGGGGAGCCCCAGCCTCCTCAAAAAAAGAAAAAAAGTACAAAGGACCTCTCCTTTACTCACACGTTTCATCTTCGATCGTCCTAACTGTTTTGAATGTGTCTGGAAATTTTTCCAAGTCGACGACTTTGAGACAGGAACGTCAGTGGTGTCGATCCTGTCGTCCTACTCGGTCAAAAAACCAACAAAAAAAGAAAAAAAACTGTTTGGAAAGAGAAGTTACGTCCTCGAACACCAAAGTCATCCTTATTTTTAATATCGGTACGGGGACATAACTAGTGAATTGACGTAAGGTCCGAAACGATTCGTGAAATAGAACTACTAGAGTAAATTAGGACTGTAACTAAGACACCCCCTTTCACAACAATAGTAGAGATCAATTGTTTACTTCTCTGGAACTCTTTATTGTCTAGATGGACTTCAAGGTTCCCACGTACTATTTCGAGTCCAAATTTACGCCACAACTGGGGCGTCGAACTGGTGAAGCAGGAAAAACTATTGATGTGGTCTGACGGAACGCGGGTCCGCCTCGGGGACGGTACTGCTGAACGAGAAGTTATCCAACGAAATGGACATCCACTGGGAAGCCAGTCGTGACTCCGGTGGGTGCACCGTCGCCCCATCACTCTGGTCGAACTCCTGGTCCCGAGGCAAAACGTACCAAGTCTGCGTTAGGTTAGACCGATGACCTCTTCGACAAAGACAGAGACTCGGAGGTGAGGGGTAGACATTTTACCCACACCATTGTGGACGGGGTGGTACTTTGAATTACTCTTGTGTTCCCTTCGTTATTGGTGTCACGACCCCAGCAACATCGACGACCGGTGTGTACTGGAGAGGAGGGGTAGAAGGGGAAGTTTCTCGGATCGTGTCAGAAAACACGAGAACCTCAAAAACGGAGAAAGGATCTTCAAAGACCTCCGTGGTTACTGGGAAGGACCCAGTTCTTTCCTTCCGTGACGTCGAAGATCCCGGGGTCCACAGCGGGGAGTGACGAACGAGAGGTCTAATGGACTCCCGTACCCCAACCTGGAGACGTGGAGGGAGGGAGGTCGGGACGGTGGAGGGAGACCAGGGTTCGGTCGAATAGTCTTGTCTATATAGACTGGTGGAACCCCGTCGCCCAGGAGGCTACCTCTCCGGGTCTTATCCACTCGTATCCACAGAACCCATTACGGGTCCTCGAGTCTCTCCCACCACCCTACGGGTCCGATCCCTCTCCTCCGAGAGAGATACCACCTTCAGCTCTTTTTAAGATCTACATATAACTGTAAGTCCTCGATTTCTGGACCTTTGAAATTTGTTGGTCTATGAAAGAGCTTGGGACCTTTCCTGGTACCAGGACCCGAAAGTTCCCCGAACCTACGTCGGGTCGCTAGATCCTGGCCCGACCTTTCCTGCTAAGATCGGGGTGTAAGAGGCTTTAGTTGCCGACTGGGCCCGGACGACTGGACCTGTGTGTGTAGGACACTTGCACGGGGCGAGAGGGCAGTGTGGGACCCCTCGTTCGTCTCCAATTGTGTGTGCCCAACCAAAGGAAAAGGACCCTTTGTGTCGTCGGTCCGTTCCGGTCTCCGGTCGCCTAAGGAGGTGTGTGTCGGACTTCCCCTTTACTGGGGTGGTAAAGGAGGGGCGGTAGACTGTGTGAGTGTGGAAGGAGAGATGACACGAGTCGTTTCGAACTGAAGACTGTGTTCCGCTTGCCGACAGTAATCCTTAAGACAACGTACCCTATCCGTCCTTGTTAGTAAAATCTCTCGTAAAATCGTCAGAGATTTGGACGTAAGGGAAACTATATCGTTAAATGAAGATTCTTAAATAGGTGTGTTCACACACGTATACACGCAGATCCGTACACACATAAATATATATATATATATATATATTTTTCTACAAGTACGTCGAAACAAACTTTGTCGTTTTTTTTTTATTCCTTCCAACTGTCAGATAGCCAAATTTTTTACCAGTTTAATACTCAGTATATAGATAATTTCTATTCCGCCGAGAAAGACAGTAGTTCCCTTTTACAAGTGTCATATGACTCTTTTCTTTTTTATAATGTTTTGTCACACATATGTTATTCTATTCTAAATAAAGTTCCCTCCCCCTCAACACATACCCCTAACACGTATATATATATACACACACACAGACACATGTAAATTTTGTAAACCCTTTTACGGTGTTTAACTACTAGTACCAATAAACCCAATTCTTCTTATCTTATTAAAGTGAAATATGTAGAGATATAACAAAATAACCTGATACAAACCGAAAGTTTAAATTTTACTCTAAAGGGAGAAATGTTTTGTTGACACGAGAGAATCGGACATGAGACTGATCACACTCGAGGATCTATAAGACGGTTGTAGGTCATACACGAGTAAGAGCCCCTCGCTAAAGTTCAAGTTGCACCTCGAGAACTTCGGTTTCAGACGTTAGGACAGATGTGTATGGTAGTGGACGTCACAAAATTTTTGTGACAGACGGTCGCGATGGGTATGGTAAACTTAATCTTAGGCCCTTCCACCTCACCTGTGACCATCAAAAGTCTCGAGGGTCCATTCAGATGTCCAACAATGCCCAACTCTTTGTGAACAACTAATTTTTTTCTTTTCGTGTTGCATCCTCAACGATCAAATCAAAATAAATCTCATTTTACTCCTGACGTCGGACCCTCTGTCGTGGAGTCTGTCGCACTTTTTGACGAGGTTTCTTCATCCCCTTCCTGTCATACATTCACTGAGATCACTTCCCTCTTATGTACGTTAGTTCGTGTATCAAAAGGTCTTCCAAAGACGAGTAGAGTACTTCGAAAGACGATCAGTACTCTTTATCGACAGTGGGACTTCCTAAAATCACGAAAAGATCTATACTCCTCTATCCTCTTAACCTGAGTATTTGAGTCGAGGACCTTTGTACATTGTTAGATTTCTGGACAAGACGGTCATGGGAGGGGGGGTCAGAGGTGGAACCTGAGGAACGTCCCCCAAGACTTCCAGTCGTCGACGTCGTCGTGTACTGAATTAGGAACATCTCCCTCTACCGTTCACGGTTGAACATCGATTGTGTAAGCCACCTGGACCTGACTGTGGTTTGTCTGGTGGCCTGCTCGACTTCTTTTGTGAGAAGTTCATCGTTCGTCATATAATATTCATTACTCATGACCATCTCTCAGTCGAGACAGAAGTTCTCTAGGTCAATCCCCCAAACATAAATCACGAAAAAGAGTTTCAAGACGGAGGTCAAAACCTTACGTGGTGGAGTTCACCCCTCTTTTTTCTCCCCCTGTCCCCAAGTAGACAAGACTCGACACCGACCCGGAAGTGAAGAAGTCGTCGGGTACCGACAGGGGTGGAGGTACCCCGGACATAGTCGCTGAGTCCCCAGTCTCAGGTCGGGAAAAGCCGAGGTCCTGCTTGTCAACGTTCTTAATCTCCACGACTCAGGTCTCTTCCGTAAATTCTCTGTGTGTTGTCGACCAAAGTTTATAAATTTCCTCATAGTCATACTCGCCCAGTTGAGGTTCATATGGGTTTCCTTCCACCACCTGTCACTTTCGTTTGGTATCTTTTCGCCCAGAACGGGTTACAACCCTTCTTGAACGGTTGATCTCGACGGGTTCCTACCCTACCCGGTAGAACACTTCATTCCCTGGTAGTTCCGTCTCTACTCACTGGTGAACGGACACTACAACGACCCTTTGGAGAAAGGTGAGTCGGGAAGGTGAAGGTTGAGGTCCTCCGGTCTTTGTGATTCTTTCAAAATCGTTTTAGGTGACCCTTATGTTGAGGAAATCGTTTTTCAGAAGGTGAACGTTTTTTAGCAGGACTCGTAGTCGACTCACAGTCTGAGACGTGTTCCATGACCGGTGTGGTCTTCACTCAGTCTGTCAGATAGGAGTACCCCGAAGTCTGTGTTTATACTAGTAAAGACTACCAGGTTATTTTACCTCATGTCACTGGTTTTGACTGAAGTCCCCTCCACCGATTCAGTCTGACTACCAGTCCCTTCCGAAGAAAGTCCTCTGTTATAAACTCCACTCTAGATCTACGTTTCTCTTTTCGTGATGAATGGTCGACCCCTCCACCCATCCTAGAGGCAAACTAAGGTAGGTTTTAATCTTCCCTTGGGATGGAGTGTAGTATATGTTTTTAATTGAGGTTTACCTAGTTTATGGAGTCACGCTCACTATTTTGATATGTTTTTAGAATCTTCTTTTGTACCCACGTTTAGAAATTCTGGAACCTGATCCGTTACCAAAAATTCTATACTGTGGTTTTTATGTCATTAGTTTTTTTTTTTCTTTCTTTTTTCGTCATCTATTTAACCTAAAGTGGTTCTAATTTTTGAACGGGAAGTTTCCTGTGGTCGTTCTTTCACTTTTCTGTCAGATTTCTTACCTTCTTTTATAAACTTTAGGTACATATATTTCTTGAGAAAGTTGAGTTATTGTTTTTCTGTTGTGTTGAATTTTTACCCGTTTCCTAGATAAGTCTAGGAAAAGAGGTTTCTTCTATATGTTTACTGATCATTTGTGTTTTTCTCTACGAGTTGTAACGAATCGGTAGACGACGACGACTACAAATCAGGGATTCAGTACAGACTGATAAAAAGACACATGACATCGGGTAGTCCGAGGAGGTAGGTACCCTAAAAAAGTCCGTTATTATGACGTCACCTAAGGGTAAAAGAAGAGGTCCCCTAGAAGGATTGGGTTCCGAACTTGAGTGCAGAGGACAAACCGTCCGTCTAAGAAAGGATGACTTGGTGGTCCCTTCGGGAAGGTAGATCGGTAACGACGATGACAACGATTCAGTGAAGTCAGCAGAGGCTGAGACACGTTGGGGTATCTTCCGTCGGGTGGTCCGAGGCGGTAGAGACCCTAAGAGGTCCGTTCTTGTGACCTCACCCAACGGTAAAGGAAGAGGTTATGTACTTTCACTTTTCACTTTCACTTCAGCGAGTAAGTACAGGCTGAGAAGCGTTGAGGTACCTGACGTCGGATGGTCCGAGGAGGCAGGTACCCTAAAAGGTCCGTTCTCATGACCTCACCCAACGGTAACGGAAGAGGCAGGTAGATCGGTAATCCCCTCACGTTTAGTTTTGATATTACTTCATAGTAAAGTGTGGGTGATCCTACCGATATTAGTTTGTCTGTCTATTATTATTCACATCCGTTTTTAACGACTGTTTAGTGTCAGTTTTGATAGCAAAAAGGACATCAGTACATGTCTACACTCTCAACCTGGTATTTCTTCCGACTCGTGGTTTCTTAACTACGAAAACTTAACGTCACGACCTCTTCCGAGAACTCTCAGGGGACCTATCTTTCCTCTAGTTTGGTCAGTTAGGATTTCCTTTAGTTGGGACTTATAAGTAACCTTCCTGACAACGACTTCGACTTCGAGGTTATGAAATCGGTGGACTAAACTTCTCGGTTAAGTGACCTTTTCTGGACCTACGACCCCTTTCTACCTTCCGTTTTCTTCTTCCTCCTCCGTCTCCTACTCTACCAATCTGTCGTAGTCGCTGAGTCACCTGTACTTAAACTCGTTTGAGACCCTCTGTCACCTCCTGTCTCCTCAGACCGTACGACGTGAGGTACCCCAGCGTTTCTCGACCTGTGCTGAATCGGCGACTTGTTGTTGTTTTCCTACATCTCTTTAATTTTGGAGGTATATGACAACTGTCCTTATTTACCAACATTTTATCAAGTCGACGAAACCTTTTATCAGACTGTCGAGAAGTTTACCGATTTGTATCTTAATGGTATATTTGGGTCGTTAACATAAGGTTGGTAGATAGGTTCTCTTTACCTTTGAGTACAGGTGTGGTTTTGAAGATACACTCACAAGTATCGTCGTGACATAATGTTTTATCATATACATAATGTAGTATCGGGGTTTCACTTTTGTTGGGTTTACAGGTCGTTGATTACTTACCTATTTATTTTACTATATAATATCGGTATGTTACTTTTTGACAATTCATTATTTTTCCTTATTTCATGACTGTAGACGATGTCGTACCTACTTGCAGCTGTTGTAATACGATTCACTTTCTTCGATCTGTGTTTCCTGGTGTGTACACTAAGGTAAAGATGCTTTGAGGGTCTTGTCTGTGCAGATATCTCTGTCTTTATATAATGTTGATTCGTAAAAAATTTTATAATCCTCCCTTTACTACAGTCAGAGTCAATTCAAGAACGGTCTTTTCCGAGGTAGAGAGGGAGGAAAGTCAAACAGATTAAAGAGGTTTCAAGTTAGTTCTGGGTGGTGGAGGATCTTCGGAAGGACCTGGCGGAGTCGGGACCCCGAGGGAGACGGGGTCCCCTGTGTCGTTTGGATATATCAATACCCAGTACAGTACTGGTAATCAGAACCTCCTTTGACACTGGGGGCACCATGTCTAGTGGTTGTGACCGTGTGTCGTCCACACAGATCGACTAATTACTCTTTCTGACCAAATTTTACGTGGACCAATTTTTTTTTATTTATTTTTTTTATTATTTTACGTGGACCAAAGGGTCTGAGTCCTTCTTCTCTGGTCCAAGGGAAGGTCACTGCTGATCTTTCTTGGTTTCGGCCTTTGTAGGGCGAGAGACGGATCTCTCAAGCGACCGGGACCGTCTTGGACCGGACGTCATTTTCAAAGGGTCAGTTCGTCGTTTTGACCTTTGTGGTAGTCGAGGACAAACCGAAGGTCCTGTCCCTTTGACGTGAATTTTAGGTGATTACGACGAGACTATAACCTTCGCGGGTGTCTCCCATTAACGTCTTTATCCACTTAGACGAGTGGAAGAGATCTTTGTACAAGAGACGAGTGTGAGGACTGAGACCTCAAACCGGGTCGGAAGAAAGTAGACTAGGGTGGGTCGGGAACGGGAGGAGGTCGGGAGAGTCTGGGAGACGGGTGTCAGAAAAGGTGGAAAAGGTTTTGGGAATTCCCGTGGGCATCGATATCGTGGGTGAAGTCGTAGCCTCTGGGTCAAACTATTAAAGTATACACCAGTAAAGGACTTAGATAAGGGTTAAGACAAGAGTTGACCCAGTATCTGAAGAGCTTTCGTTCACAAAATAGGACTGAAGGGAACAGAAGGATATTATAGATTCCTGTAACCCGTTTACTAACTAAAAAGAGACTGTTTTAAGTCTAGTCAGGATATTTCAAATGACGTACGACTCGAGTAGACTGTGGCCGTTGGGTTTCAGTTTATTTTATAGCGGGACCGGGGTCCTCGAGGACCTGGTTCTCTTTCTCGTCGTGTCGATTAGCCGACACCTCCGGTGTGACTCTCCCCTTAGTCTCCTCTCTCCGCGGTTCGGTTCTGTCGAAAGACCTCCCCCGCTACAACTTCCACCCTACTTTCTACTCCTTCCAGTCGGCCCGTTTCTCCACTCTCGGTCCCACCACCACCGTCTTCCCACAGAATTCGTCTTCCTTCCCGTGTCTGTTTGTGACCCTCCCAACCAGATGGTGTCGGACTCGACCCATCTCCTGGTTCTCGTCGACCCCACCGACGTCGGACTTCGGGTTCCCCACTCACCCTCCTCTACCCGTTTCTCTGGGACCGAGACTCCGACCTCCCTTTCTACCCCCGTCCTGTCTCATCCTTCCCTCCTTCGGTCTCTTTGTCTCCAGTTCGATTTCACAAAGACCCCACCCTTTGAACCTTGTCAAACCCTACGTTCTTCCTGTCTTCTCGTTCACACCTCCCTAGATTCCTCGTTCCCTCCTTCTGTACTCCTACCTCCTCGGGTCCTCCTTGTCTCCCCAGGGACTCGGTCCTCATCCGTGGTCGTCCGACCACTATTCTTGGTCCCGTCCTCTTACCCCAGACCCTTCCCTATGAACCTCTGATTCAGGACGGGGTTTCGAAGGCCCTGGGGTCTCCCTAGTGTCAGTCCTACGGTACCGTACTGACCCTCTCTCGAGTCTCAACCTTCGTCCCTCTGGAGTCCAGGACCGTCACGGGCCCCGCGAAACGACGAGTAACCACCTGTCGCGCTTCTTGCTACCTGTCGACCTTTACTGTCTCCTAGCACGCTTCTTACCGTCTGTGATCTCCGCCAGCACGTCTTTTTCGCACTCGTCGAAACGTTTTCCTCTCGCCGGTTCGGGAGCTTTGGTCTCCGAAACAAAGTACGAGTGAATCGAGGGTCCGGGGTCTAGACTGTCGTTTGGAATATTTGGAGGACAGGGAGGGGGTTTGAACCGAGTCTTCCGTCTCGGCAGCCCCTACTCCCTTCTCCCATGGTCCAGTGTAGAAGACCCAGGGACTGGACGAGAGAGGGACGGAGACGGACGACGCACCAGTCTCCTCTGGGGACGAGACGGCGTCGGTTGAGACCCTGCAGTAAACGAGGGACCAGGGGAGCCCCTCTATCACCTCCCGAGACGGTTCGACCGATCTCTTCTCGACGCGCGTCGTCGGTCCCTTCGGACGGTCTGCGACGTAGACCGAGCCGAAGGGCGTGGCTAAGGGGTAGACCGACTCCGCACCTCCACTCTACTCTTTGTGTGTCAGCCGGAGGAGGGGGTCGCGGGGGGTTTCAGTGCAGTAGGTCCGTAAGGGAGGCCCTCCCGCCGGGCGAGGGAGACTGGAGTCGGACAAAGTGAACCGGTCTCGGGTGGGGGTCCCTCGTTCGGGGGAGGGGTGTGGGTATGAGTGTGGGTCCGGGTTCGTCCCGTTCGACACTCGATAGCTAAGGTCGAGAGGGTCCGGCGTGTGGTTTCGGGGTTTATTCCCGGGTGGGGAGGGTCGGGACAAAAGCCGCTACGGTCGACCCGACACCTCCCGCCCCGGCCCCCAACCCGACGAGCCGGTCCTGTGGTACCCGGACAGCAGAAGATTGGAGATACATCTTGGAGGGAGGTCGAAATTGGTTCCCCAGTCCCGACCCCTCTTTTCTGTCCGTCCAGGTCACCCACCACAGGTTGTCGAGGACCATGATTTAAGATCGAGACGGAGATACACGACATTCTTTCAATCCACCTGTTTAATAGAGTAAAGAGACTCGGAGGTAAAGGAACGGACGGTTACCTCCCATTATTCTCTTGTACGGAACTTCTCAGACTCACTACTAATTTTACGTTCGTTTCACGAGTCGTGTGCGGACCGGATGTCGTTTGTAGGTCGTAAACCAGCGAGTAAATAAAGAACCGAAGGAGGCCACCGTCACGGTCTCCTCCGAATCAGGGTGGTTCGAGGCGACCGGTCGAGGTCTATGTTCACCATTTAGACAATACCAATATCACCGAAGTAGACAGAATAAATAAAACTATCGATGAATACAACCCTTTATCTGCTGACTGGAAAAGACCCACAAATGTATGACACGTGTTTTCGTCCCAATCATTTAAACGATAAACCTTATGTGAGTGATTACCCTACGAAGAATACGTCTACATTGGGGACCTTCGGGTCCGAGGGGTTTCTTTAGGACCCCGAGTGTGTTGATGTGTGTGTGTGTGTGTGTGTGTGTGTGTCCAAGACGGGACCGTAGGACGGTGCGAGGGATGAGGGGATTAGGGTCTTCGTCACGTAGGTTGTAGTTCGGGGAGCGAGTCGACAGGTTAGTATTTGAGACGGCACTGTACGACCGGTCGTGACACTACATCTCTCTTCGTCGTGAAAGTGCGAGTAATTGTTTCTCTTGGGCTCCTTCGAGTCTCGTTCGGGTCCCGCCGGTGAACCCACCTCCGACGTTTCTCCGAGTGGCGGTTGAGTGTCGGGGTTTCCTTTCACTGCAGTTGTGGTGGTTCGGGGGAGCCTCTGAGGGGTGGGTGGGTGGTCCCTATTGGGAAATTTAGGTTTGCTTACTCGACTTGGTAGGTTGTCTTTTTACAAATTTCCCGGTTCTTACATTCATCCGTAAATGACTTTTTTTTTTTTTTTATGTTCACTGACTTGGTAGGTGCCTTTCTATGCGTTGGAATACGCCTTAACTTTTTCTTTAGTCTTGGGAAAAAGAATTGACTGACCGTTTTGTGAGTTCAAACCATCCAGGGTCTCGACTACTTCCATGCTCCTTTGTCTGTGCAGAGTGTGTGACATCCTCCCTGCGCTTTAGAAAATTCTCCCGGTAAACGGTCATATATAGTTTTACTCTTTACGTTTGAGAAACTGTATGAATCAAGGGGACGATCTTTAAATAGGGTTGAGTGTCTTAAATAGGAACTGAGTACTTTCACACAGTTCAAAATACAAGTTCCCACAAACCCCGTTCTAGGTAGTTCAACAAGACCCTGTAGAAGTCTTAATTTATGAAACGTTGTTAGGGTTCTCGTTCCAGAAGATCAAAATGGGTGTCTTTCCAATATGGTTCGTTCTTCATTCTCTTTTGATGTCCTCTTAGTTAGGAAGACGTATTTATGAAGAATTTCGTCACGACTGAAACAGATTCTTCCACAGTAAGGAGTAAGACGAAAGTAACCAGACCGAAATTGGTGAAGGGAAGATCCTGACCTGCGGACCAGGACCAGTCGGTTCACGACGTTAAAAATACCGTGGACTCCTTCTCTGTCCTCGAGGTTCGTCCCAGATACGACCTCCGTCGGTATATGTGGTTCGAGTCCCCTGGGTATGTGGTTGGGACGTTTGCTCGTGTTCCTGGTAGGGGTAGGATGTCTCTTCCACGAGTCAAAGACTTTCCCATTGTTTATGGTTCGAGTCCCCCAGACATACGGTCGGGACCTTTTCCCGTGTTCCTAACAGGGGTAGAATGTCTTCTTCTACAACAAAGGTTCTCCCATTCACTGAGTGAACTCCAGTGTGTCAGTCCTACATGATTCGAACCTAAGGTTGGAGACACGAGAAAGGGTGGAACACTGTCGGAGACTGGAGTGTGATGTGGAACACTTGAGGGTCTTTCAACTCCCTCGAACCCCCACCCTCCGTCCTTTCTCGCACGTCTTCGTCGATTCGTCTCCCTTCCTCCGTGTCGCCCGTCCCCGGTCCGGAGTTCGAACGGCTCCGGAATGAGAAATGACCACACTTTTCTGTAGAGTCGTGGGTATGAGGGAGGGAGGTGGAGTCTGACGATGGGATCCGACAGGGGACGGTCGACCATCGATGAGGGACCGGGGATCCTCCTTCGGGTGTCCGGACGCCCGATAAAACTTTCGACTTCGGAACACCTTACACGGGTATACCGTGAGAGGGTGACTGCCAGTTCCTAGTCTACGGGTGGGGAAGACGTCATGGGACGTCTCCGTCTCCTCTGTAGGTCACCCAGGATTCCCGTCTCTTCCCGGAGGGACCACCGAGTCTACCATTTCTTAGGTGGACTTCACGGTCTCTGGACCCAAGCTAGGGACCCAACCCTTCTAGGGGACCTCTTCCTTTACCTTTACGTAGTCATAAGAACGAATCTTTTAAAGTACCTGTCTCCTCGGACCTCCCGATGTCAGGTACGCCAACGTTTTCCCAGTCTGCGCTCGCTTACTGATTCGTACGTGTGTGTGTTCCCGTCCTCTCGTCCCTACCTCAAACCAAGACCGTCGCCGAAACCAGTTGAGTAAAGTAGGGACACCCGGAGTCAAAAGAACAGAAACTTCACCCTTCTGTACTCTTTCCCGTCTCGACCCTGTACTGACGACCACAGGGAGGGGAGGAGGTGGGGGTCGAAGATTTTAAGAGACAAGAGACCCGAAAAGACACCGAACCCCTCCGACGG
Organism: Capra ibex; assembly: GCA_006410555.1. Taxonomy (NCBI): domain Eukaryota; kingdom Metazoa; phylum Chordata; class Mammalia; order Artiodactyla; family Bovidae; genus Capra; species Capra ibex. Next base: position 110,540 of record SJYO01043778.1, on the reverse strand, counting down.
ACACGTGTCCGGCCCAGTTTACGTTCCGTTTCCCCTGGACCTCGGTCTCCGACCCCAACCATGGTCGTACGAGTGGTACCCGAGACACGGGAACCCAGATCTTCAGGAGTCTAAGATGTCCTCCAAGACCCATGTGCGTTTGTAAGTCGTTCCGGTTCCTGTCTGACGATTACATTTCCTGCTGGTGAGTGGGACAGGGGTGGGGGTCCGGGGCTCCGACACTGTGGTCGTGGAAGTACCTGTGTTTACCCTCAGAGTTACCTCCCTGGCTCCCTCGTTCTCGACACGGGGGGTCCAAAGCTGGTGTGTACCTTTCTCGGTCACAGTCGGGTAGTCCCTTAGTCTGAGAATCCTGGTCTTCCCTTGGGCTTTCCAGTGACTCGTGACGGGACGCGAACGTAGGTAGGTCGCCCCCGTCCCTCCACTACTCGTTTCGTCAGGCACGGTAGAGACCCGTAACCTCGCAGTCTAACAAGGAGAAATGTGACGAGACGTAGAGGACGGACGACCGACGGTGGGTGTGGACGATCGAGACGGGACCTCGGTGTCCCGAGTCTAGTTTGACGAGAGGACTTACTCCCGCGACGTGTTTGGGGGAGAAGTCCACCGAGGAGACAAGCCCACCTGACGGGGTGAAGACAACGAGGGGTACTGGTCGGACACGAGAGGAGGGGGTCCGGGAGGAGGTACATGGGACAGGAGTGCGTTGCGCGTGGACCGGTCTGGGTGGGAGGGTCCACGTCTGTCTGGCTCTACCACCTTGTCTTCGTGTACGAATGGTGGAGGGAGGAGATTTGTAAAGTGTGGGACCGCAAGACTCGTCAGATTCTTGGTACTTGAGACACTTACGCCTTTATCCCAACCTTTCAGTGAGTGCACCGGCAGACGGCTGGAGAGTCTACTGGGTTTGGGATTGTACAGTGTGAAGGAGAAGATACTTTTGGTTTGGAGGACGATGGTCGTGAACCCGGTGACCAAAGATCTTATTTTTGTCCAATGTAAATACGGATAAACTAGGGTTAGAAGAAGTTTCGTAAAAACCTTCGACCAAACAACGGACTGTGGCAGAAAGAGGAAGGAGGGACCCAACGGATATCTACACTCGTCAAGACAAGTTAAGTCAACGAGTCAGTACAGACTGAGACGTTGGGGTACTTGACATCGTGCGGTCCGAAGGGACAGGTAGTGGTTGAGGGCCTCGAATGAGTTTGAGTACAGGTAACTCAACCACTACGGTAGGTTGGTAGAGTAGGAGACAGCAGGGGAAGAGGAGGGTGGAAATTAGAAAGGGTTGTAGTCCCAGAAAAGGTTACTCAGTCAAAAAGTGTAGTTCACCCGTTTCCTAACCTCGAAGTCGAAATCGTAGTCAGGAAGGTTACTTATAAGTCTTGACTACAGGAAATGTTAACTGACCAAACTAAAGGAACGTCAGGTTCCCTGAGAGTTCTCAAAAGAGGTTGTGGTGTCAAGTTTTCGTAGTTAAGAAACCACGTGTCGGCAGAGATACCAGATTGAGAGTGTTGTATGTACTAACGACCCGAAGGGACCAAGTCTACCATTTCTACACTCGTAGTACCGGAATTTTAGGGTAGGTTCAGTACCTGTTTGTGAAACCCAGTCTCCGTCTCTTGTGTCGGGACACGGAGAGATCCACCGTTTGCGGATCTCTGAGAAGAGTCCAGTCGTGACTGTGTGAGTCGAGTCAAGACCTACTTCGACTCTTGTTCCCCCGCCGCCGCCCCGGTCCCCCGAGGACCTATTTTGTGTCAACATATATTTTGTTTAAACAAAGGTTTGACATTCTCCTTGAGAGACGTGTTTTCTAAGTAGTCGTCTAAACAAATTTTTTGTTCTTCAGGAGAACTTTCCTGAAGGGATCGTCAGGTCACCAATTCTGAGGTGTGAAGGTTACGTCCCCAACCCCCAAACTAGGGACCAGTCCCTTGATTCTAGGGTGTACGGCTCACCACGTCGTTTTGTGTTTTGATCTTGTTTGTCTTTTTCTTCAGGGGAACAGTTAATTTCTTTAGTGTCTAACTGGACAAAACGTTTGGGTGACAAAGTACTTGAGATCAGTTATTTCTACGGACACGCAGGAGTCCGGAATGGTGTACGGTCTGAGGATAGGCTCGCAAAGTCCGTGTTTCCAGCACAGTCATTGTGACAGTGAGGGTAACACGTTCGTTCCCGTGGACCCGAAACTTTCCAGTGCACTGAGTGGATTCCAGTGTGTCTACCTTCGGGCCTACGTGCCGGTCCAGACCACCTGAGGTTCCGAAGACGGGAAAGATGACCTGCTGCGACGGAGAGTCCAAAGGGATTTGTTCCGAGGTTAACTCAGACAGGAAAGAGACGTGACTCGGGTCTTAGGGGGTCGGGTCCGAGAAGTACACAAGTGATCGAGGAAGAGCACTAGTCTCTCGAACTCTAGATGACCCTTGAACCGGTCGGAAGTTCGGGTCTTACACCCACCTCGACCGAGGACTCCGATCCTGACAAAAGAATCATCACTCAGGTTTCCGTAGACCACGGGGTCCGTGTGAAATCTTGGACCGTCGTTGGATCCGGGTCGGGGTCCAATCCTCTTTCATCGTAAGGACCCGGAGTGGATTGATGGATATGTTACCCTTAGTGTCACCACTATCACTTAGGACTTTACGGAGAGAGGGATGATGGGGTGACTCTGAAATAGTCACGAGAAACGAGACGAACCTTGTTAGAAGAGAAAGGAAGATTTAAACGTCCCGACGGAGGATAAGTAGAGTAGGGTAAGATAGACTCTACCGATCTATCGTAGTGACTGAGTTACCTGTACTCAAACTTGTTTGAGGTCCTCTACCACTTCCTATACCTTCGGACCGCACGACGTCAGTTACCCCAACGTTTCTCAACCTGCTCTGACTCCCTGATTTGTTGACGATAAACACGAAGTCTCGTACGACAAGGATAGGATTAGAGTCAGGTAGGGACGTCCAGGGACGTACTTTGACAAGTATTTCAGCCAGAAGGGTCGGTCGGACATTAGAGGAAGGAGAGGACTGAACATTAACAAAACTAAGTACGTCCTTGGACATTGTGAAGTTTCCCACGGACCGTGTGTCGTCCGTAAATTATTTACGAACAACCTACTTACTTTCCAGTCTACTCTTTTGTCTATCCCCGTACGAAAGGAGCTCCTGTCGTACCGACTTGGTCACGTTCCCAAGACGTACCTGTCGTAATCCCTTGATCCTTTTCCATGGACCTTCCCCGACCCCCAGTTCCTGTCCACTCAAAGGTTAACCCGTCCTTCACCTCTGTTCGTCTCTCGTAGGTACACTAGTTCCCTGCTTAAGTCAAGGAAGGGTTGTTCCTACAGGGTCCCGATTGGTCAATAGGACTGTCCAGGTGTGGGTGACACCGCTGGTGTGAGTATTTAATGACCCCCTCGAGCTCACCTCCTCCCTACCCCAACCACCCCGCCCCCCAGTAGTGAGACCTTGGTTCCTTTCAACCGGAAGTCGTCAGTGACGTATAGTAATCGACACTGAGTCCCCGGTACCGGAACCCCACCACTACTTCTGATCCGGGACCGAGTGAGAACCCTCCCGACCACCTTAGGGACGATAAGGACCTGGGAGGAAGAGAAGACAAAGGGATAGGACCTCACGGGTGAGGAATTTAGGGAAGAGAGGGGAGGGGAGGAGAGGGTCTGGGAGGGAGGGACTATAAGTTCGATCGATGGTTCAGAGATGGTACCCTAGTCCGTTTCTCTTACACGAAACCTCAAGTTCCACACTCCACAAAAAAAAATTAACTTCATATCAACGACATGTTACAATCAAATGTCCACGTGTTGTGTCACTAAGTGTTAAAAATTTTCCGATGTGAGGTAATTATCAATAATACTTTATAATCTGTACACTCGAACTCGGGTCTAGGTGGTGGGTACTCGATACACCACAACTCATTCACTGTTTTGAAGAGACTAGGAGCCAGGACACTTAGAGTGTCCCAACGACACTTTTAATTTTTCTTCAGTACCTGTGCTCCGTGCATCGTGTCTCGGACCGTGCAACATACGTGGGATTTAAGGAAGGTCGGGGAGGAATCTCGAGTGGACCTGAAAAACCATGGTTTGACAGAAAGATTTCTCCTTCACGAGTGAGAGGTGGAGTTGACACTTCATAACTCCTGTTCCGACAAAGGACCGGTAGAGACATGTCAGGAGTCTGTCTCCCCCGTCACAACTTTCTGTACCCGGATACACATTTGAGACCCCAAAGGGACTATCAAGTCCCCGTTTCTTAGGGGGACGGTTTCGTCCTCTACGTTCAAGTCAGAGACCCAACCCTTCTAGGGGACCTCTTCCCGTACCGTTGGGTGAGGTCACAAGAACGGACCTCTTAGGGTACGAGTCTCCTCTGACCGTCCGAGGTCAGGAACCCCAACGTTTCTCGGTCTGTGCTGAAACACTGATTTGTTGTCGTTGTCCACATTTAATGTCGGGACGGTGTCTGGTAGCGACACTGGCACCCGTTTGTAAAGATACGGACGACCTCGGAGACAAAGGAGTAGACAATGTGCCTCAATCGTTCTCACCTACCACTATCAGGACGGAAACATCTCCCGACCACACTCCGAATATCACTCCGGACACAAATGACTCAAAACTCTCTGAAATAAAACCCCTCGAGGTTTTAGTGGCGTCTACCACTGACGTCGGTATTTTAATTTTCTGTGAACGAGGAACCTTCTTTTCGATACCGGTTGGGTCTGTCGTATAATTTTTCGTCTCTGTAATGAAACGGTTGTTTCCAGGCAGATCAGTTTCGATACCAAAAAAGGTCATCAGTTCATAACTACACTCTGAACCTGATATTTCTTTCGACTCACGGATTCTTAACTACGAAAACTTGACACCACGACGTCTTCTGAGAACTCTCAGGGAACCTGTTCCTCTAGATTGGTCACTTAGGATTTCCTTTGGTCAGGACTTATAAGTAACCTTCCTGACTACGACTTCGACTTTGAGGTTATGAAACCAGTGGACTACGTTTTTTAACTAAGTAATCTTTACTGGGACTACGACTCTTTCTAACTTCCATCCTCCTCTTCCCCAACTGTCTCCTACTCTACCAACCTACCGTAGCGGTTGAGCTACCTGTGTTCAAACTCGTTCGAATCCCTCAACCACTACCTGTCCCTTCGGACCGCACGACGTCAGGTGACCCAGTGTTTCTCAACCTGTGTTGACTCGCTGACTTGACTGACTGACTGTGTCAGGGACCGATCTTAAGTCGTTCACGGTCTCTACCACCAGTAGTCGGGTCGTCCCGGGTCGTACCACCGTGTCCTGTGACCATAGAAACCCCCCCCCCCCCCCAGAAACATTATCCTACGACACCAGGAGGTAGTCGACTACATCTGGTAGAACCGTCGGTGTCGACCGGCCCCTGCCCTCTGAACACGAGTCCTCTCCTTCGACCCTTCGAGCACTCGGACAGTCCAGGGTTTCGTCGTCCTCCCTGTGCTCAGGTGAAAGGCGTGGGCCCTCAAGAAGGGTCACTCAGTTCCTGTTATAAGAGTCCAAATTTTTGTTGTAGGAATGCAGAGTTCAGACCACTCGTTAAAGTGACGACGAGGCGTGTACTCGAGGGGGTCGAGTAATTCAACCCGCCCGGTCGTCGAGTCGTGAACCAGTCGAAACTTCGTAGCGGTAGGGACCCCCTGCCGGGACTCTATTGGGTCGGATTGAAAAATTATTTTCGTTCTACTAAGGACCAGAGAAGGGTTAATTTCAGTCCGGCGGACCAGAATACCGTAAGGGGGTCGAAGTGTTCGAGTTGGACCGCTTCCCTCCACCCGGCCCCTTCGGTCGCCCTAGAGTAGTGAGTCTATAAGGTGAAGTCCCAGTCCCGGGAGGGATCGGCTGTCGGGTTTCCGTCCCGGAGACGATCTCGGTAGTCGGGATAGAGGGTCCCAGGTAGAAGTAAGGTCCGGGTGCTCCTGAGAGAAGGACACTTAGACGGAAAACCCAGAACGTTCTTGTTTCTGACAAAGACAAGTCGTGAAGGAGGGGGAGGAGGAGGAGGATTCGAGTAGGGGTCCGGCTCAGTGTCAACCGGGTAGCGACCCCACTCGGCTCTATGTCTGTGGTCACGCCAACAATTAAATAAAGGGTCCATTTGCCATGTCAGTGCTGAAGACGGTATCGTATACCTTTGTGTGTGTGTGTGCGTGCATGTGTGAAAGAAGAGAGCTGCCCCGTCAGCGGGTAACGACGAGTACGACAGAACTGTCAAGAAGAAGGAAAACTTCAGAGGTGGTGCAGAAAACGGGTGACTCACCCTACCAGGTGTGTCGGCCCAAGAATAAAAGAATTGTACTACCTTTATAAACCGGAAAAGGTATTGTAAATCGAGAGGACTAAGTTATGTATCCGTCGTGAAAAAAAGTTCCCTGACAAATAAATTACCGTTAGGCATCCTATGGTGTGTGATGAGACCTTTCGTTCAGGACGTCCGTCCCCACCTCCACCTCCCACACCCACCCGCACCCCCACCACTCGTCTCCTTGGGAGATTTTACAACACGAGGGGTGGGGTTAAGACCCTATGTTCGTCGATAGGTTAGAAGAGATTTCCCACATTAAATAATACGGAGAAAATTCTCCGAGAGTCTCAATGAGAGGGTTCTTGGGGAGGTGGGGTTTCTCGTTATTTACTCAGATTTTACTTGTACACGTTCTCATTCCTCCATTACGGCGAAAACTTTCCCTCCGAAGACAAACAAACAAATTTATCCAGACCAAACTCTGAAACTTTTGTTACCTAATTGCACATTAGGACACAGTTGGTGGGTTGTTCATAAATGGCTCGTGGACGATTCACGTTTCGAGATCTTTGTCCTCAACCTCCCCGTCACCACCCCTCCCCGTCACCCCCACCCGTCCGTCCGAGACGTCTCGGTCTCCCATTCCTTCTGGGATCAGTAGTGGGAGGGTCTTGCGTGTCTCCTGGACCTCTTTAGTGCGTTTGTATATTGCACATGGATTGTATCCTGGATTTCCGTGTAAACCACAAAACGACCTTGGTCCGTTCCAACGTCTGAAGTCATTATCAGACAGGGTCGTTGTATTCTACAGTATCTTGTCCCTTAAGGGACTTCTTCGTCACCAATTCTGAGGGGTGAGAGTGACCCCTCCCGAGTCCAAGGTAGGGACCGGCCCCTTGATTCTAGGGTGTTCGACACGTCACATCGGGGGTTTTATTTTTTCTACAGTATCTTGTCAATACTAATTAATAGGTGACTTTGTAAGTCCGGGTTTCAACCTATCATAATCCATCCCCAGAAAAAGTGATATTAATAGGGCTCGTTTATTCGGGTTGACTAAAGACAAACGTTTGTTCCGATGTCCGGTGTAAAAAATTTTTCTCACTTTAGGGTCTGGACCGAAGACACTACCCTCGCTGTAGGCCCCGTCCAGACGTCAGGATGGGGGGTGGGTACCGTGTGTGTCCACTTACTTCGTCCTGGACAGGCTCCGGTAAAGACCCCGTAAGTATTCTCACCGGTCACTCCAAACCTCCGTGACCCGTTTCCCCCTTTTGCTCTATTCTCCCCGAATAAGGCCTAATTGAACTTTTTGTTTCCTCCAAATCAAAACTTTTCGACCGACTCAAGAATTCTATTAACTCTTTCCAAAATCCAAAGACCAGGGTAATCACTCTTGACCCACCCCTTGACATTTTTCTTGAAAGTAATGTCCGTTCCCTCTGTCCGGTCCTTCCTTACTATACTTCTGTAATCTTAAATGATGCAGAAGGTTAGAACCAACCTAACCAGGTACCCCCTCTTCGTGGTTGTCGGACCTTCTGCGAGAGACCTTTCCTCTCTCTTTTTAGATGAGAAGACCTATTATGGTTCACAACCACTCCCACATCCCTCTATCTTGGGACCAAGTGACGACCCTCAACTTATTTGGTAAATCGACAAGATTTTTTTGTTATCCCACCATGAATTTGAGTCAAACATATACGGGACACGGGATCACTAGGGCGAGGACCCACAGGCACTACCCTTTAGACACGTCTCACTTTCCCGACGTCACATGTCCCTACAAAAAGACGTCGTTACAAACGTCATCCGTCACAACCTCCATTCGATCCACAGGTAATTCTTATCCCTCGGTCATTTGTTTTACACCACCGACTGTCACACCTTGTGGTGTGTTGTCCGTCGTCATTATTTCGTCTGCGTTTGTTGTTGCACTTGTCTAGAACGTTTGTAATGTAACTCATTTTTCCCCTTAGTGGGTTGGTTTAGATGTCGTGTTGTGGTAAATACATCTAATGTTTGGTGTGTGTACTTGTTTTGTTGGACAAAAGATTCCTACACACACAACGTGAGTCAACACAGACTGTGAAACATCAGGGTACTTGGTCCGAGGAGACGGGTACCTTAAGAGGGCCGTTCGTATGACCTCACCCAACGGTAAAGGATGAGGTCCTCTCGAAGGACTGGGTCCTTAGCTTAGGGACTGAGAACGTAGAGGACGTGACCGTCCACCTAAGAAATGGTGATCGTGTTGGACCCTTCTTCGGGGGAAGACTCCTGTGTACCCAAATACAATTTGTCCAATCTCCCCTACGTATTCCCCCTTTCCTATCCTCACTTCTAATCTCTACTTCTTCTTTTTTATTTTTATTTCGTCCTCCTCCCGTAACGTTACCCTACCACACGTTATTTGACTTTTTGTGTTAATTGACCGACGTGGACTCCCGTCTTTTTGGTCGTACACTGGATGAGAAAGCCCGTCCTTTCCGTTCTGTGTCTCGGTTCCGGTCGTTCATAACTGCCTCCCGTGTGAGCCCCAGGAGGTCTCGGGAACAGGATTCCTCAAATCGCAGACCACTCATCGGACCTCAGATTCCTGTCCCTGGGACAGACGGGGAGGAGTAGGAGTCACAGACGCAATCACGAAGCGTGCACGAACAAGTTAATTAGGACGTCTCCCTTCTTTATACATTTGGTCGTCAATAATGTTCGATCCTCACCTCATTCGGGTAGACAGAACCCACGTAAAACTACCAGGAAATCTCTTCTGTGTAGACTGTACTCCGAATTGCCTAAAGTCGTCCACTCCCCCGTTCGAGGTCCGTTACTTTTACCGAAACCCCGTTTCCACGACTCTCTCTACGACCCACTGGTGTTCCACTGGGAAGGCCAGAACCGACCGACGTCACGGGACGTCTTCGGGCAGATTTGACGGTACACCAGCTCTTAATCCCACTACCTCTTTCCTCACGTGCTACCTTCACGTTCCGATTACTCAGGTACTCTGTCGCGTCTTCGTCTGGACCCGTCATGAACGTCGTGAAGCGAGTCGTAGTCTTCAAGGACCCCTCGAAACTTTTTCTGTACCTGAAACCCCGGGCGGGAGTGCGGTCCGATGGACTTAGTCGGAGGTCGAAACCTCGTGTACTAGGGTTTCTTTCTTTAAGAAGTGGTCGAAGGGTCCATATAGACCCTTGGTGAAGAGTCGTCTAGTGCCTTAGGTTCACTTACAGTCCCGTCTTCAGTTTACAGTGAGGGTCTAAAACTGAGACCCCTAACCCTTTTACCACCACGACAATTAAATTTATGAACGAGCCAGTCCCTCATCCCATCCTACTCACCGTCCCCTGTCAGACGGGAGCCCCTCTTCCACAACCGACAGACCTCGGTCCTCTTCCAGAAGGACCCCTGTGTCTAGACGGGGTTCCAGTATCTAATTCACCTTTTCTTCTGGGTCTTCGTTTCTCATGTCTCTCTTCTTTTACCTTCGTATTCCAAAGTACTGACCTGTCTTAGATCCCTTTGTGGAAAAAACCCTTCACCTTTCCCCAATAGGGTCCTCTATTCTCCTTACTACTCTTCACTCCTTTTGGTCGTGTCTCTTTCCGGTGTTTCGGTCGTCGACGTCACCTTAGAATGGGGAGACCACGATGGAAGTGGAAGACCCAGGTAGGAGGACTGATGTTGGGGGATCTCCCCGACTTAAATTGAGTCTACTGGGAATATAGATGATGACACCCGTTCTTAGGGAATCTTCTTTACCTCTTCGGGAGTATCAGTTGTTTTCTCAGTCTTTACGTCATGAACCCACGTCAAAGTTTTTCTCTTACTAGAGACAAGTAAAGGTTCCGTTTGGTAAGTTATAGTGTCATCAGGTTGAGATACGGGGTTGGTGATTACGACTTCTTCGACTTCGACTTGCGAAGAAACTTCCGGATGTTCTTGAAGATTTCTTTCTACAGGAAAAGTAATGTCTCCTGACCTTACGTTTTCGTCCTTCAGTTCTCTATAGACCTCATTGTGCGTTCAAACCGGAACCTCATGTTTTACTTCGTCCCGTTTCCGATTGTCTAAAACGGTTCTCTTACGTGACCAGTACCGTTTGTGGGAGAAGGTTGTTGTGTTCTCTTCTGAGATTTGCACCTGTAATAGTCTACAAGTTATGGTTTTAGTCTAACTAATATGAGAAACATCGGTTTCTACCTCTTCGAGGTCAGTCGTTTTTGTTCTGGTCCTAGACTGACACCGAGTCTAGTACTTGAGGAATAACGTTTTAAATCTGAATTTAACTTCTTTCATCCCTTTTGGTGATCTGGTAAGTCCATACTGGATTCACTGTTTATCTAAGTTCCCTAATCTAGACTATCTAATTTCACGGACTTCTTGATACCCGTCTCCAAGAATCGTAACATATCCTCTACCACTAGTTTTAGTAGGGGTTCCTTTCCTTTCTATGTAGGTAGACTTACGTCTCAAGGTTTCTTCTCCTTCCTCTCTATTCTTTCGGAAGGATTCACTAGTTACGTTTCTTTATCTCCTTTTGTTGTCTTACCCTTTCTGATCTCTAGAGAAGTTCTTTTAATCTCTATGGTTCCCTTGTAAAGTACATTTCTACCCGAGGATTTCCTGTCTTTACCATACCTGGATTGTCTTCGTCTTCTATAATTCTCTACCGTTCTTATGTGTCTTCTTGACATGTTCTTCTAGAAGTACTGAGTCTATTAGTACTACCACACTAATGTGTGGATCTCGGTCTGTAGGACCTTACACTTCAGTTCACCCGGAATCCTTCGTAGTGATGTTTGTTTCGATCACCTCCACTACCTTGAGGTAACCTCGATAAAGTTTAGGATTTTCTGTGACGACACTTTCACGACGTGAGTTATACGGTCGTTTAAACCTTTTGAGTTGTCACCGGTGTCCTAATCTTTTCCAGTCAAAAGTAACGTGAGCGTTTCTTTCCGTTACGGTTTCTTACGAGTTTGATGGCGTGTTGACGTGAGTAGAGTGTGCGATCAGTTCATTACGAGTTTTAAGAGGTTCGGTCCGAAGTCGTCATGTACTTGGTACTTAAGGTCTACAAGTTCGACCTAAATGTTTTCCGTCTCCCTGGTCTCTAGTGTAACGGTTGTAGGTGACCTAGTAACTTTTTCGTTCTCTCACGGTCTTTTTGTAGATGAAGACGAAATAACTGATACGGTTTCGGAAACTGGCACACCTAGTGTTATTTGAGATCTTTTAAGAAGTTCTCTACCCTTATGGTCTGGTGGACTAGACGGAGAACTCTTTAGACATACGTCCAGTTCTTCGTTGTCAATCTTGACCTGTACCTTGTTGTCTGACCAAGGTTTATCCTTTTTCTCATGCAGTTCCGACATATAACAGTGGGACGAATAAATTGAATATACGTCTCATGTAGTGTTCTTTGCGACCCGACCTCCTTCGTGTCCGACCTTAATTCTAACGACCCTTTTTATAGTTATTGGAGTCTATACGTCTACTGTGGTGGGAATCCCGTCTTTCACTTCTCCTTGATTCTCTTAGAACTACTTTGACTTTCTCCTCTCACTTTTTCGACCGAACTTTGAAGTCAAGTCAAGTCAGTGAGTCAACACAGGCTGAGAAACACTGGGTCACTTGGCGTCGAGTAGTCCACAGGGACAGGTAGTGGTTGAGGGTGTCAAGCGGGTTTGGGTACAGGTAACTCAGCCACTACGGTAGGTCGGTAGAGTAGGAGACAGCAGGGGAAGGGGACGGGAGTTAGAAAGGGTCGTAGTCTCAGAAAAGTTTACTCAGTCGAGAAACGTAGTCCACCGGTTTCATAGCCTCAAAGTCGAAGTCGTAGTCAGGAAGGTAACTTATAAATCCTGACTAAAGGAAATCCTACCTGACCAACCTAGAGGAACGTCAGGTTCCCTGAGAGTTCTCAGAAGAGGTTGTGGTGTCAAGTTTTCGTAGTTAAGAAGTCACGAGTCGAAAGAAATATCAGGTTGAGAGTGTAGGTATATACTGGTGACCTTTTTGGTATCGGAACTGATCTACCTGGAAACAACCGTTTCATAACAGAGACGAAAAATTATACGACAGACGACGACGACGACGATTCAGAGAAGTCAGCACAGGTTGAGACACGCTGGGGTCTCTTCCGTTGGGAGGTCCGAGGGGGCAGGGACCCTAAGAGGTCCGTTCTTGTGACCTCACCCAACGGTAAAGGAAGGGGTTACGTACTTTCACTTTTCACTTTCATTTCAGCGAGTCAGCGCAGGCTGAGTCACTGGGGTGCCTGACGTCGGATGGTCCGAGGAGACAGGTACCCTAAAAGGTTCGTTCTCATGACCTCACCCCACGGTAACGGAAGAGGTTATACGACAGATCCAACCAGTATTGAAAGGAGGGTTCCTCATTCACAGAAAATTAAAGTACCGACGTTAGTGGTAGACGTCACTAAAACCTCGGGTCTTTTTATTTCAGTCGGTGACAAAGGTGACAAAGGGGTAGATAGACGGTACTTTACTACCCTGGCCTACGGTACTAGAAGTAAAAGACTTACAACTTGAAATTCGGTTGAAAAAGTGAGAGGAGAAAGTGAAAGTAGTTCTCCGAGAAATCAAGAAGAAGTGAAAGACGGTATTCCCACCATAGTAGACGTATAGACTCCAATAACTATAAAGAGGGCCGTTGGAACTAAGGTCGAACACAAAGAAGGTCAGGTCGCAAAGAGTACTACATGAGACGTATATTCAATTTATTCGTCCCACTATTATATGTCGGAACTACATGAGGAAAAGGATAAACCTTGGTCAGACGACAAGATACAGGTCAAGATTGACAACGAAGGACTGGATGTATGTCCGAACTGTGAATTGTAAGTTTTTTGATTCTAGTACCGTAGACCAAGGTAGTGAAGTACCGTTTATCTACCCCTTTGTTACCTTTGTCATTGTCTGAAATAAAAGAACTCGAGGTTTTAGTGACGTCTACCACTGACGTCGGTACTTTAGTTTTCTACGAACGAGGAACCTTCTTTTCGATATTGGTTGGGTCTGTCGTACTATTTTTCGTCTCTGTAATGAACTAATTGTTTCCAGACAGATCAGTTCCGATACCAAAAAGGTCATCAGTACATACCTACACTCTCAACCTGGTATTTCTTTCGACTCACGACTTCTTGACTACGAAAACTTGACACCATAACCTCTTCTGAGAACTCTCAGGGAACCTGTCGTTCCTCTAGGTTGGTCAGTTAGGACTTCCTTTAGTCAGGACTTATAAGTAACCTCCCTGACTACGACTTCGACTTTGAGGTTATGAAACCGGTAGACTACGTTTCTTGAGTGAATAACCTTTTCTGTGACTCCTCTTCCCCTACTGTCTCCTACTCTACCAACCTACCGTAGTGGTTGAGTTACCTGTACTCAAACTCGTTCGAATTCCTCAACTACTACCTGTTCCTTCCGACTTCACGACGTCAGGTGCCCCGACGTTTCTCAGTCTGAGTTGACTCACTGACTTGACTTGACTTTCCCCAACGTCCAATAGTTCCGAATTGGAATTTCGTCTTACCTCAGTCGAGACGCCTACCTGACGTCGATGAAGGTTGGAGAATACAATATCAGGTCGTTCCCGATATCTAGACAGAAAACGAAGAAAATGAGATCAAGTCACCAAGATTGCGACGTGTCTTAGTACATGTTTCACGGGAGTCGTGACTTGACCTTCTCGTTAAATTCCCTACAAGTTAGGAGGAACAACCGAGCTCTCGGAGTGGGTGAGTCGACACCGACGTAGTGTGACGGTAGGGGAGGACCAGAAGGTCAAAGGAGATCAGGGATTTCAGGTTAGGTAGGAAGTGTGGTGCACACGTCAATGCAGAAATTTGTGTGGGACCCAGTACAGTTCGTTGTGGAGGTCCCCGAAGAACACGAACGCCCCTTCAGACTTGTGGGTTCGTACTACGAGGTCGGGACCTGGGGTCAGAGAGGAGTACGGGGTTCCAGGGTATCGGTCAGAGGAGTCCCGAGGGGTAGTAGACAGCCGACGAAACGGTGACGGAAGGGGTCTTGACAGACGCGGGGTGGGGAGGTGGGGGAATCGGATTCCTTCCTCTCGTGGTCGAGGTCTCCTGTCCCGTGCACCGAGACTAAGGGTCGGGTGGTTAGTGACTGAGACGGTGGGACCGATTCTGAGAAAGGAGAAACCATTCTACCACTACGCGATTGTGCAGATGGAGGGTCCCAATACTCCTAATTTACTGTCTCTTGAGTCTTTCGTGAGTTGTCCCGTCCCGTGTCTCATTCGTTAGACGATCTGTATGTGTACACGAGTACCCGTGTGTCTACACGTGTGCGAGGACACGTGTGGACGAGGACATAGAGGTGTTTCGTAAGTAAAGTACGAGTCACGAGATTACATACTAGGTAGGGTGGATTCCGTGACTTGTCTATTCGAGATGAGGGTCCGTCCCGAGTGGGTCGCACCCCCCGAGACCCGGTGAAATACGTTAACGATGAGAACGATAAAGTTCTCAGTGAGTTGGTTCAAGAAACAGCCTTAGTTTCGATACAATTCTACGGGGATAGAAAGAACGGGAAAATTTAAGACTAAATCTGGGTTGAAGGTATGGTTACTGCTTCCGTGGACTAAGACTCAAGTTATAAAAAGGAGTTATTTATGTTTTACTTAAAAAATTATACTTAATAACGAAATACCATTTAAACGTTTTAGTAATTTATTTGTTTCTTCCTTATGTAAATTTGTAATTTTTTAAAATTGAAAAATAATTGAATAGAAAAATTGAATCCTTAACATAATATTAAAAAATGAAACTTGAAAAAAACAAAGTGTAAAGTGACCTTATATTTGAGGGATCCTGTCCCTGAAAACAGACGAAAACACACGATATGTCAGAACTTGGATTTTGCTATGGGCCGTGTATCATCCGTAAATTGTTTGGAAACGACTTACTCACTTACTTGTTTACTTCTTACGTACATTGTATGTTGTTTAGGAAGATCCGCCGTTAGTTTTGTTTTTTTCCGATTTTAAAATTGAAAAAAAATTTAATCTCTTTGTGTAATACCTATTTCAAATTTATGGAACAGGAGGAGGGTCGAGGTAAAGAGAGAGGGGTAGATCTTCACCGGTCGCAGTACTTAAAGAAACACACAAAGGAAGACTAGACACAAAAATATGAAAAAGGTGTTTGTATATATTTGTACATATTACGTGATAAAAGAACTCTTATTAAAAATTAAATATCATTACCATACTTTAAGTCTATTTATTATAAATATATTTACCACGTTCTCTATTAAAGATAACGAACGAAAAAGTGAGTCATAACAGGACCCCTAGTAAGGTCCACTTGTGAATATTTAGAATAAGTGTAATTGACGTGTCTTAAGGTAATATACTTATATCGTATAAATAAATAGGTAGGAGCAGAGGACACTAAAGCACAATAAGGTTCACCATCGGAATCAAGTGTATCATAAGGTCAAAACAAGGAGGGGTCCGTGTACCATCCTGAGACGAAGGTGGGCGTTGTAGACTCCGAAGGGTGAAGGAGTATCAGATTTGTTGTGAACCATTACAATTCTGTAAAGGGGGACACGAAAGGTTGTCCCTTAGTATATTAGAAAACTTGTTTTGACGATTCATCCCATGAGTCTCATGTCTTATATGGTTTATGGACTGGTTTTTCGGAAAACGTAACACGGAAAACGAAAATTTGTAATGAAATCGGACTACGAGCCGGTATTTAACACCTGTCTCTACATTCTATTATGGTACAAGGACTTGACTAAGGTGTTTGTAGTCCCTGGGTGTTCCCAGAAGTAACCTTTACAGTCAAGAGTAACATACTTTAATCTATGGCTTCCTTATCTTTTTACCTAATTTACACCCGACTGGATGGACAGGATTTAGGGTCTGTGACAAAGGATAGTTACAACGAAACTGTTACATAGGATGTTTTTATCATCGGATTCAAGGGTTTATGTGTGTGTGTGTGTGTGTATGTGTGTGTGTGTGTGTGTGTGTGTGTGTGTGTATACCTACAAATCCCGTGATGATAGATTTTACCGTTTTTATTTTTTCAACTTTTACTGGAATTACAAATAATTAGGATATCAAAAAATTTAATATTAAAAAACGATAGATGAAGACTTGACGGAATTCTCATTCTACTATTTGAAGATATATCGACTTCTATCAAAATCTACCCTAAATCAATGAACGTCGGTTTACGGAGGATTGCCTAAAGGTCAAAACGTGACCTGGTCGAGATCGATCTCCTGTTTGTTTACGACAGAAACTCAGGTGTGCGTCTCCTGAGGTTTTACGAACCGCTGAAGGGACAGTCGACGGGGGTCCTCTATTCAGGGTACTGGGACACAGAGTTCCCTCCTCTCGGACTGGTCCTTGGGTCCCTGAAAGTGGTCTTACACCATTCCCCCGACCCTTCAATCAGTTGTAATTTTTGTTTATTTCTACGACGCAACAGAGAGAGGGGTAGGGGAGGGCCTTTCTCTCAAGGGGGCCCTGTCTATTCGTTTCTGAAACGTGTCAAAGGTGGGACGGGGGTTCGACGACTGGTCCGGTCTCCTTCATTACCTTTATTTGAGATCCGTGCAAGTTGTAAAAGGATGTTCTAGGTCGGAGGTGGTCGAAGTTTTGTCCTCTCGTCGTCTCTTCTCGGTCTACGAGGTTTGCCATCCCTCTCCTCTGCGAGGTCCTATCGGACGTGAACCCCGGTGTTCGGTGGGCGGTTCCGGCACCACTCCGAGACACGGGACCCGAGGACCCGGTCGCGACTTTTTCTTAGTTCCAAGAGGGTATTCGGTAGTTTTCCCGACTACCACCTACTTGAACCTTTTGGAATATAGTCACTTTCTTTCAATTAGTGTTTTCAGGTGTGTCAATAACTAAGATAAATATATTTTACAGGTCTTATCCGTTTAGGCATTCCTGTCTTCCCTTTAATTAAAGGTTCCTGACCCCTGGTCACGCTCTCTCCTCCAATCTTCACGAAGAACCCCATTATTTTCACAAGGTTTTAACTGACACGGTGTTAAGATAGTTATATTTGTATGGGGTTTGGTGACTGGACATATGAAATTTACCCAACTGACATACCATACTCTTAATATAGAGTTTTTCGACACGGGGTTCTTCCCTCCTTCCCCGATTCTCGTAGTCACACCTGATGGACGTCGGCATTGTGCTCCTACGGGACGAGGGTGACAAGGACACAAAAATAGTAATTATTACGAAGCTACGGTCAGTGGTCGAGACTCAGACACGATTTCGAGTTCCTCTAATTTTAATAAACGGATTAGTACACCTAACACCCCCTGAGGCGGAGCGGACATTGACGACGTGTGACGGGCAGGCCGGATTAAGTGTAGTCGTTAACAACAACAACAAGTCCGTGATTCAGTACAGGTTGAGACGTTCGGGTACCTGATATCGTACGGTCCGAAGGGACAGGAAGTGATAGAGGGTCTCAAACGAGTCTGTACATGCGACTCAGTCACTACGGTATAGTCGTCTCTCAGTTTGTTCAGGTGTCCCAATTGTGGCATTTTCAAATTGTGGATTATAATTATCGTAACCACGACCCTTAAATAATTTCCTACCGAAAACTTTTAACCCCGTCGACTCCGACGGAACGGACTTAGGTGGATGAAGGATCCCATATAGGACCGACTATAAGCTCCGTGCACCCACTCCGTCTTCACCGAGAAATGCCAAGAGTCCTTGCGACCGTCCTTGACAGACGAGGACTCCTCAACAAACCTCAACGACTCGACCGACCCATGGTCCCTCAGGAGAGGGTCGTCGAGCCCTTTGGGTTCCCATAGACTCGGGGTACTTACTCAGGGTTCTGTGTATAGACCCTGGAGTCGAAGACACCCTAAAGGGTGACCAGACTGTACTCGAGAATACCCACCCTCGTCGGTCCGTTCGGGTCCCCGGGGGTTACTAAGACAGACAGTTCTCACGTGTGACTGCTTTACCCGTGGGAGAGAAGGAAGGTCCTTAGGTCCGATCCCTCCGGACAAAGAGACGTACAGTGGAATAATCTCCAATCTAGTGTATTGTCTATTGTGTCTGTAAAGGTGTGACGGGGTCGGCGTGTGTGGACCTGTGTACTGACCGAGTGGCATTTTGTCCTCTACCTGTAAACGAGAACTTCCCATTTCGGTTCATGTTCCAAGGAATGAGTCGTTTTTACACATGGATGGGAGAGGAACTCCGGGCCCTACTTGGGTTCCTGAGAACGTAGAAAGAGGGGTGGGGAAGAGTTACGGAGGGAGCGAAGGAGTCAGAGAGGAGGTAGAGGTGGGGTGAGTCCCAGTGTTGTTCAGGAAGGACCCTAGTCCGAGAGACCCTAGTCCGGGAGACCGCACAGATGTGGTCAGACCAAGTTCGCCGGGACGGAGTGTCGGAAGGAGGTTTCGGAGGAGACTTCGGTCTTCAATACAAGGACTTCGTTCACGGGGTCTACCTCTCCTCCCGGGAAAGACACGCACGTTTCATACCGTCCTAAGGTGGGTGGTCGAGTGGGGTACACCCACCTCCCCCTTCCCCTCCCATCTTCAATTCTCCAACCAGTCTAGGGTGAATAATCGCGACAGTGGAACTCAGTCACTGAATTGGCAGGGGTAAGGATCGAAGGGATGGACATTCTACCCTCATTAAGATAGAAAGAAAACACTCTCACTTTTCTCCAGACGGTTTGAGTCTTCTCCGTGTCCTCTTTTCTATCAACACCATTTATGTGCACTCTTAGATACTTTGGTAAAATATGATTTTAGATTCATAAAGACCTGAGAAATCGGACTAGTATTCCTTGAAAGTTCCCATGTTCTACCGGGGTCCTTATACGGACTACTTGTTACTGGGTTGTCGAACATAAGGTGTATATGTGTGTGTGTGTATTTGTATGGTGTAGGTTTTGTGTGTGTGTGTGTGTGTGTGTGTGTGTGTGTATTTGTATGGTGTAGGTTTTGTGTGTGTGTGTGCGTATTTGTGTGTGCGGGTTTGCGTCTCTATATTTATATAGTGGGTCTGTATAGGGGTTTGTGGGCATTGTATGTGTGTGTGCTATCGGGGTTTATGTGGGGGGGTTGTGTGGTTGCGTTTGTGTGTACGTGGATTGTGTAGGGGTGTATATGTACGTAAGGTGTGAGTGGAAAAAAAGATAGAAGAATTTCTGCGAAAGTGGTTGAGATTCCTGTGGTTCAGAGTGGTGTTAAAGGTTGTGATAATGTTCTTCGATCTAATGTCGTTATTTTTGTTGTCTCACAGACCGAGGGTATACAGTGGAACATGGACTCGTGTCTCCGGTCTTTGAGAGCAGGAATGAAGGGGTCTGTGTGTGACGACTGGATACGAGGACCGGACTGGATACTACCTATTTCAGTGATCTAAAGACAAATAGGTATTCAGGGAACAAACAAATGAAGATAAGACTCTGTTCAAATATATTCCAGTATAAGGGTGTAAAGATTCCGGGACGAAGAGAGCCAGTTCAAACGTAACTGACCCGAGGAAGAGACTACTCCAGGCGTCTTCGACGACATAACTAGTTCTTGAGAAGTCGGGACGGGTACTACTGAGTGACGGAGAATAATCGAATTTTTTTTTTTGGGACTTAGCGTGTTCCTAGAATAGGTTGAGAAGATATTGTTCTTGGGGTCCTTGGAGGTCTTTCAGTCGTGCCGGACCCCTTGACTCAAAGTCTCCAGGAGTGAGGTCGAGGTGGTGAACGGTCGTCCTCCTTCGACCGATAGTGTCAAACCCAAGTAGGGTTTCGTCTGGGACTCTGTCCGGAACCCACGTCCGACAAATGGTCCCTCTACTAAGGACCTTGGGGGTTCACTTCTTCGTCCTTTTCACTCTGGTCTTTTCCTCTCTCCGACTAACAACACCAACACATCAGTGACTCAACACAGGTTGAGAAACGTTGGGGTACCTGACGTCTACGGTCCGGAGGGACAAGGAGTGGTAGAGGGTCTCAACCGGGTTCAAGTACAGGTAATTTAACCACTACGGTGGGTTGGTAGAGTAGGGCGGTGGGAGAAAAGGAAGACGGAAGTTAGAAAGGGTCGTAGTCCCAGAAAAGGTTACTCAACCGATAAACGTAGACCACCGGTCTCAGGATCTCGAAGTCGTAGTCAGGAAGGTTACTCATAAGTCCCAACTAAAGGAAATCCTAACGGATCAAACTAGAGGGGCGTCAGGTTCGCTCAGAGTTCTCAGAAGAGGTCGTGGTATTAACCTTTCGTAGTTAAGAAACCGTGAGACGGTAGAAATACCAGGTTGAGTGTAGACATGTACTGATGACCTTTCTGGTTTCGGAACTAATATGTCTGGAAACAGTCGTTTCACTATAGAAACGAAAAATTGTGTGACAGATCCAAACAGTATCGAAAGAACGGTTCTTTGTTAGCAGAAGATCTTTCCCATAAATTACCCGTACAGTGACGACACCCGTAGACCCCGAGTCAAAACGACCCCTAGGAGACCCGGAGACCGATCTTTAGTGGAGGTTTAACAGGGTCACCTCTCGTTCGTCGGCTCCATAGTTGAGGGTCCCTACTACCTTACTACCCTACTGTTGAACGGAGGTGAGAGAGGGGACCGGAGGGTGTCGACGTGGACGAACCCACCTCGTTCGAGGGCACCACGGGACCGACCTCCTTCGGGAGGGGGTCTCTCCACTCCACCCCTCTCCCTTATCCCCCTTCGACCTCGCCCCTCAACGGTCGTATGACCTTTGGTGACGTCCCCTTGAGTCCACTCGAGTCCCACACCCCCTGCCCAGTGACTGCCACAGGAGGTGTGAATGTCGCGGAGAGACTCGGAGAGGATGGACACTTTGTCCGTCTTCTGGACGTCGGGAAGGAACGTCCGGGGAGTCTCGGTCGCTCTGGCAAACACCCCTCGGCCTGTTGGACCCTGTGACGACCATGGTCGTCCTCCGTGGCGCTGGGAGACACCCCCGGTGAGACGGCGTTATTGGGGGAGGAGGGTCCTCGACGAGTACTCTCTCCCCACACCCTTCTCACACTACGTTCCAAGGACCAGTCGTTCCAGTCCGACCTCAGGTGACTGGGGGGGTTGGGACCAGGGGTGTGGTTTGGGGTTCCGACAAATTTACCGGTGGTCCTTCCTCTCACCGGGGCTCTACGAAAGGGGCCAGAGCCCAAGAGTCTCACTGGGATACTCCTTCCGGACCCGTGTCAGTCGACTCCTTTGACTCGACCTCTCCACTCGTCGAGCGACCAGCGACCTGATCCTTTACTACCTCAGTCGTGATCTATTGGGGGAGGAGATCTTGTACGGTGCTGGGGGTTGGGTCTACGGAGATAGTGTGTGTGGTCCGCCGAAGAGAGATATATAGACAGTCCGGACCTAACTACCCCTCGACGGATGTGGACGGGACGACCGAGTCGACTGTTGTCCCTGGGAGTCCGTCGTGATTTAGACGGGGTTCGTGACAAGATTCACGGAAATAGTAGTAATAGAGTAAATTAGAAGGGTTGTTAGGATACTCCTACCGAGACAATAATAGGGTAAAATACCTTCTCCTCTGACTTCTTGTCTGTTCAATTCACTGAACAGATTCCCCCTTCTCCCCTTCGAACCTAAATCCGTTAGACCAAGGTCCCAGGACGAGATTTGATGAAACGATGCAAGGAAAGTTTTCACGTCGGAGTAAGAGTAGTGTCACATGGTCTTTCACAATGGGGTTTACAACCCTTACTTTGACGGTGACTGGAGAGAGGACCCTGTTCTTGTCGTGCCTCCTCTGTTCTGTCATGTGAGTCGGAGGAAAAATTTCTAGTCCGAAGGTTCTTCTGCCCCGTTTACGATGCACGACTCACTCCCAGAGAAAAGACCCCCGAAGTACACGGGTGTCACGGTACATCGTGACTTCAGTTTGTGTTAACTCCAGTTCACGCAAAAAAAAAAAGGAAAAACTCTTGCTATTGAGATCTACGAAATTAACCCCGAGGGTTATGTTAGAAAGGTGTTCCCTCCTATCTAACGTTCCTTTTCAGTTTTTGTGTTCTCAAAGGGTCTCATACCTCGGTTCCACTCGACCGGGTGTCCCTCCAACATCTCTAGTGTACTTTCTTGTAGAACCCCGCGTGTGTAGTCGTCTCTATTGACCAGTTGGGGTCCCCCTAGACGGGGTGGTCAACTTCCGTCCAGTACCGGAGTCTGAACCAGAAAGGCAAAGAATATAATGTAGTCGTCTTGGTGACGGTTCATCTTGTCTTTAGGGTCGAAAGGAACGAATACGGACGTAGGACGAAATATTGGTCAAGACGGTAGTGGGGGCGAGGGGTGAGAGTCGGAAAGTTCACCTTCAAGGCTTGTGTCCGATCTTTGTTTCGGTTCACTTACCGTGTCGACGCGCCTAGGTTGGGAGTCCTCTCCTCGGTAAGACAGGCAAGAGCTTACGCACGGACGTGTACTGAGAGAATCCCCCACAAGACAGAATAGACAGTTTCCCTCGTGTGTAATAAGGTAAGTAGTTCGAGAATAAGACACGAACCGTGACGAGAGAATGAGGAGTGGTGGTCGGACCCTCTGCGCAAATAATGGGTACAACAGGTCTACTCTTTGAAGCCACCCCTCCCGAGGTCATGGAGGAAACTTCCGTGTTTAAAGGAAACACGATTTCTCTCCTGAGTCGGTCAGGCCGAAGTTGCCGTCTTCGGTCTGTCGTGACATGGCAGAATTAGAAGTGTCCTACGGTCCTATATCTTGGGTACGGGTCTAAAAACAGCAACAACAAATCAGTGATTCGGTGTAGATTGAGAGAACACTGTGATACCTGACATCGGGCGGCCCGAGGAGACAGGTGCCCTAAAGGGGCCGTTCTTATGACCTCACCCAACGGTAAAGGAAGAGGTCCCCTAGAAGGGTTGGGTACCTAACGTGGGTGTAGTAGACGTAACGTTCACCTAAGAAATGGTGACTCGGTGACCCCGTCGGGTCTAAAAGTGTCTCTTCCTTTGACTCCAAGTCTCAATCCGATGGACGGGCTTCAGTCGTCGATTCGTCCTCTCGGTCCTCGTCTTGACTACAGTCTCAGACCTCGGACTCAAGGCACTAGTGGTACTCGTGGACTTCCCGTTCTCCCCTGTCACGGTCGTACACCGGTTGTCCAGTCGTGACGGACCCTCTCCCGTCCGGTCCCGTGTGGTCGGCCGGCGATTCCGTCCGAGGCGCTTCAGGAGTTACGGGGTGCGGTAATTCGGGTTTTCTCCGTCCCGGTTTGCTTTCGGTCACCGACGACTGTCCGTCCGTCGCTGTCTCTGCTACGTCGGTTGTCGACGACAAATAAGACCCCGGACCCTCCTCTCCTTCCTGATCAATCCCAGGTCGAGTAAGATTGTTATTTGGCCCGTCCCGTCTACCCCTCCACGGGGGAGGGTCGATTTCGTTGTCGGGACCGGTGGACGACCCGAAACGACTCTCGACTTGTCGGATCCACAGTCTTTGTAGAACGGTCTGCGAGATTAGACCGGAGGTGGTTGGCTGTGTCACGAGGGGTGTGGTGGGGCGGGGGGAGGGGTCGGGGTTCACGACCTGAACATTTACCGGGTCCTTCTGTTACCGTGTGTCGTTTGGGTGAGGGACTTCACAGTCCAAGGTCCTTGTTTACCGAAAAGGACAAAGTCCCTGTTTCCCCCGGTGAGGACGGACGGTGGTGACCAGAGTCAAGGGACTGAGGATATGAACCATAGATTCCAGATACCTGTTGGATCCGTCACCGTTCAGACCGACCGTCCTAAGGGACCTTCCGGTCCTGTATTCTATGTTCTCCGAACATAGGGGAAACGGACCGAGTCTTGGGGTCCGGACGGAAGAGGATCGAATACTGGTAACCATTTAATTGGAGAGAGACACAGAGACAAAAGAGTAGTTATTTCATTCCTGGCATTCTCACGAAAAGAGTAGTTCAACAACATTCCTAAGTTACTCAGTTCACGAATCGTCTTACTGCCCGTGTATTAAGTACGAGGTTTGTTATAATCATCATACTAATAATAATAGTCGTAGTAGTGGTAGTAGTTAATCGGACTTCAAAGGAAGAGTGACTTGTCACCTCCTGTCGAAGGGACCTATAATATGTACCTGATTCGATCGGGCACTATGTCCACTTGATGTCTGTAGACCAAGAACCACGATATTAAGGTGGACAAGGTACCTACTCTTTCCAAAACCCCTGACCGGACTCCTAGACTGGTGTGAATCTTATAATATTCCTACGTACGAATCAGTGCTTCAACACAGGCTGAAAAACGTTGGGGTACCTGATATCTGACGGTCCGAGGAAACAGGTACCCTAAAGGGTCCGTTCTTGTCCTTATATATGAACTGTAAAGTTTATTGGTTAACGATGTTAACATTCAATTTTCGACACCAAGAAATTTTTTTTTTTTTTCCTCACCCTATCCTCCTTCCCCCAAACTATCTTATTTCGGAAGTAGATGTCTAAATAGAGTAACAACCTCCTGGATGACACTAGGTCTGGACGATCGTAATCCCTGTCCCATAATTTCTGCCCTCCTACACCCCCGACGACGGAAACATTCTCGAACGGTGGGAACCCGAGGGTCAGCCTCTTTGACGAAAGTCGTACCACCACGGAACGTGTGTCATCCACAAAAACCGGTCAAAGATAGAAGTCGTTCAGTTCTTCGGAACGACGACCCGTCTCGTGGGACGAGCCAGACCTGGGTTTGACCTAGGAAACGGACAGACTGGAGCGACGGGTAGCGAGAGGGACAGCGAGTGTGGGCACCCGGTATGGTCGGGGGACGAGGAGGGACTTTCCGGTCCGCCCAGAATGGAGTCCCAGAATCGTGAACGACAAGGGAGAGGTAGTTGGTGAAGGGGAGGTTTGTAGACACCCGGAGTGAACAGGAGGAGGAAGTCTAGAGTAAGTTTTCAGTGATATGTGCCCCCGACAGGGAACGGTTCGAGATTGTCGATTGTACCGTTGAGTGTGGTGTCGGTGGTAAGGGACAGAGGGAGGGGAGCGAGTCAAAAGAGATGTTGCAAATAGGGGGTGGATGGATGGTGTGAGGTCTAAAGGGGTTGAAAAGCAAACAAACAACAAAGGGAAGGGGATCGTCTTACACTTAGGGCCCCTGGCTTCTCGGACCATCCGACGGTAGCGACCCCAGCGTGTCTCAGCCTGTGCTGACTTCGGTGAATCGTCGTCGTCGTCGTCTTACACTGGAGGTTTTCCCGTCCCTAAAAATCGTCAGGACGATACAAGGGTCACGGGCCGTGTGTGAATTGTAAGTTTACAACTAACTCATTGACTTACTTAATTAATTATAAGTTTACTTACTTATTTACTTCTATTTATTCGTAGTCTAGTCTCAGGTAGGGAGTTGTTCGAAAAATTGGTCAGTTCTGTATCCGAGCGGGGTTTGACTCGTTGGGTTCCAGTAAGAACCATTTTCGATGACCTCTCCATTTTTGTTATTTGTAATGTTTTTAAGTGTCTGTCCTCTGTGACATTCTACTCTTCAGTTTCTTCGAAGACTCTCCACTGTCTTTGATTCGTTTCGGTACTTCGCACTCCTGAAAGGACCTCCATGTGACCAATCCTTCGGTGGACGGTCACGTCCCCTGTACCCAAGCTAGGGACCAGACCCTTCTGAGCTGTGCGGAACCTCGTTGATTCGTGGTATTCATACCTCGGACATGAGATCTCGGACTTTTGACGTTGATGAACGTTGATCGAACGTACGGTGTTGATGTCTTCGGGCTCGTGGATCTTGGACTCGAAGTATTGTTTCTCTTCGGGGACGAGTGGCGTTGTTCTCTTTAGGGTGTGTGTCCTTACTTCTGGGTCATGTTGGCTTTTTTTTTTCCTTTTTTTGATCTTTTGTTTTGTTTTGTTTGGGTTGGTTGGTTGGTTGTTTTTTGGTACTTCCTACTGGTTCTATTATTATTGTTGTCGACGGTAAATAACTTTCGGATAGTACGTGGGTTGTAATGCATCTCACTGTCGGACCGCACGACGTCAGGTACCCCAGTGTTTCTCAGTCTGTGCTGACTCGCTGACTTGACTTGACTACGTGTAAAATGGCTACTCTTTCGACTCCGGGGACCGTCTCTTCTTTGCACTTGTTCACATTGGTCCGTCATTCTCAAAGTCTCGACGAGGGTACCACGTCTGCGCAACCACGAGACGAGGGTAGGAGTACAGGAGTCGAAGGTTTACGACTGTGGACTCCGGGAGAGGTCTCGACAGGTCAACGGTCTCGGATCAAATCGGTCTTTTTCGTCGTCCGACTTTCACGTGCCCTTCATTTGGTGAGGGACGACGGTCGGTGTCACGGTACGATCGGGGGTAGGAGGTCCTCTGCTACCTCTCGGAGGGGGTGTCGACCTCGAAGACTTCCTCGTCCGAAAGTTTTCACGAGACGTGTTCTCAGGTCCCCCTTATTTTGAAACTTAGGGTTTTATCGCCGGTCTGGAACGATCCCCAGGTGAGACCCATCGTTCTCCGAACAATAGAATAGGGTTTACGGTCGAGGTTGGTGTAGTATACAGTTACCTCCCCGAACCCCCCTTCCAGTCCCACCCGTCTATTGGTCCCAAATCAGGTCTGGGAACTTCAAAATAGTCCCTGGGTGTACTACACAAGTGATCCGGGGGTCGGAGAGTCCTTCGAGAATTCTCTGTTTTGGTGATATTTCGAAGTCCCGGGGTCGGAAGGTTCTCTTTCGGACGACATGTATTGGGAAACCCAAGTGAAGGGAAGAATTCGAGTCCCGTCACGAGAGTCGACAGACATGGGGTTGTCTGGGTGTCTAGTGTCGACCCTAAGGGTTCCCACACACGTCGTCTCCCTCTTTATGTCGGTGCCTCTGGTTTCAGACTACTTCTGCTCTCACCCGTCTCTTTCTGGGTCACGTCGATCAAAAACTATACACACCTACAAAGGTCGACCCCCGTTCCTGTTTTCTGTTTATGACGGTTGATCGATGGATTGGAAACACACCGCCCCTACCCACTCGGTAGTTTGGACGTGCCGCGGGTCACCCTGGGTTTGGACGTGCCCGAAACAGCGATGTCTGTAGACCAAAGTTTGGGACCGAGAATGACAAGTCCCGGTGCACTACGCTCCGCTCTCCGACGGGGAGAGACTCGGGGACGAAGGAGCAGGCGTCCCCACTACGAGTCCCACCGCTACCCCTAATTTCTTCTGTCGTCTATTCTTCGGAGTCGGGGTACGAACGTGGATCTTCCCGAGATGAGTGTGTAGGAGACTGAGTTGAAGGGGTGAAGGGGATGGACCCTCGGTGGTGCAGGTCACTAGTACCCTTTTTACTCCGACGAAGAGAGGTTGACGGTCACTCACTACTGATTTCAGTTATTAATTGGGGGCGAACTCTGGGTCTGTAACGGATAATGTCCGGAATCGAGACGTTCTTTTCCTAGTCAAACGGTTCGACGGATCCGAATCCGTTCGTCTTTAGGGACCCTTCGGTGGAAACCTTCGGGACGGGAGTGCCTGTTCACTGACCCAGGGAGGACCCACGGTCCCGGGACACGATTCTCGGGCGACTCGGGACGGGTGCTCCGTCTTAAGTCCCTTCTTGACGGAAGAGAGCCTCGGGGTGACGGTCGTGGTACGGTCCGGAGGGAGGGAGAACAATGTTTCTCTTTAAGAGGGTGTGTCCGTTCCGGGAATTTTATCGGGAAACCCAGACCCGGTAGTCCTTTGCCTTATTTCGACCCAGTCTTACCCCGGATGTTACTTTCTCAAGTGTCTCGTCGGCGAAGTTTGCGGTCTCTGTTAGGGAGTCACGAGTCTTGGGAGTCCACCCGTTTCGGCGTTCCGCTCGGGAGGGGTGTTCCTTATGATGAGGGGTCCTCCTGGGACACGACTCCGCCCTCTTCGGGGACGATGGGACCCCGTCGTGGGCCCAGGGAGACCCTCTCCCCGGGTGTGCATTCAGTGTCACTGTCACACTGGGTCCGTAGCGGATCCCGCTCCCCGGGTGTGTGGCCCGGGACACGAACTGATTGTCACGCTGGAGTTGAAAGGCTCAGTCGGAGAAATACTTATGTTGTCCCGAATTTTACGTGTGGGCGAGGTGGGGAATGGGGTGGACGAGGCGGGACTCCAAGTGATAGTCGTAACCCGTCGTGGGGTGGGCGGTGGGGGACCTCACTAGTTAAAGGCGGTCCGGACTTCAAGTGTGAGGTCCCTAGGGTCTCTGTCTGTCCTCCCGGGGGTGTCCGGGGGTGACGTATTAAATACGCCGTGACTATGTGTCTCTCCTTCCCTAGGCCGGGGGTGGGGTGGGTGCGTGAAGGTGGGTCCGAGTCCCTCCCGCCGAAGGAGTGGTTCGTTTCCTTTACTGTCGTTTCCGACCTCTCCCGGCGACTCACCTCCCGTCTTTCGTGTCGACGAAGGTGTAGTGATCGAGTCAAGTCAAGTCAAGTCAGCGAGTCAGTACAGACTGAGAAACGTTGGGGTACTTAGCGTCGTGCGGTCCGGAGGGCCAGGTAGTGGTAGAGGGCCTTAAGTGAGTTTGAGTGTAGGTAGTTCAGCCACTACGGTAGGTCGGTAGAGTAGGAGCCAGCAGGGGAAGAGGAGGACGGGGGTTAGGGAGGGTCGTAGTCTCAGAAAAGGTTACTCAGTTGAGAAGTGTACTCCACAGGTTTCATGACCTCGAAGTCGAAATCGTAGTAAGGAAGGTTTCTTTAGGGTCCCAACTAGAAGTCTTACCTGACCAACCTAGAGGAACGTCAGGTTCCCTGAGAGTTCTCAGAAGAGGTTGTGGTGTCAAATTTGCGCAGTTAAGAAGCCGTGAGTCGGAAGAAGTGTCAGGTTGAGAGTGTAGGTATGTACTGATGACCTTTTTGGTATCGGAACTGATCTGCCTGGAATCAGCCGTTTCATTGCAGAGACGAAAAGTTATATGATAGATCCAACCAGTATTGAAAAGAAGGTTCCTCATTCGCAGAAAATTAAAGTACCGACGTCAGTGGTAGACGTCACTAAAACCTCGGGGGGGTTCATTTCAGACTGTGACAAAGGGGTAGATAAAGGGTACTTCACTACCCTGGTCTACGGTACTAGAAGCAAAAGACTTACAACTCGAAATTCGGTTGAAAAAGTGAGAGGAGAAAGTGAAAGTAGTTCTCCGAAAAATCGAGAAGTGAAAGACGGTATTCCCACCACAGTAGACGTATAGACTCCAATAACTATAAAGAGGGCCGTTAGAACTAAGGTCGAACACAAAGAAGGTCAGGTCGCAAAGAGTACTACATGAGACGTATGTTCAATTTATTCGTCCCACTGTTGTATGTCGGAACTGCATGAGGAAAAGGATAAACCTTGGTCAGACAACGAGGTACAGGTCAAGATTGACAACGAAGGACTGGACGTATGTCTAAAGAGTTCTCCGTCCAGTCCACCAGACCATAAGGGTAGAGAGAGTCTTAAAAGGTGTCAAATAACACTAGGTGTGTCAGTTTCCGAAACCGTATCAGTTATTTCGTCTTTGTCTACAAAAAGACTGTGAGAGAACGAAAAAGGTACTAGGTCGCCTACAACCGTTAAACTAGAGACCAAGGAGACGGAAAAGATTTTGGTCGAACTTGTAATCCCTCAAGTGCCAAGTGTATAACGACTTCAGACCGAACTTCTTAAGACTCGTAATGAAATGATCGTACACTCTACTCACGTTAACACGCCATCAAACTCGTAAGAAACCGTAACGGAAAGAAACCTTAACCTTACTTTTGACTGGAAAAGGTCAGGACACCGGTGACGACTCAAAAGGTTTGAACGACCGTATAACTCACGTCGTGAAAGTGTCGTAGTAGAAAGTCCTAAACTTTATCGAGTCGACCTTAAGGTAATGGAGGTGATCGAAACAAGCATCACTACGAAAGATTCCGGGTGAACTGAAGTGTAAGGTTCTATAGAGCGAGATCTACTGACTAGTGTAGTAGTACTAATAGACCCAGATCGAGTCGGGGGACATAAAGTGGAGGAGGGGAGTCCACTGTCGTCCGTCTCTACCGTGACCTTTATCGAGACATAAAGGGTAAGTATCTTTAATGGCTGAACCTCTCTTCGTTTCAAGGGTCTCCACCGAAAGATCTTTTGTAGAAGTGATTCCCGGATCTCACTAGGACTTAACTGGGACCGGTGTTGACACACCTAGTGTTATTTGACACCTTTTAAGACTTTCTCTACCCTTATGGTCTGGTGGAGTGGACGGAGAACTCTTTGGATATACGTCCAGTCCTTCGTTGTCAATCTTGACCTGTACCTTGTTGTCTGACCAAGGTTTATCCTTGGTTTATCCTTGGTATATCCAAGGTTTATCCGACATATAACAGTGGGACGAATAAATTGAACATACGTCTCATGTAGTACTCTTTACGACCCGACCTTCTTCGTGTTCGACCTTAGTTCTAACGGCACTCTTTATAGTTTTTGGAGTCTATACGTCTACTGTGGTAGGAATACCGTCTTTCACTTCTCCTTGATTTCTCGGAGAACTACTTTCACTTTCTCCTCTCACTTTTTCAACCGAATTTCGAGTTGTAAGTCTTTTGATTCTAGCACCGTAGACCAGGGTAGTGAAGTACCGTTTGTCTACCCCTTTGTCATCTTTGTCACAGTCTGAATAAAAACCCCCGAGGTTTTAGTGACGTCTACACTGACGTCGGTACTTTAATTTTCTGCGAATGAGGAACCTTCTTTTCAATATTGGTTGGATCTGTCGTATAATTTTTCGTCTCTGTAATGAAACGGTTGTTTCCAGGTAGATCAGTTCCAATACCAAAAAGGTCATCAGTACATACCTACACTCACAACCTGACACTTCTTTCGACTCACGGCTTTTTAACTACGAAAACTTGACACCACAACCTCTTCTGAGAACTCTCAAGGAACCTGACGTTCCTCTAGGTCGGTCAGGTAAGACTTCCTCTAGTCAGGACCCACAAGAAACCTTCCTTACTACGATTTCGACTTTGAGGTCATGAAGCCGATAGAGTACGCTTCTCAACTGAGTAACCTTTTCTGAGACTACGACCCTCCCTAACCCCCGTCCTTCTCTTGTCCTACTGTCTCCTACTCTACCGACCTACCGTAGTAACTGAGCTGCCTACACTCAGACTCACTTGAGGTCCTCAACCACTACCTGTTCCTCCGGACCGCACGACGCTAAGTACCCCAGAGTTTCTCGGCCTGTACTGACTCGCTGACTTGACTTGACCTGTCCGAAGAACCCGGCCTTCATACCGTCTCCCTGGAACAGATCTTTAAGCGAACTTAGTCCTTCTCGAGGAAAACCATTTTGTAGTGGAAGGGTTTACTACTTCTTCGGTCTGTCTCCCAAGATCCTGGGGAGGTGTGTCGATAAAAGCGATCCGAGTCGTAAAAGGTTTCGTCGAAAGTATAGATGGGAGGAGAGACGTTCCGTCGTCCGGTCTTTCCTTCGTTACTTGGGTAAAAGATCTACCCGTTTACCTCTAACTCACCCCTTCCACTGTACACCTTCCAGAGGGTAGAATTCCTCAGTTGCTCGGTCCGGAGTCCACCTTAGAGGAACCCCGGACCAGAAGGGTCTACGTTGCTCTCTAGCTCCCGACACTCCGAGGACACCCCTGTTCCAGTTAAACCTCGGTCGTCCGGACCCAGTCGAAGAATCGACGTACCACAAACCGTTAAGTAAAATTCGAGAGACCTGGAGCCGTAGGACCGGACGTACTTCGTCTACAGTCATCATTGATGTGCAAAGTCGTGCGACAAAACTCAAAGGTACATTTTGAGTCATACATCTTTTGTAAATCTTTACAATCGAGAATAATAATGTAAAAGGGATTTCTTAGTCCGAATAACCTTGTAGACTGTTACCCCACTCCCAATTTATTTGGTTCTCCATCAAACTTCGTGACAGAAAGATTGATTTTGGCCAACTCTCTCTACGACTCTATCTTCTGTTGCGACCGGACTTTCAAAGTCCACTGCGACTCTGAAACCTCTGTAGGACCCGAGGGTCGTTCGACAAGTCACAATCGGGGGTCTGGGGGGCTCTTGTTCCCAGAGGAGAGAACGGTGACCCCACGAACTCGCCGTCGCGACCCCTGACCTCTACCTTTACTGGAGCGGCACTGTATTCCGGGACCGCCGTCCCGGGAGGTGCCTACTCCGGGTTTCGTCAGTTGTGGAGTGAAGAACGACGGGGAGGTGGTGGGAGTAAGGGGTTCTGGAGACCCCACGTTAGTTAAAAATACTCCGTCGGACTGGAAAGGCTCATTCTCGATATTTGTCTCTTCCCGGTCCGACACCGGACGGTTGACATCTCAGGGGTTGTGTGTCTTCACCAAGGGTAGGGATGTGTCCATCGAGACAAGGGCGGTACCGACGCTGTTGTTGGGATCTCGGTCAAGACCCCGAGTGGTCTTCCTGGGGTGTCACTGTTCGTCCAGGTCAGGGGACGTTAGGAACCCTCCTTACCTTCAACGCCTCCACTTCGGAGATCTGCCCATACACTCCGAGAGTTCTCGACCGACGGGAAGGAGGGATAGGAAGGACCGAACCCAAAACGGGCACAAAAGGAACGTGTAAGGTGGAGATCGTGGAAACGAAAAGGGAAAGAACCGTACGGAAGGGGAGAAAAAGGGTGGATTTAGGATAAGAAAGGGTGGGTTAGGGGTCAATGAGGAACTCCGGGTAGTGCTTCGACCGGAAGTGGTCAGTCAGAAGGGACTTTTTGAGGTCAAGTGTCTCTTGAGGAAGACTTCGAAACTTTCAGTTTGACAACCAACGAGTCAGCACAGGTTGAGAAACGTTGGGGTATCTGACATCGGGTGGTCCGAGGAGACAGGTACCTTAAGAGGTCCGTTCTTATGACCTGTTCCGACGGTAAAGGAAGAGATCCCCTATAAGGGTTGGGTCCCTAACTTGGGTCCAGAGGGTGTAACGGCCGTCTAAGAAATGGTAGACTCGGTGGTCCCTTCCCCCAGAATTATAATCATGTTTACGGCTACGTCGCGACTTGTACACGGTCGATGACAAGATTCGAGAAATGTAAATAGCTGAGTAAATGAGAAGTGGTGTCGGGAAGCTCGATCCAGGATAAAGGGGGAGTAAAAACAAACAAACCAACCAAAACAAACCAAAATTGTCCACTCCTTTGACTCCGTGTCTCTTTCTTCCTTGAACGTGACTTAGGGTCCCGTCATTCACCATCTCTGTCCTAAGACCGGACCCCTGTCGTCTCGGGTCCCTGAGAGGTTGTTATGTCGGAAGGTCTGTGTGTAGAATGAGAGAGAGTCCTCCACACCGGGTCTGAGGACCCAAGGAAAGTATGGGGAGTGTAAACTGGACCGAGATTACCCCTTCTTTCACTGTTCGAGTATCTGAGGCCACAGTCTACGGTCTCATTCCTAAGGTCGGGACTGTGACTTAACGAGACTCACTCTCGACGTATTTGAGAGACCCGGAGTCACAGATGAGGATATTTCACCCCTATTTTTGTGACTGGATGAAGTACCCCTCCAATACTACAATTTTACTTTAGGGGAGACTTTCCAGAGAAGAAGAGACGGACCGTGTATCGTCCGTGAGTATATGACCAAGAGGGGGAAGAGTGACGTAGAGCTGCAGGAGTGACCTAAGACGAGTCGTGGACGACGATTACACTCGGCGGACCTCCGAAGACCCCCGGAGGAACACCGGGTCACACGGTGGGAGGGAGGGAGGACAGGATTGAGGTGATGTGTCTCGTAGTCGGCTTCGTTGGACCGGGTCCTCTCTTCAGTGTGTGTCGGGACCCTTAGCGGAGGACTTTACGACTAGTGGGAGGACCTGAGAAGGCAATAACAACCGTTATCGGTGCCGTCTCTTGTGGAGACCGGGACTGAGTCTTTGGCAAAGGTCTCGGTCTCAGAGGTGGAGTAAAGGGTGTGTGTGGGGAACAGGAAGGACAAGGGCCCTAGGGACAGGATTGGGTACTCGGACAAGGACCTGAGAGTCTTGAGTTCTCCTCATTCACACTGATGGCATGCATATTGAGATAATGAACAAAATAAAGTAAATTATTTCTCCGTTTTCTCTTGTCTCAACGGACAATCCGAAAAAGACCGGTTATTTATCAGACCAGTCACTGAGTCCGACTCCTTTAATCTTCCGTTAAAGGTCCCTGGCGCCACGTTTGGGGTTTCAGTCTTCAGGATTGTTGTGAAGAGATTAAGTGACGGAGGTGGTTGCTAATTGAGTACGACCGGAGCCTTATAGAGAGACCTTTTACGTCGTCGACCGCGAATATAAAGACCTCGACCTTGGCCAGAGGTTACTGTAGTTTATCCAAATAAAAAGGGAAGGGAAACGGAGGGGAGACGGACGGTGGTGTGTACCACTAAGGTTAGGACTAAACAGGGAGGTTCGGGAGCGAGCCGACCGAGATTTCTCTTGGTACTATTTACTGACTGACACAAGGAAGAAGGTAGTCGGAACTTCCTACACCAGCCAACAAGGTACTCGTCCTTAGGAACAGTCTGGACACTTAGTGGGGATCTAGTGAAGGGAGGAACCTCGTTCTCTTTTTTGACAAGAATACACACACACACACACACACACTCTCTCTGTCTGTCTGTCTGTCTGTCTGTCTGTCATTCTTTTGTACACGAGACAGCGAAGTCACCACAGGTTGAGACGTGCAGATAGTCGATATCGGATGGTCCGAGGAGACAGGTATCCTAAAGGGTCCGTTCTTATGACCTCACCCAACGGTACGGGAGGAGATCCCCTAGAAGGACTGGGTCCCTATCTTGGGTACAGAGGACGTAACGTCCGTCTAAGAAATGGGAGACTCGGTGGACCTCTCGTGTTTTCTTTCGTCCCTTCTCACGATTGAGTGCACACCGTGACTGACACCCCGACTCTAGGATATACTGGAACGGGAGTGGACGTCGTGGAGAGATGAGGCGAGGGGGTTGTGTACAAGGAAGGGTTGTGTGGTCCTTCGGTTGTGAACCTGTCGAGGTCCTTCGGGAGGTCCAGACTTGTCGACGAGGAACAAATAGACAAAGAGAACATACAACCCACAAAAGGTACCCCGTACATCGGGTGAAAGGGTAGTCTAACACTTGTCGACCGGAAAGAAAAAACGGAGTCAGAAGGGAAGAGAGTGTCGAAGCTGATAGTCTAAGATTTACCTGAATTCCCAAAGTCACTATTCCTCGTGGTCTGTCCTCGATCATACAACTCATGGGTACTACCCGCGGTCCTCGAACGAAGTCAGCACAGGTTGAGAAACACTGGGGTACCTGACCTCGAACGATCCGAGGAGACAGGTACCCTAAGGGGTCCGTTCTTGTGACCTCACTTAACGGTGCAGGAGGAGGCCCCCTAGAAGGGCTGGGTCTCTCACTTGGGTGTAGAGAAGGCAGAGGACGTAACCGTCCGCCCAAGAAGTGGTGATCGCGGTGATCCATTCCGTGATTCTCATCTTCGAAACGGGGGTTTAATAGAGTCTAGTTAAAAGGTTTTAGGAACATTCCAATGGCCGCTTCTTTGACTCTGAGTTCTCACCGACCGAGGTCCGACGAGTGGGTCCTTCTCAGTCTCGGTTCTGAGTTTGGGACTAGACGGGTTGTGGTCATTAAGATGTCACCCTGACCGGACTCTTCTGGGACAGGTATGACGTCGACGTGTAGGAAGAAGGACACCCCGACCCAGGTGTCAGATTCCCGAATTCCTTTTTTTTACTTTCCGTCCCTTTACTTACCCAGATACGGGTTAAGGATTTTTACATCGAGGGTCCTGGTTCGGGGTCTAGACGCTACGAGATTTGTGTGTCCTCTTACATAATAAAGAAGTCCCACCTAGTAAATAGTCGAGTCCGTAGTAACCTCTCGTCTGTAGTAGAACCCAAACGAGATTAGGGGACGGAGTGTCACTGGAGGGGGGTGACGGACAGTGTACGGGAGGAGACCCCGTAGTCCACTTGCAGGATCAATCAGTCAGGAGTTTGCGGTGGACCGTAACGAGAGAGCAACAAGACATTTGGACTCGGACCAGAGGTGTTGGTTGAGGTCACCTCCTCTTCCCGGAGTAACATCCAAGCATAGAAGGAGACCTCCACTGCACTGGACTCAACTGGGTATAGAGATTGACCCTCTGGGACTCGTTGAAGAGTGGAGAGGTACAGAGTTGAGTGGGTTGACATATTTCTTAGTTTCTGAAACGTACCTGACATCCTTAGTGTACTTTAGGACGTGTAACTCGTAGACCGTAGCTGCTGTCATTGACGAGTGTGACCGATAGTAAACGTAAGGGACTTCTCAGGACATCTCCTAGTCTTGTAAGTGCTGACCGTAAACAGACTTTATTTGTTAGTCCTCTCCTTTACTGACGCTTTCGTGTTGCGGAGAGTTTAGGTTTGTTTATTAAAGAACAAACGAAATCTACGTGATCGAGGAGAGGTTGTGGTATACTGAACGGAATGTGGATGGATGTGTACGCACACCCACGTTTCTTACACTTGGCCTCGAGTGTAGGAATACCTTTCAACAGTTTCCATTGACGTCAAACGTAGGTCACAGTAATCCTGGTAAACTTTCTGTTCACCAGACTCCGGTTTCGGTCAAATGGATTCCAGAGAGGTCCCTGTCGAGTATTGTCGACTCCCTCCTCGAGTTGAGGTCCGTTCCTCGGACCAGATTCGTCGTCGACGGATAGAGGGGGTTTGTGAGGGGGGGAGGGTCGTAGGGTTCGTTCCGGGACCGTCTCTCCTTCCTTCGGTTCCCGACTGTCACGGTGGGTTTACTACGTCCAGTGGACGGACGGGAAAGTATTTGTCCGGTTTTGTGTTCTGGGAACCATAGATCCGCCGAGGTGTAGGTAGGGTCTCTGTTCGGACAGGACTCTTCTGGAGACGTCACACAAGGGTCGTAAGACCTCGGTCGTCTCGGGGAGGACGAACCCGGGGTCCGGAGAGTAGTCGATCGAGGCCGATTGCACGTATAGGGTATTTCGGTGAACCGAGACGTTAAACGGTTTGGTGTCTGAGTCTTAAGTGGTAGTGGAGTGGTCCTCTCCGCCCTTCTCCCGTTCGAAGATGTCATGTCTTCCCGAAGGTCCTGTATGTACTGTACCCACGTCACACAGGACGGTCGATGGGTGTGGTTTCACGGAACCGGCCTTGTGAACTGGAAGACCACACACCACAACCGGAACGTCTTCGGTTCCCTCCTCCGCTGGGATCCGAAGTCTCCGCGACGGAGGGGCGGACCGAGGAGGACGGGACAACCGGGGCAGCTGTGTAGGATGATAGTCGGGGGAGAGGACTACGTAATTACGGGGTGTGCACGTCCTTGGAGAACGATACTGGTCTATAAACGAAAGGAGTAGTTGGGGTTGGTCGGAAGGTCCCGTGAATCTACTTGGGTTCGGTGCACTACCCGTCTTCCGGTCAATCTGGGTCCACGACACTGAGCGACACAGTGTTCGTTGAGATGGGGTTGGCCAAGAGTCAAAGGAGTAGACATTTTACTCCCCACCTCAGAGTACTCAGGAGTCCAGGGACGGTCGAGGTGTCAAGGCATTGTGTGTTGTCACAGAGGAAATCGACAAAAGGTGTTGGACGCAAGTCCCGAGACGTACGGGGCAGACGAGTCACTGTAGTGAGGGCCGGGTGTGTATCGTAGTAGCTAAGAATTGTGCCCTTCGGCTGTGTAGGGTCTTTTGTGACAGGCACTTTTCCCTCCTTTACTAGTACAGTTACCTTAACCTGTCCTGAAAAAAAAAAACATAAAAAGTGTCTCTTGTTCAATAATCGTTAGAATTTTGGGGTTTAGAAAGAAGGAAGAACGGTCTGGTAATTATCGACGAAAAGTTTTCACGAAAGAATCAGTCTTAGTACGGTTAGTATTCGATGGTAGATTACTCACGGAATACACGGTCCTGGCGTGATTCACGAAACGTACCTACTAGAGTAAATTAAGAGGTCTGTTAGGATACTTCATCTATGATGATAATAGGAGTAAACTTTTTACTCCTTTGACTCCATGTACCTCCAAGTCATTCAACGGGTTTCAACGTATCGATGAGTCACAGACTCGGATCGAAACTTGCTCTCGGAGAGTGAGTTTCGGAGTCGTGATTGGTGGAGAGTTGTGACAAGCGTCCCCCGGGGAGTAGGGAAATCGTTACGAGGACCGACCACACAAGATGTAGACATTGGAACCTGTAGTGACCAGTTTCGATTCGAAACTACAAAGTGGATTCTAGGTGTCTCTCACGGTAGACAACTTTCGTCACGGATGGAATAGACTCCTGATCTTTTCTTCGGGATTTTGACGTTGCAAGTTCTTTTCTTCAATCCTTCCGACTGAAGTATTATTCCCGACCCTATACGGCTACCTGTAGACGGAGTCTCCTCCCGCTGGTGTGCCCTTGGGTTGAGGAGGTTTCTGTCGAAAGAGTTTTCCCGTCCCCCTCTACGGACGACCCGGTCACTGTGTTTTCCTGCTTGGGAGGGTGGTCGTAGGTGGAAAGGCAGGGGAGTCCTTGGTCTGAGGAACCAAATGGAGGAGGGGTTGGACTCGGGTTCGATTAAATAAGGTGATTTTTCTTTGGGCTTCTAGTCTCGATAACCCCTATTTCTGTCTTTCTCATCGGACTCCGACTGTAATCGTGTTTAGATCAGGGGAAGGTTGTTCCTTTATTTTCCGTCTCTAGTTACACGACAGATCCCGTCGTTGGGTGTCGGACAAAATTAACACTTTTAATTACGAAACTCGTAAGATTTACGAGGAAATTTACGGATTAAACGTTTATTCTACGTCAGGAACGACAGACAGAGAAGGCAGAGTTCTTGTCCTCGTTTCGCCGATCCTGACCGTCGGAGCCCTCGGTCCCTGTGGTAAATGAAGGATTCCACCCTTTCTACCCTTCTGCCCTACCAGACTCTACTTTCCCGCAGCGCAGGATGACCGGGGGTCGAGCCGAGCCAGTTGGAATCGGGGAAGAGTAATTCAGACCCTTCCGTCCCCCTCCCCGTCGGCCGACGAGGAGCCTCTGGTGTCGTTTGTAAAGGGAGGAGCACAGCCTCTGGCTCGTAGTGAATTCTCCTTTACTTGGGGCCAATTCCCAGTGCAGGTCTCCTCCCTATTTTCCTTTTCGGTGTTAAAAGGAGTGTGGCTGGCTGTGCTCCCGAAATTCTTCCTTTAGTTTCGAGTCCCGACTCCCACCTCCATCCCGTCCCCGCGCCGCCGAAGAGAGCCGGGGGGTCTGGGTTCGGACCCCTCTGTCTCTGGTCCCGTGTTCA
Source organism: Capra ibex (assembly GCA_006410555.1). Classification (NCBI taxonomy): domain Eukaryota; kingdom Metazoa; phylum Chordata; class Mammalia; order Artiodactyla; family Bovidae; genus Capra; species Capra ibex. Next base: position 70,864 of record SJYO01043778.1, on the reverse strand, counting down.
TCCTCCGAGCACGCTCCGCAGGCAGGGGTCCCATTTGGAGACTTTCGTAGAGCCAGACGCACGCGGACTCGCTGGGCTCGGGGGTGCCTCCCGGCCCTTCTACGAGAAAGGGTTGCCTCGAAGGGTCGTTCCCAAACTTCTTGCAAGGGGGGTGGTAGGTAGTTTCGAGTCCGCCTGTCTACTGAAGTGGCAACATTGTCTGTTCCCGTCGGTGAACGGTTAAGGTTACGGTTTTTTTCTTTTGCCCGCACCCCGCCCCCTCACCTCCCCTCGTCACCTCCTTCCAGTCTTTTCCGAAGGGACCTCTAGCGTCGGGCCGCTTCTCTGAGGTGGCGGTTTCCGACGGGACATCCGCGAGTCGAGGCCCTGAATTGTTCCTCTCCCGACTCCCCGGTGGGTCCCCGGGAGTCCCCCAAGGACCGGTCGGAGGGCGTCCCCAGCACCCCCGCATGAGTGTATCACGAACCTCCCCAAGGAGGCAAAGAGGTGCAGGTGGTGCCACCGTAGAACGTGCGTCATCCGCTCGTAGAAGGGGGGTGTTTCGCTCACCGCGGGGGGCCGCCGCAGTGGAAGAGTAGGGCCAGGCCGGGGCCGAGGAACAGGGCGAAGGGCCCAGGGGCCCAGAGGGGTCGATGGAGCCCGGCCGCGCGGCGACGGGCCCGAGGGGTTCGGGTGTCCATGTCGGCGACCCGCCCCCGACAAGTCTCCCGTGCGCCCGAGGCACGCGGGCCCGCCGAGGGGCACCCGGACGGCGCGAGGGGAAGGGAGGGCGCGGCGGCGTCGAGAGGCCGAGCGGGCGGGCGAGAGAGGCGGCGGGCCACCCAGGCCGCCCTTGACCGCCTCGTCTCCTCCCCGCCCCCACACAGGGCGGCCGCTCCCCTGCCCCGCCCCCGGGGCCTCGGGCGACAGTCGCGCGACCCCTCCCCGGCCGCCGCGGGGAAGAGACGCGAGGCCGAGGCCCCCCGAGCCGCGACTGCCTCCGACGCCCGCGTCCTCCGCCTCCGTCCCGGCCCGTCCGTCTCTTCCCTTCCCTCCCCTCTCTCCCCTTCGCGCGCCCCTCCCCGAGGCCCGGGCCCCCTCCCCGAGCCCCGCTGCCCCTCCCCCCGACGTCGGGCCGGCCTCTCCGGCCTCGCCCGGGCGCGCGGGGGTGGCGCGTCTCTCGCGCCGGTCGCCGGACCGCGCCGCGACCCGCTGAAGCGGTCCGTGTCTTTGAGCCCCACCGAAGCCTCCCTCCTCCCCGCTCCCCCTTACTTGGCTCGCGCGGGGGCGGGACCGAAAGCCAGACCCTCGCCTAAACACGGAAACCCGGGGGTCGAAATGCCGGGGGAGGGTGGGGATAGGGGGTCTCGAGAAAGTACTTTTCGTCAAATAATGGGGTGACAAAAGCGAGTCCGGGAGGCTCGACCTCAGTCCTGACCCCTTCGTCCGCCGTAATTTAGAAAGTTCGGTCTCGGAGAAAACTTTTTGGTGGACGGGGGGACGCCTAGTGTTTCCCATTTTAAGAGGGGCCTTTACACTAGCTAGGCGACGGACTCAGCGAATAGCTAGACTCGGACCTATTGGTTAGACACTATAGTAAATGGTCACTCCAATGTTCTTCTATTGTGAGGACGGAAATTCGGATTCCGAAGGGACCCTGGGAGAGGAGGTCCAGCCCCTCCTCCCTTCCCTTTTAGGTGGTAACCCAACCCCTGATCGAGTAGCGACCGGGGTCCGAGACTGAAAGAGTGGCGGAGAGGGAGACCAAATCTTTTGGCTGACAAGTTTAGTGAACAGGTAGGGACCTGAACCCTGTGTTAATGATAAATTAAGTTAAATGTGGGGTTGGGAGGGGGGGTAGACAAAGGTCGTAAAAAGGTAAGATTAAAGTTTATAAATTTCATCACAGAAGTGTTAATTAGGATAACAAGTGTTAGTGTTATTTGAAACACTGCACCTCGTTACGGTTCGTAGACTTTACCTCCGGTTCTCAAGATTAACACAATTATGAAAAAAGAGACGTGACAGTCTTGAGTACATCTAGATTCAAGATTCTGATAAGTGTGTTAACGAACCATGTCTCATCGGATAACAGGAAGGTCGAAAGAGCTTCCCACGATCCTGTGGTTTGCTACGACGACAGATTAATCAACTGGACCTCGTTTAGTGAATTATGGTGTCTCAGTAAAATTTCAAAAGACACTTTACCCCCACGACTTGAACTACCAGAAAATTCTAAAGAGGGATGTATGTAAGGTTTGAGGATCGTCCTCAATGAGGAAACCTCTGTTGAAACTCCCAAACAAAACAAAACAAAAAGTATTAATCGTACATACCTATAACTGTAAATTTTTATGTATAAAAAAATTAAAGAAGAGATTTTAAGATCTTCAAATCCGAACTAACTCGTGAATAAGACACGAGGAAATGTCCCGTAATTTTTTGTTTTCTTTCACTCTATTAAGTCCACTACAAACACCTTGACTTTTGACTTAGGTTAACTGTTTACGAACAGGGAAGGGAGTTTCTCTTCTTTCATGTGAACTCTTTATCCCTGTGGTAATTCTGTCATACATTATTTTCCAGGTAACGTACGAGTCAACACAGGCTGAGAAACACTAGGGTGTCTGACATCGGACGGTTCGAAGAGACAGGTACCCTAATAGGGTCGTTCTTATGACCCTATGACCCAACGGTAAAGGAAGAGATCCCCTAGAATGACTGAATCCCTAGCTTGGACGTAGAGGACGAACCGTCCGTCTAAGAATGGAGACTCGGTGGACCCTTACAGGCAATAACAACAACAAGTCAACGACTCAGTACAGGCTGAGAAACACTGGGGTACCTGACGTCGTACGGTCCGAGGGGACAGGAGGGGATAGAGGGCCTCAAACGAGTCTAAGTATAGGTGACTCAGTCACTACGATAGATTTGTAGAGTAGGGAACGATGGGGAAGAGGAAAACGGAAGTCAGAAAGGATCGTAGTGTCAGAAAAGGCTACTCAGTCGAGAAACGTAATCCACCGGTTCCATAACCTTGAAGTCGGAGTCGTAGTCAGGAAGGTCACTCATAAGTTCCAACAAAAGGAAATCCTAACTGAACGAAGATTCTCTGAGAGTTCTCTGAAGAGGTCATGGTGTCTAGTTTTCGTAGTTAAGAAGCCACGAGTCGGAAGAAATTCCAGGTTAAGAGTGTAGGCATGTACCGATGATCCTTTTGGTATCGAAACTGATCTGCCTGGAAACAGTCTCACTACAGAGATGAAAAATGATACGACAGATCCAAACAGTATCGAAAGGAAGGTTCCTCGTTCGCAGAAAATGAGAACTCCGACATCAGTGACAGGCGTCACTAAAAACCTCGGGTTCTTTCATTTTAAACAAAGACGAAGGTGAGAAAAGGGGAAGATAAACTTTACGGGACATCCTAAGGTCTTTTACCTCCGGACCTTATTAGGTCCTCTTGAAGGATCTCCTTTGACAGACACAACATCCCTGGGACAGACCAGAGACTTGAGAGATACCCGTCTCAAATCTCATGGAACCTTACGAGACGGAGAAGACTTCAGGGGCCGGTCAACGTGAACGGGGTTCGACACACTGAACACGCATAAACAGGTATTGTGTAAGTAGAGAAGGCTCTCACGGACCACGGGTCCTGATTGCCATTCACTAGCGGATGAAGAAACGTGAGGAGTACATCGTTTGGAAGTGGAATAGGTGTGATCATCAGTGACATGCTCTTAGACAACTTACTTACTACCCCCTCTTCTTTGCCACCTCACTCCTGTGACTTCGGACTTGGACACCCATTGTGTGTCTCCCGGTCCTCCTATCTGAGAAGGGTGGACCCCTTCTCAGTCCCTTCCCCGACTCTGTGTCCTTCTCCTTTGTTCCTCTTCCTACCCGCATCCCCGAGGTCTGGCACTCTCTAGAACTGTGGTCCGTTACCCGAAGACATAGTCTCTCGTACTATCTTTGTAGTGACACCTACGACCCGTCCACAGGACCCTCTAGACTTTCACTACGGGTCACGACACCTCTCCTCCTCTGGTCCGTAGTGACGGAACTCGTTCAGGACAAGGAACACCCTCATCCTCCCTACAGACCTATCCGGGAGTCACGACTCGAGACGTTCCTTTCCCGACCCGAGATCCTTGGACCCTCCCGACGACCATCTTTTAGATCTGTTGGGCACCCAAGGGTCAGTTTTCTAAGAATTGCCGTGAGCCGGTGAGAAGGAGACACCTGACGTTCCACAAGACCTACACGATCACTTCGGGCTCTTCGGGGACGACTCCCCACAAGTCGACGACCTCTCTTTTTTTTCCTCTCCCGACCGACAGGACCCAGGGGAACACTCAGGCTCGTGAGGGGGTTCTCCGTGACCACCAAAGGACGAGTGGGAGGAGGAAGACCTAGTCCTAAACTTGTACCTGGACTCCTATTCTCTAGATCCCTTCTCTCCCTCCCACGAACCGATGTTGCAATACCGGAAGACCAAATTCTTTGGGACTGTTGGACTGTAGAGGATTTAAGTCCCAGAACTTCGTGTTGAACTCCTGAGGGGTGAAGAGGGACACGAGGGTTAATGGAGTCAACCTCCCTCGTTGACTTGTGGTCGGAGGTGGGTCGGGGTACCACGGTTCTAGAGACCTCTAATCAACGTATCTTCAATAGTTATGGATACCCTCTTTTAGAGGGAGAGGACCCCGATATTTCGGTTCTCTGAAATTCATATTTTACCATGTCTGAGAGGGAAGAAGGGACCCATGTACAGTTCGAATACGTCTGAAGAAAACGTTGTCACGGAATCCGTACGGAAAGACGAGTTGTGTACAAATGACTCACGGAGTGTACACGGACCGGGAAAAGGTCGTTACTGACTGTGATCGACTTCCGGGGAACCTCTGTTCTGTCGGAGAGTAAACAAGTTACAGGTCGTAGAGACCGTGTATCATCCATGTGACCCACCAGACACAACTTCTGTAGACGAGTTCCTCAATCATCACGACCTCTCCTGATCGATTTGGGGATAAAACGGTGGAGGTAGGTACTTAACTCCTACTGAGGTTAAGTTCCTGTAATATACTCAAGATTACTGTTTCATATTACAGTAAAAAATTTTTCAAATCCTATTTATTCCCTTTCTCCTGGGCTTTATTTCTATATTTGAGACTAAAAAGTCTTTGTCTCTTGACATCCTACGAATCTTGGTTTCTTAAAAGGTTTACCTTCCCTAGTCTTTCAAATGAATAAGGAATTAAAATGTCTCCGTGTTTGACTCCGGTTCTCTTTGATTCGTTCGACGGGTTACGGTGTGTCGATCCCTCATGGTCTGGAGGGTAGAAACAGGAAGTGGTGAGAATATTCGGATAAGTGTACGTTCTTCTCTAGTAAATCTCGTAGTGTCTACGGACGTCTAGGTCTTACGACGAGAGGGAACTAAGGTAAGGTAAGAGGTGAGGTTAAGAGGTAAGTGTGTTCGTAGTGTCCGAGGAATCTTCGGGGAGAGGACGGATAAGGTCCGTCCTACGAGGAATTCCAGTCCCTGGTACACACAGAGGTTTCAGGGAAACACATGTACGTCTAGACTAGTGAGGGTATACGTCTCGGGTGGGGTGGAAGAGAGGGCACATTAGAAGTATTTGTGGAGTTTCTACTGTTGTATGTCCTTTTGTCACTTTTGTCAATTTAATGGTTTGTAAGTAAACCGATGATTAGTTTTTAACGGGAAACTGTCAAGTCGGTGATGACATAACTTGGGAATAAATGTAGAAAATTAAAAAAAAGTTTAAAACGACACGAATCCAACACGTAAGATTCGGTCATTCTTCGTCCACTCCCAGACTCTTGGTACCTGAACCTGACACCGTGGTGGAAAAGGGAGGGGTGGAACTGTTGTCGTGGGGTCGGTGTACGGTGTATGTGGGGGTTGGGTCGTCTCTCGAAATATGTACGGTCCGTGAGTCACTTACGAACATAAAATTTTAACCTATAAACAGCTACGACGACTACTTTCACTACGGATGTGCGACATTTCTCAATGGGTAGGACCCAAGACCAGGATGAGTTGGTATAGGGTTAGAACACTGAAACTTCAGTGAAGGGTAGAGACCCAAAGACCACCATAAGACCAGGGTACGTGCGAGATCCAACCATCTATTTCATTCCAGAATAGCCAGATACTGAGGCCCTCAACCGCTACCTGTCCCTCCTGACCGGACGACGTCAGGTACCCCAGCGTTTCTCAGTCTGTACTGACTCGCTGACTTGACTTGACTTGACTGGGTCTGTACACGTGTAAAATCACTCTAAACCTCGGGGGAGGACCAGTTTCACCAAAATCGTGGAAATTGTGTTTCGTCGACCGGAAGAGACATAGGGGAAGACAGGGACCGACTGGAGACCGTCCTCGTCCGTCCACCCGGACCATGGTCATTGGACGGTCAAATGTCTGATATTCGTCAGGTCCCACATATACGTAGAGAGAATTAAGAGGAAGAAGGAAAGAGAGAGAGAAAGTTTAGTCGGGATTATTTGTTGACAAACCCCGAAGGGACCACCGAGTCTCCAATTTCGTAGACGGAGGTAACGCCCTCTGGACCCAAGTTAGGAACCCAGCCCTTCTAGGGGACCTCTTCCTTTAACGTTAGGTGAGGTCATAAGAACGGACCTCTTAGGGTACCTACCTCTTCGGATCATCCAATGTCAGGTGCCCCAGCGTTTCTCAGCCTGTGCTGACTCGTTGAAGTGGAAGTGGACCCCTTGCAGAACTCTTACCAGGGAGGACTTAGACCTCATCTGTCACTCTAGTTGAAGACGAAAGAGGTCTCCCCTCATTTAATGACCGGTCTGAAGAGGAGGGGATCCAAAGACCCCTTACCCTCGTCCTACTCTGTGGTCTTAACGGGACAGACGAATCGGGATAACAAGTGATTAACATCGGCATTATTGTCCGGGGAGGACGAACGGTTTGGTGCTCCACCACCTTTCGTGGAAATAAACTGAGGGTTGTGTCATTCAAGTAGTCGTTTTAGAGTCGGTCGAAAACATGTTCTACGGTAACTCTCAGAGTCGGAGGACAGAGTCGGAACTGAGACTCCCACTCCCAGGAATACGTCGTCTTAATAAACTGTCCTGGTTTAGTTCAAGGTCGGAATCGTTTGTTGGTAACGGGACCTTATGGTCTCTCTTTAGACGATTGAACGTACAGGTTTCTTCGGTTCCTGTGTTAGTCTAAGTGTTACCTTTTTTTTTTTAATAAGGTATTGAGGTCTGATGTAGGGATTGTGACTACCCTATAGACCAGGGGTTTGATCGTGTACCATGAAATTCTGGAAGTCTCTACTCCCACACCTACCAGATAGAGTTGATGACTCGTACGGAAGTTCATATAAGGACGGACCATCCCTGAATGGTCGTAGGAGAACCATATTTTCTAGTCACATGTATCAAGGTAAAATTGGTATTTGGTGGTGTCTAAAAGAAAAAGTTTTAGGGGACCTAAAAGGTCTTCGGTCGTTTGGGACTGAACAGGTAACCTACTGTTTTTTTCTTGTCCTTTCTTTTTTAGGCAACCCCTTAAGTTTCCGTCAAAGAATTTTATTGGACTTCGGTGTTTATTGGTTTTAATACTCAGACCAAAACCAAACTAGCGAAAAAGAAAAAAGAAGGTCAAGAGATAACTCTTTACAATCTTTAATGATAAGAAATAGGACAAACTTAGGTGAACGGATAAAGTCCACTTTCTAGGTTCTGAAAGTTTTCAGTTCAGACCGAAGCCATTACAGGACGGGGGAGCCAGAGTATGTCTTCCATAGGGGTATCAACCAAGTAAAGAATGGACTATCTGATACCGTCCAACTCCTTCTGAATCGACCGACCCAAAAGGGTGGATCCACTTAGACCGACCCTAAGACTCACCGTAGATGTTCCACAACGGGGTCCGTCTAATGATACTAGTGAAACTAATTAGAATGACGGATTATATATTCATAGAGTACAAAGTCAACTCTGAGTCAACCAAATGTTCATACTTATAAACTCGACTCGATCGACTTTTTTCCTCTTCCCCGAGTTAAAGGTTCCATGTGACGATAGAGTAGGCACCTGCAAACCTGAATCTCGGCTTGGTCCTCCACCGCTTAGAATCTCTTGCACTATGAAAGGAGGCAGAGAATAGAGACGAATACCCACACAGACAAAATAAGAAGAACTAGACGTCTGACGAAAAGAGACGATGAAATGGGTGTATCGTCCTCAGGGGATGATGGGTTTAAAGTCTGTGAACTCTGACCAACAGAGACATCAGATCTAGGATCATGGGTCCTTTTTGTGAGACTAACCGGGTCAAACCCAGTATACAGGTGGGGCAATGTCAATTAATAGTCCCCCACCCCAGTACATCGTACTTCTACTGATAGTCTCGATTGGGTGACCTGACCCTTAATTAATCTTCTTTCTCCCGACCACACTCACCGGGGGTGTGGGGTTTTGTGGGGATGATTTAATAACAAATGAAAAAGTTCCTGTAATAAGTAAATAAATAAGTGAGTCATTTATGAATTCAATGGTCAATACAGTGGGTGAAATACTCCTTGACCCCGATGTGAACCCCGTTTGGTCTGTTTCAGGAACAGGAATCCCTCAAAATGTGAAAACTCCTTCTATGTGTAACAAAATACTTAGTAGGTTTATTTACATTATAATATTAACACTCATTACAACAGTTCCACCTCTTTTGTATATGATTTCGTATTTACAACCAGTAGAGACCCCCATCGCTATGTTTCAAAATTTTACTTAAATAAATTTGTAATTTTTTAAGATATCACATGAAAAGGAAAACCTCTTTCTAACTCAAAAATTTAAACGTAAAATTTTCCTAGTACTACCAAGGGACCACTTCTCCCGACGGACCTCCTATTCGTCCCCCCGTAAACCACCTAACCGTCACCGTATGTTCCTCGCTACTGTAACTGCATAGGTGTGATGGTATATATTTTACCAACCCGAAGAGACCACCGAGTCGACCATTTCTTAGGGGGACGTTACGCCCTTTGGACCCAAACTAGGGACCCAACTCTGCTAGGGACCTCCTCCAGTACCGTTGGGTGAGGTCAAAAGAAAGGACCTCTTAGGGACACTTGTCCCCTCCGACGGTCCAATGTCAGGTACCCCAGCCTTTCTCAGCCTGTACTGCCTCCCTGATTCACGTCGTATCGTATATATTTTATCTATTGAGTGTCCCCGGATGACATGTCGTCCGGAGACATTACTGGATGTACCCTTTTCCTAGAATCTTTCTCACCTATACATATACATATTGACTAAGTGAAACGACATGTCGTCTTTCATTACATTGTAACATTTAGTTGATATAAGGTTATTTTTTCAAAAAATTAATTTTTTTACAAAAACTCACAACCGGATTAATTTTTTTCTCTCTCTACTGTTGTCGAATCTGATCCGACTGTCAAGACCCACCTCACTTCTCTTGAAATCTTCCATCTCGTAGGAGATGGAAGACCACTATAACCAGTCCCTACTCCCTTAGCCTCCACGACTCCTGTTAGTTTGCAAGAGTCGGACGTATGGAACTCCCTACTAATGCGATAAATCATAAGACTGAAAAAGAATCGGACGTTATATGCCTACGACAAGATCAGTTCCAATCTTCAGAGGAAATCGATATTATTTCTAGTACTATTATTATTATCATTGTTATTGTTGTTATTATAGTCGTTAACAAATAATTCGAGGATACACAACACGGTCTGTGAGACTACTCATTCGTAACACGTAAGGTATTTGCCCTTAAATTAGTGTTTGTTCTTACGGGAGGGAACACCCCAAGTGTCAGTTCCATCTTCTTTGTTACTTAATCTGTTCTTTTTTTGGTTCCGAAACCCGGAGAAGTTGAGAGATCATAAAAAATTTTTAAACAAGTCGTAAATAAATCATTCCCGACCTTCTTTATTTAAAAGATAATTTACACGTGAAAAGAGGGACGTAACTTTCATTCCGTAAATAATATACGTGACTTTCGTCATAAAAGATTCAAAAGAAAATAAAGTACTCGAAAGTATGGACCTATTACAGTGAATGTACGAACGATAGTCATTTTCATTGAATGTATCTATGTCGAAGTTTGAGTATTTTCTGTAAAATTTTCAAACAAAAGTAAAATTACCTTTAGTCTACAAAGGATAAAAAGACCTCAAGAACAAAAGGGAAATCAAACCCCCCCTTCTCCCCCTTTAAAGAATTGTCAATTGAAGAACCCTTCATATAACTTGCCAAACTTCAATGAATTTAGCAAAGAAGGTTCTTTTGTCGGGATCTGGGTATGACGACGTACAACTGGATCTGGAACGTCAGCCCCCACTGCTGACGGGGAGTTTCCCGACAGACTACCTTCCTCAGTTTCGGCCGGGTCGAGTCGGGTGTTCCCGTTTCGTAGGACGTCCTTATGAGGGGTCTCTACCCTCCGCAATCTCTCCTCCCCAACACTTAAAGGTGAACTCCTATGACAAATAACACCTTCCTGGATCTGGTAAACACGGTCCTCTCGGAGCCTTTTAGGGTCAGAAAGTCCGGTTAAACAGATGGGCCGGATTGTGTTCTCCCCAGTGGTGACGAGTCTAAAAATCTTTGTTGTACCTTTTAAGAGGGACTACCTACCAATTCGTCAGTACATCTATTTACAGACTACTAATTAAGTACTATAATGACTTTGTACTCCCCTGAAGAGACCACTAGGTCACCGACCCAGAGGCACGAGGGTTACGTCTCCGGACCCCGAGTTAGGGACGAACCACTCGACCTAGGGTGTACGACGTTGGTTCTCAAGTGTGTGACGTTGATTCTGGCCCCTGTCGGTTTATTTATTTATAANAGACTACTAATTAAGTACTATAATGACTTTGTACTCCCCTGAAGAGACCACTAGGTCACCGACCCAGAGGCACGAGGGTTACGTCTCCGGACCCCGAGTTAGGGACGAACCACTCGACCTAGGGTGTGCGACGTTGGTTCTCAAGTGTGCGACGTTGATTCTGGCCCCTGTCGGTTTATTTATTTATAATTTTTTTTTTTTTTTTCTTTGTACTCTTACGGTCGAGTATTCCTGTCTTTACAACCAGACAGAAAAGTGGTACTATGTGGGGGACACGACTCTTGTTACCGACTGTGTACTGTTCAAAAGGTGATTGACAAGCGATTTGGTTGCCATCAAAAGTTGGACCCCCCGGTGTGTTAGAGACAACGTCGATGAGATGAGACAGATTATATGGATATGTTACTGGGACGTTAAAGTAAGTTCTCTTTAAAGTGGGTTCTCTTTGGACATGTATACAGGTGGTCTTTTTACACTTTCGTAAATTTCGTCGTGATTAGTATTATTGAGTTTTGACTTTCGGTGAGATTGCAGGTGGTTACGACTCACCCAGTCATCTCCACAATACAAGTATGTTATCTTATGATATGTGGTCACTATTTTTTGTTTGTTGTCCAAGTCTGTCGTTTGACCACCTTCAAGTGTCTGTGTACATCTCGTTTCTCTCCGTCTACGTTTCCTATATACGTATGACATACCAAAGTAAATGTATTACAAGTTTTATCGGGTTCAATTGAGCATCACGATCTCCGGTATATTTACCAACGGAGACTCTTCATACTCGACTCTGACCGTGTCTCCTGATACGACCTTTACCAGAAACAGGACTAGGTACACCTTCAAAACCGACACGGGATCGTAACATGTGAACTCACGTATATAAAATGTTGAACGATACACCTAACAAATACAGGGGTGTTTCAAGTATACAAGTGAATTTATTTTCTTCCTAAATCGATTATTGTCTAAAAGAACTAGGTCTATCTCTCATCAAAGACCGTCATTAAAGAAAAGAGTGAACTTTACCGGTATGGTCGTAGAACGAGACCGGACCTTTCATTTTTTATTTAAGACCTAGAGTGACGGGTATAATAATATTATTGAATCTTTACAGACTTTTCAAAAGTTGCGCTTCTGTCGTGAAGTCGTAGTGACTCTACGTAAAATTCTAAGAGAAGAACCTCAAGAGGGACCACCGAGTCACGATTTCTCAGACGGACGATTGTGTCCTCTGTGTCCAAACTAGGGAGCAGACTCTACTAGGTTGCACGGTGTCTCGGTGATTCGGGTACACGGTGTTGATAATTCGGACACGAGATCTCGGGCCCTTGACGTTGATGACTCGGGTGTGCGGCGTCGACGACTTGGGAGTACGGGATCTCGGGCACAAGATGTTGTTCTCTTCGGTGACGTTACTCTTCGATTGCGTGACGTCGACCTCTCATTGGGGACGAACAACGTTCATCTCTTTTCGGACGTGTCGTTTTTCTGGGTCATGTCGGTTTTTATTGATTGATTTATTTACTTTTGATAGAAATTTTTTCTAAGACAGAAGAACTACTACCGATTACGAACTGCATACCCAGTATGTCGAATTGGGACCGTGTCCGTGTTGAATTATCTTCGGTGGTGAAGGAGTGAAAAGGGGTAGTGACAAAAGAGGGGTAGACTTACAGTGATGATGTAAAAACGATTGTAAAGTGACGTCCAATTTTTTTTCTAGAAAGAAAGCTATCGAAAAGACTTACGTTTGTGCCGTCTCCTTCCGCCACCTTTTTCACACCGAGATCCAGACCTAAGGACGAGATGGCGATAAGAGACACGTTGAAACTTTCAACAAAGTGGAAAGATTCGAAGACAAAGGACAGACATTTTATCTCTATTATTACGGATGGAATGCCTCAGTAATAGTCCACTTGTACTCTAGTCAGTCCATAACCCAACTGGTTTTTCGAGTAAACCTAAAAAGACACTCTACAGTATCTTTTTGGATTTACCTGAAAAAACGGTTGGGTTATTTTACCAGTCGTATCACTTCCGTATCACTTCCGTTACTATAATTATTAATATGATTATTATTACCAATTGTACAACTGGTCATATTAATAATTATAGTAAATAATTTTGGTAAACAAGAGACTAGGGTAACCAGACATCTAACATATATTGAAATTGGAAGTTTGAAGTTCGTTCAACGTTCGACCTCATAATTAAGTAAGTTACTCATAACTCATGTCAACCTGAAGGAATAGGTGTCCCTGTCTCCCGGTTGAGATGACACACCAAAATGTGTGCCCTGAAGTCGTAGAAGCCTAAAACCTTAACGGCCCACAGGACCACGTGTTCGAGTTTAGATCTAACGACCCTTTTTATAGTTATTGGAGTCTATGAGTCTATTGTGGTGGGAATACCGTCTTTCGTTTCTTGATTTCTCGGAGAACTACTTTTACTTTCTCCTCCCACTTTTTCGACCGAATTTCGAGTTGTAAGTTTTTTACTTCTAGTACCGTAGGCCACGGTAGTGAAGTACCGTTTATCTACCCCTTTGTTACTTTTGTCACTGTCTGAAATAAAAGAACCCGAGGTTTTAGTGACGTCTACCATTGACGTCGGTACTTTAATTTTCTGTGAACGAGGAACCTTCTTTTTGATACTGGTTGGAGTCAAGTCAAGTCAAGTCAACGAGTCAGTACAGGCTGAGAAGCGCTGGGGTACTTAGCGTCGTGTGGTCCGGAGGGACAGGTAGTGGTTGAGGACCTCAAATGGGTTTGAGTACAGGTAGCTCAGCCACTACGGGAGATCGGTAGAGTAGGAGACAGCAAGGGAAGAGGAGGACGGGGATTAGGGAGGGTCGTAGTCCCAGAAAAGGTCACTCAGTTGAGAAACGTAGTCCACCGGTTTAATAACCTCAAAGTCGAAGTCGTAGTCAGGAAGGTTACTTGTGGGTCCTGACTAGAGGAAATCCTACCTGACTAACCTAGAGGAACGTCAGGTTCCCTGAGAGTTCTCAGAAGAGGTTGTGGTATCAAGTTTTCGTAGTTAAGAAGCCGTGAGTCGAAAGAAGTGTCAGGTTGAGAGTGTAGGTATGTACTGGTAACCTTTTTGGTATCGGAACTGATCTGCCTGGAAACAACCGAGACGAAAAATTATCCGATAGTCGATTCTCAGTTTATACTGACTCGCTGAAGTGAAAGTGAAAAGTGAAAGTACGTAACCTCTTCCTTTACCGTTGGGTGAGGTCACAAGAACGGACCTCTTAGGGTCCCTGTCCCCTCGGACCACCCGACGACAGACACCCCAGCGTGTCTCAGCCTGTGCTGACTTCACTGAATCGTCGTCGTCGTCGTCGTCGTCCAACCAGTATTGAAAGGAAGTTTCCTCATTCGCAGAAAATTAAAGTACCCACGTTAGTGGTAGACGTCACTAAAACCTCGGGTTTTTTTATTTCAGACTGTGACAAAGGTGACAAAGGGGTAAATAAAGAGTACTTCAGTACCCTGGTCTACGGTATTAGAATCAAAAGACTTATAACTCTAAATTCGGTTGAAAAAGTGAGAAAAGAAAGTGAAAGTAGTTCTCCGAAAAGTCAAGGAGAAGTGAAAGACGGTATTCCCTAGGTTGAATCTATCGGATAATCTTTCGTCTCTGTAATGAAACGGTTGTTTCCAGGCAGATTAGTTTCGATACATACCTACACTCTCAACCTGATATTTCTTTCGACTTACGGTTTCTTAACTACGGAAACTTGACACCACAACCTCTTCTGAGAACTCTCAGGGAACCCGTCGTTCCTCTAGGTTGGTCAGTGAGGACTTCCTTTCGTCAGGACTTATAAGTAACCTTCCTGCCTACGACTTCGACTTTGAGGTTATGAAACCGGTGGACTACTCTTCTCGACTGAGTAAACTTTTCTGGGACTACGACCCTTTCTAACTTCCACCCTCCTCTTCCCCTACTGTCTCCTACTCTACCAACCTACCGTAGTGACTGAGCTGCCTGTACTCAACTCGTTCGAGACCCTCAACCACTACCTGTCCCTTCGGACCACACGACATCAGGTACCCCAACGTTTCTCAGTCTGTACTGACTTACTGACTTGACTGACTGACCCACAGGACCTTGGTTAGGGGGTTCGTTACACTCCTTGTTGGTATAAATGAGACACTTATTCCATCTGGTCTCGGAACGGGAGTCCCTTGAACGTAAAGATAACGCTAAACACGTAAACGTTTGAAGGGAGACCCGTCTTACTAGTCGTCACGAAGGTGAGAAGGGGCCATCGAACAAGAAAGACACAAGAATGACGGGTTAATGATTATCTAGAATAATTAATTGTCGACCTCCAAAGGATTCGAAAAAGAATTATCATACAAGAAGAGTTCTGAAGTACACGTTACACAACAAATAGACACCGTGACATGTAAGTAAAAGTAGTGGTCTGAAAAAACGTATACAAAAATACTTTTGTAATTCGACAAGTAAAAGGTACCTTACTTAGCATTTCGAAACAAAAGTACAAGGTGACATAAATCAGAGTTTTACCGTAACGACGAACCGTCCCAGACATTTTTAGTCCACGTTTTAAATGATGTGTATGTTTTGTATAAATCCTGAACCCATTAAAAATAACGGCATTTTCCACTGAAAAGGTTTGTTGATTCATAGTAATAAAAGACAACGGTGACTCACCGAAAAAAAAAAAACCGTACTCGTAAAAACTGTCGAAACACCGAAAAGGGAAATGTTCGGGGACGGAGGAGATGGGACCTTATAAGAAAGTCAAAATGAACTTAGTCAAAGAGGACTTAACATTAAGGATTCTGGGGTTTATTTGAACAAAGCACAAAATGCCGGAAGAACCAGTTGTGTCAGTCTCTACATCAGAAATGAGACTCTCACACCGGGAAGGTACCAAAGTTAACTTTTGAACTCAACAAACGATTTCGGGGTATTGAACCATTCTTTGGTAGTGGGGACCGTACCCGTCACCAACTTCAGAGACGAGGTAGAGAAGGTCGGTAGTTGACAACAAAAGGGGACCTAAGGGAACTCAGAGTGAACGACGACGACGATTCAGTGAAGTCAGCACAGGCTGAGACACGCTGGTGTATCTGCCGTCGGGTGGTCCGAGGGGACAGGTACCCTAAGAGGTCCGTTCTTGTGACCTCACCCAACGGTAAAGGAAGAGGTTGCGTACTTTCACTTTTCACTTTCACTTCAACGAGTCAGCACAGGCTGAACCTGTACATGTTAAGTTCTCAGTCAGTCCTAAACTCTTAAATATGTGTAAAGTCCTGAAGGATGAGACTGAGAGGAAAAGTCTTAAAAGTGGAGTTAAAGGTCGGTGAGATAAACGTTTGAGGAAGAGTCTTAGTAGTCCGGTGATTCGGACACTAAAATCAGAAAGTCACTGGAGATGGGACACACTCGACTAACACCAAGAGAATCACACCAGGAAGTTGGTCATTAATCGTAGTGTGTCCCTTACCTATTTTACGTTTTAAATCCCGCCGTAGGGTCTGGATCACTTAATCTTTGAGTTCCACCTCAGATCGTTAGATATAAAATTGTTCAAAATCAAACTCTGACTGACGGAATCACCATTTCGATATGCTTACACCCAGAGTGGGTCTCACCAAGGGTGGGAAATGACAGACCTACGAGAGGTCACGGTAGTTTATACTCAAAAAAACACACCCCCCTCCCCAGGTCTTAAAACATTATAATAAACATCTTCCTTAATCGGAATTTGTTCGATGAAAGTCAAGTCAAGTCAAAAGTCAGCGAGTCAGTACAGACTGAGACTTTGGGGTACTTAGCGTCGTACGGTCCGGAGGGACAGTTGGTCTACCCTTAAACCCGTAAATGAAACATCGTATATAAGGTGTGACATGTGACGAACTAAGGGGGTGAAGGTTCGTGTATATAGAAACATTAAATTTGTTATTTAAAGTTAAGAAAATTTAACTCTAAACTTATTTTACAAACACTTTGGGACCTTCGTGGAATATCAAAATACCTTGTCCCGAACTTTTGGAGATCAAATTTACCACAACTAACTGTCATCCCCAGTCCTAATCGGAGTTGGTACGTATCCTCTTAGAGGTATCGTTGACAGTGGTATCGTAGTCCGGATACTGTCTCCACTATTTACTCGAACTTGTCTCACCCCTTCTTACATCACACCATAGAAGACCAGAGAGAAGGTCCTTTAGGGTTTCTGTGTGGACATGGAAACAACGTCTTTCCCCCTGGGGAAGGTCCCGGGTTTTGACCCGATAACAGATTGTGAGCCTTTACTTAACAGGTTCCTCTGTGCACGACTGTTTCGTTCTCTAAAATAACCCTTTTCCGTGGGCCCACCTCTCGTCATCCCATTCCCTTGGGTCCTCTTGTAGAGACGGTACACCGAGCGTCAGAACCCAAAATACCACTACCCTAATCGAAGGTCCAACAGAAATCGGTTAGTAAGACTGAGTCTCAGGAAGGACCACCACGTGTGGAACAAGTCGGTTCTACCTACGGTCTCTCTTCCTAAGACCCTCCACAAGCCTGTCCAGAGGAAAACTGGAAAGGACTTGAGAAGACCAACCACCTCCGAATAATCAAGGTACAAGGAATCGTCCTGGAGGACAACATTTTGTTGAATACGTTTACCAATGATACCACGGACCGGTCCCACCTACCAAAGTTAGTCACACGAAGGGGATTGTGGAACTATCTCTTTCGGACGTCCATTGTCGGTCCACTTTACTGGACTGCAAGAGGTTTCACGTTTCCCAGAGACGAGGAGTCACTCTTCGTCCCTGAGGGGGAGTTCTCCCTTAATTAGGGAATGTTGAAGTTCTTGTCCCTTATGGAAGTGTTATGACAGTAGGATGGTCTGGCCATCTTATCTCTCTTTCAAGTAGATTTTTGAGTGAAACCGAAGAAGAGGAGAGGGACGGAGGTGGGGGTCTGTCTGGGTGACCACAAAATGGGGGTCCCCTCGTCCGGGACCCGTCATGAAAAGGTTGAAATTACGCACGACCCCTAGAAAAAGTTTACATTTATGACTAAATCATCCACAATATCCGACTTGACGTAGAGGAGGTTAAAGTATACGACTCTAGGATTGGGGTCGTAGAGTTTGCACTGACATAAACCTCTATGCCAGAAAGTTCTCCACTAATTTCACTTTACTCCAGTGACTTCACCAGAGACTAGATTATACTGAACATTCTTCTGTTCTGTCTATCTTTCTCTCCTTTCTGGTACACTTCTATGGACCTCTGGGACTCCTCTCTCTGACATCTTCTTTTACTGGGACGACTGTGGAACTAGAACCTGAAGTTCGAAGGTCTTGACACTTTTTATTTAAAGGTAACAAATCCGGTGGGTCAAATGAAACAATCACGGGTCACCCTGAAACAATACCGTTGGGATCGTCTGATTACATCATCCAGACCCCTCCCTTAACTCTAAAATGTAAAGATTGTACAAGGGTCTACGACGACTACGACGACCAGGTTCCTAGTCTGAAACTCATTGTTTCTAGACGTCTTAGTCCAAGGAAAAACGAACTACCGTACGTTCCAGTCGTCGAAGTGGAACGTGTGACCTCTCCTCCTGTGAAAAGGAGGTGGAGACGAAAGAAATCCTACCGATTCCGTTAACAAGAGTCGGAAGAACACAACCGTCGTGAAATTTTCATATCTCACCGTGGAAAGCCCCCTACTCAGTGTCCAATCCAATGCATTTACTTACTTCACCCAACCTATGTTGTGTCCTGGACTACCTACGTCGTCCATTTACCCCTCGAGTGCGGAGCGTACTTCACCCGTCCAGATGTGACAGAGGTCAATCGTAGACTCGAACCACATCGGTCTAAAAGGTTTTAAAGTTCTCTTCTATCTTTAAACCTAAAAATGCAATTTAGAGGTCTCAAAAATTTACAACCGTTGAGGCACTTAAAGAAAAACTTTACACTCCGTTTCCTCGGGGACTCCAGGACCTGTTCAATAACTAAACATAGAATAAAACCTTCATATGTATACATTCCCGAAGGGTCCCACCGCGATCACCAGTTCCTGGGTTGACGGTTACATCCTCTGTATTCTCTACGTCCAAACTACGGACCCAGTCCTTCTGAGGGACCTCTTCCTGTACCGTTAGGTGAGGTCATAAGAGCAGGTCTCCTGGGGTACCTGTCTCCTCGGACCACCCGATGTCAGGCACCACAACGTTTCTCCACCTGTACTGACTTTGTTGAATCGTGCGTATGTATACATTTTTAAGCAGTTTGACATCCTAATTCCAAACGTGTTAAATGACGAAAATTCAATAGGCTGTTATTTTATGGACGTAGTCCCACTACGTGTAGTCGAAGTTCCATCGACAGTAGACACCCTTACCTCCGTTTCGTCCCGACTTCAGCCGAAATAGACATAGTAGTTGTAACACAAAGAGAGTTCTCCTCTTGACTTCGTGTCTACCCTTTTCTTATTGTCGACAGAGTAGAGCCACCAAAGATCTAAAAGACGAAGTAATAAAAGACATACAAACCTGATAGAGTGGTAATTTGTAGAATTTATAATTTTTTTTGTTTGGGACTCTTATGGTTATGACGTACCTGATTGGATTTGGGGAACCTCCAATGACTTTGTATAAGAGAACCAGAAGGAGACCCTGGTATAACAACAAGTCCATCCTTACAAGAGACGGAACAGGGTCTAGAAGACGAACGAAGTCCTCTGTGGACGAGGGAGGGACGGTGCCCACACTGCACTATAGTGGGGTAGGTGAGTTGGGTATATTGGAAGTAGTGGTCTTCACCACAAGAGTCACGTCCGAGTCGACCTCGCTTTTATTTTATACTTGTAGTTGGATTTGGACTTCTGTAACACAACTCAAGGGTCAAGACTCGGTGGTCTCTTGTCCGAAGAGACTAGGACTTTCCTCATGTCGGATCACCAATTCGAGTGACCCATCTTTGGACCGAGAAGGTGCATCATCCATCAATGTATAGGAACCCGTACCATCAGTTAGAACCGGAGTTAAAGGAGTAGACATTCCACCCTTACTATTATCATATATGGATAAATCCAAATACAATCCTAAATTCAACCGACCCACTGACCACTTATTGACAAGTTATTTTCAATTGAGAGTATTGACAATCATAATAATTCACGAAGGTGAAATTTGTAGAAACTATGCAGTACCTGATTCAGACTCCACTCCGGTGTCACAATTATTTAACCATAGACTGGTTACTCAGGGTTTCCCTTTTATAAAAGTTGAGACGAAGTTCATCGTTTAAACTAGTTCGAAGCAGTACGTATCCTTTCCTCCTAGTGTCTCCGAGGTCCGACCAAGTAAATGACGAACGGAGGTCGGAGTCCCGACCCCGTGGATGGGGAGGGACGCCTACCACCACAACGGTCCCGTTGTCCCGAACAACTACGGATCCCCAACGACAAACCCCAACCAACGAGTTCCATTAGGAGGGTCTTTGTCGTAGGATGACCACCGAGTCACTGGGTTTTTTCCCGAAGTCGTCACTGATTATAGCGACGTTTCCTACGTGTATCTAGGTTCTTTTACGTAAGGGATTTCCCTACGTTAAAATTACTGAAGAGTCAACCACGAAGAAACGGAAGAAGTTGGTGTTCGTAATTCGAAGAGACAAACTTTAAGATCAAGAGGGTCCACCGTGAGAGGTCTCCCCGGCAAAAGAGACCATTGAGTGTCTCTGAGACTGATGGACCTTACCCCACCCCTCCTCGATTAATTAACGGACACTCTCACATAAAGGTTACTCCCGGAAAGGAACATGAAGTCCTCGGTGTGAGAAATTCGCAAAGACGACTTAGGTCAACTCTTCCGGGTGTCTGGGTATACCAGCCTCTCAGCCTGTGCTAACTTCGCTGAATCGTACGTGTGTGTGTGTCTCGAGGACTCGGGAGAACGGGAAGGTAATTAATCGGACTCTGAGGATGCCGGTAGGGGCACCAGACAGGAGGTCTTGGACCCGCTATTGAGGCCGGAAAGGGTGGGAGGAAAGGACTTAGTTAAAGGGTGGACCCCAGAACGTAAATCCAGAGCCTGTAGACAGACGACCAGTGGCAGGGGTAAGTCCGGGAATGATGGAAGGGGACCTAGTGACATCAGTGCAGAGAGACCAGATGGCCGGGGACTCGTTACGAGGAGGTGGGACGACGGTTTCATAAGAAAGGTTTTACATTTAGACTACGGCCGAAAGTCGAAATTTAGAAATTACGACGGGAAGAGGGGTGGATGTGTGACGAAGGTCTCATTTGCAAGGGTCATGACAATCTTAAGAAACAGTTCTTTTTAGGTCTTTCGATCTGAAACCACTCCTAAAAGGGGTAGGGAAAAAAATAAACATCTCAATATCGTAAAATGTGTAGTTTTTTAATGTTTTGTAACGTTATTCAGAAGATGGGTGAAGTCGGGGGTTAAGGCATAGACTCCTTCTGTGGGGACTATGTCAAAGAAGACACCAAAGAGTTTGTGTATGTGTGGAAAAAAAAAAAAAATTATGTATACTGTCGGTTAAAAAAATTATACAACCAAATTATAAAAATGGTTGTCCTTTCGCACCGCACGACGTCAGGTACCCCAGTGTTTCTCAGTCTGTGCTGACTCGTTGACTTGACTTGACTCATAAAAATTTGAGACTCCCAGTTTGTTCTGGTATACATAGGTACCCAACATTCAGTATGTCTGTACACGAATACTGAGTGAAATGAAGTTCACGGGACCTCTGTCCCAACCTCGAAACGGAACCGTAGGGGGAGATGTTGTGCCGTACTACGGATCGTATGTCAACTGTGAGTTATTCACGTTACGTGACCGGTAGGTGACTTTGTAAATAATTCGTGGTAAGACAGGGATGACGACCCAGACAGTGTCTTAAGGTCTTGACACTACACCCGTTGGAGACTCCCTTGTCTACCCTTGTCAGTTCAGGTTCTGGAGTCGACCGATATCCAAGTCTTGGACAGGTGGAGGATAAAAAAGACCAATGGACCCAGGTGTTGTTTACCTGTCTTTACCGACTACGGAGGACTGGAACGGGAGTCTGAGTGGGGTTACCCCATACCCGAACACGGGTCGGGTCGGGAGGTGCCTCACGACTGTGGTGGTAAGGATTCGACCGAGAGCAAGGGTCTTGACCGCACAGATGAAGAACGGAAGGTGGTCCAGTTCCGTTCGACCCTGACCTTCCTTTGGTGTGTCCGGCAAACGACTGAGAAGGACTCCGTGACCCTACCCGACCCGACCCGACCCGACCCGACCGACGACCTACTCAGTCCGGAAAAGTTCGAAGAAGTACAACCCTCTTCTGAGCGACGAGTCCACCAAACCCCGGAAGAGGATCCAATCTAGGAGAGACTAGCGAACGGACACCAGGTCCAGTACAGGTCGACCAGTGGTACGTACTACCAACGTCCTCTCCCACTGTAAAAGTCAAGTACTATTCCACCTGGGGTGACTACTATGTATTGTTTAAGTAGTATACCGGGAGGGGTAGAGGACTCCGACGCTAAAGGTTAACAAAGGTGTCCCTGTGTCCTGTTCACCAAAAGTGTACGTCCCACGATGACGACCTCATAAACCCAACCGGTTTTTCAAACCCAAAACGGTATTGTCGAATGCCTTTTTGGGCTTACTTGAAAAACCGGTTGAGTTATGAAAAAAAAGGGAGGTGACTTGTCTGGTAAGACCTTACGTTTTCACCCACCCCACCCTTACACTAGAACAAGATTTTAAGTGGAACGGAACTAAGATTGACGTCACGTCAATGAGGATTTTGAGTCCCACTCCCCCCGCTGTGTAGTATACGGAAGAAAAAGAAATAAAGTTCAATCGACTCCGAACCCTCGGGAGTAAGAGATCCGACCTTTCTTTTATTATAGCCACCATTACCCCGCCATCCGAGAGGGGAAGAGAACCCTACGCACTTTTAGGTAGTGTACCCTCCCATGTACCACGGACCTTTTACCCACGACACAGGTGAAAAGACTCTGGTTCAGAAGACGACTACAGGGGTCCCACAAGGAAATCTCCTGCGAATGTCTTCGAAGGAAAGGTACGAACCCTTAGAGCCGACTCCGACCCCTAGAATTCGGTTACGAATTCAGACGTTCTCTGTGACGTTTTGGAGGGGTGTCTTCAGGACGGTTGGACGGTGGACGGCATCCGTGGGACCCGTCGTGTAAGACCAGACGGTCCGGACTTCGGGTGAGTAGAGGTCAGGGAGGGTCCGAGGTCCGAAGGTCTTTTGTATTCGGTCGAACAGACGGGTTTGTTGAAGACCAAAGTCTGAGGTTTGGTTTGGAGGACCTCCGTTCCGACCGAAGAACGAACCTTCTTCGTTATCTTCTGTCCTTTATGTTTAGGGTACGATTGTCGAGTTATATAATAAGACGGTGGTTTAAATATAATTAGTAAGTGTTTAGAGTCATGTAGTCCTTTGAGACATGAAGAGTGTCCAATGAACACGGTGTACAGTGGCGAATACACTGTGGTGACAACGAGACGAGATTTCATTTCGATTTTTTGGGTTTTTTGTTTTTGTCTTCGTAAAAGACAGAAGTGGGGACGAAAGAAAGAAGGTAAGTGACTGACAGGAGTCTTGTTTTGATTTTTCGGAAGAGGGACTCCTACGTTAAAGGTCGGTTCTTCTAATAGATTTACCCACAACGGGTCACGGGGTACTTGACATGGTTTGGACCAGTTACTACTTTTACGTTCGTAGTGGAATAATACTATTAACCCGATACAACTAATTTCACCTTCGTTGTAATTCCGGTAAAGATAATGATTTTGATAGAAGAGGTGAATTAATCGTGAAAGAACTTTTCTAGAAATCAAAGAATGTCAAATAGACTGACCCCTGTCTCAGTGACTTGGTCTCAACTTACCGTAGACCAAATACTCTCCTGACTCAGATATTATACCACTAACCAAAAATTTTCTAACGACGGAAGTACATAATATATTGTAAACCCGTCCGTACACAGGTTCGTGAACTTCATCGTTTACCCCTTGTAACTCCAAACTCAAGAAGTCCTACAAATAAGGTCGACACATAATTGATCCTGGAGTCGCAGGCCGGAACCTGACAAAGACACCGACTATGTTGGCCCGGAGACGACCTTCATTACCGGTCACAGGTCCCGTCTTGATGTAAGTAGGTCTCCAACGGACCTTACTTGACTACGATCTACGGCGAGTATAGATTTCTTCATCTTTACGTTCGTTTTGGATGTTCAACAAAAATGGTTAGTCTATCTGTCACTAATTTTGATGACTATTGTATATGTCAAAATTACACATGTGAGTAAACACAGACTGAGAAACGTTGGGGTACCTGACATCGGGCGGTCCGAGGAGACAGGTGCCCTAAAGGGTCCGTTCTTATAACCTTACCCAACGGTAAAGGAAGAAGTTTATACATGTTTCACAACCACTCGAACATTCGTTTCTCATCCAAGTATTTATTCTCTTTTGTCCTAATGAAGGGACCACCAGGTACCCGATTCTGAGGTATGAGGGTTAGTACCCCGGGTCTATACTAGGAACCAGTCCCTTGATCTAGGATATATGACGTTGCTTCTCAGCGGACTGCGTTGATTTCGATGGCGTACGACGTTGATTCTGAGTCGTGTCGGTTTATTTATTATTTTTAAAAATTTTATTCATAAAAATAAATTTCTCTTCTCTATTGTCTAGTTGGAAAGGTTACTAAAAAATTTACAAGTTCTGAAAAGAGGACTACCAACACAATTATTTTTAAATGGTATGTCCCTGAAGGAGCCACTAAGCACCAATTCTTAGACGGAACGTTACGGTCCCTACGACAAATCCCTTGATTTTAGGGTGTAACGACACCTCGTTGATTCGGGGACGGGTTGTTGATCTCTCAGACACGGACGTGACTTCTAGGGCGTATGACGTTGATTCTGGGTTGTGCCGTCGGTTTATGTACTTTTGTTTTGTTTTATTTTGAATGGAATGTTTATATACGTTTGCATACGGTTTCTTTTCCTTTTGCATGTTCTTACAAAGGACGTATTAACCAGTGTTATCGTTGTTTGACCACTGGTTAATTTGCAGAAAGTAATCTCCCAGACCAATTTTTGGCATTTCCTATGTATCTTTCCAATTTGTATGTTTCCTTAATAGACTGGTAAATTTTCTTGTATCAGTTAGAACGTACGACTTCACCTTTTTTTTTGTGTGTGTGTGTGTGGATTTAAAATTCTATATAATAATTTGTTTTTTCGTTCCACGTAAATTTTATGACTGTATATAAAACCCGTTTTATAACAATAAAAAAATTCCTGTGTATATTAGAATTTTTTTTTTTTTCTCATGGACCCTTCACTATGTGATCAAAAAGAGGAAAGAAACATGAAAAACTATAATTTTTTTTAAAAAAAACTCTTGTTCGGACACTGTCCCTGAAGAGACCACCGGGTTACCGATCCTACGGTACGAGGGTTACGTCCCCCGGACCAAGTTAGGGACTCCCTGGATCTAGAGTGTATGATGTTGATTCTAGACCGTACGACGTTGATTCTGGGTCACGTCGGTTTATTCATTCAACTTTTTTTCTTACTCCGACATACACATATTTTGGACTTTCTAATAGACACTCGCTAATATAAAGGGGTCACACCGGTGTCGTTATAAGGGTAAGATACGCATGAAGCGTCTGTCAAGTCGGCGAGTCAGTACAGGCTGAGAAACACTGGGGTACCTGACGTCGTACGGTCCGAAGGGAAAGGTAGTGGTTGAGGGTCTCGAATGAGTTTGAGTACAGGTAACGCAGCCACTACGGTAGGTTGGTAGAGTAGGAAACAGCAGGGGAAAAGGAGGGCGGAAGTCAGAAAGGGTCCTAGTCCCAAAAAAGGTCACTTGGTCGAGAAGCGTAGTCCACCGGTTTCATAACCTCAAAGTCGGAGTCGTAGGCAGGAAGGTTACTTATAAGTCCTGACTAGAGGAAATCCACCCGACCAACCTAGAGGAACGTCTAGACGCACCCGAAGATCTCGGAACAATCGGGGGTAGTCCCATCAAATGAGGAAAGAAGACCTCAGACCCGCCGTGAGACCTGTCGGGACTGCTAATCTTCCGACACCTTCACCGTGACACGCCGGCGACCCTGAGGCGTGTTTTGCCGGCACGTCGAGGGCACACCCTACACGAGAAGGGACCCCACGGATGGGACCTTGGGACGACGGTCCGACACTCCTCAGGGTTGGATTGAGTGTCAAGTAGCTCATGTAAGTCGCAACACGTTTGTGGTAGTGGTGGATTAAGGTCTTTTGAAGACAGTGGGGGTTTTCTTTGGGACACGGTGGTTGAGAGGCGGACGGGCCTGATTAAGTAAAAAACAGAAGTACCTAAACGGGTAAAACCTGTAAAGGACATTTACCTTAGTATGTTATACACCGGAGAACATGGACTGTAGAAAGTGAATCGTGTTACAAAAGTGCCAAGTAGATATGACATTATGCATAACCGTGACATAAGGAAAAAATACCGACTAATTATAAGGGAACATACTTACAAAGTGTAGATAAATAGGTGAATAATCATCAACCAGTAGACCCACCAAAGGTCAAAGACCAATAATCCTTATTATCACGACCTTGTAAACACATATTAAAAAACATACCTTCGTACAAAAGTTTAGAGAATTTAAGTCCACGATATTTTAGTGGATACCTATCATTTACTATGTATTATGTATTTTTACTGTGTTTTATGTATTTTTAATTCACTATGACTTATTATTTTTTACTATGTATTAAATTCATTAGTAAGTAATCTCGTCGGAAGGATTCTCGTCGTTTGGACAAGGGAGTATCATTAAGTCTGTATCATACTAAGTAACCCATCTGGTTTTCGGTGTTCTACCGTGATAAAGTTCGGGTCCACAAAGTGATTGAATGTGTGTCTAAAGTGGTGTAGTCAGACTTAATTACTCTGTGGTGAACTGACAGAGACAAATTTTTTTTGTTTTCGTTTTTTGGTCCCGACAAAACACCAGAAGTTTTAAGGAGAAAACTACAATGTTTCACTTTGGATAGTAAATTTAAACTATATGTCCCTCTCCGACCTTGGAGAAGTCCTTAAACCCTAAACTAAATCTTAAGGAGACTTGCACCTTTTGGACCCTGACTGGACAAACCCAAATGGATTATTTTCAAGTTATTTTTATTCGGTAATTTTTTTTTTAAGACCTAATTCATTTTTGAGTGAAGACACCCTCAAACCCTAGTGTAAATCTCGGAGGTGGTCATTGTCTGATAATACGTTTATTTTTGAGATGACGTTCCAAGAAGCAGGTGCCTGTACTAAAGGGAAGTCCAACGGGATGAAGAGAAGGTCGCGGACGACGATCGAAGAGGTCGTTCGGAGTAGTGGCAGAAGGACTCAAGCGGACATACGAAGTACATTTAGATCATTCCTTTGTTACTCTACGAAAAAAGACCGTCAACGAGATCTCCGGTGAACATCTCTTCTCTACCGTGATTATTTTTTCACGCCTACAAAAGAGGTCACCTTTTAATGTTCAAACGAACCAAAATTAGGAACCGTGGTTCAAAACCCAAGGAGTAGTGACTTGTCTGAAGAAAGACGGACCGAAAAAGGGCCGGTCACAGGACCGTGTGATAGTCTCCCCCTTTATTAATCTTTCTTCACAGAATGTCCCTACTCTTCGTGACCCTCGAATGGTCTACCCCTATTAGTACTCACAAGTTTGTTTAGGAACTGGTCTGTCTCGTGATACACAGAAGAACGAATGCAATTGATATCCGTCACAAGTGCCGAGGACTTTACGCGCGTACCTTTCCTGTCCCCCTACAGACGAGTCAAAGGGAAGAAGAGTCCCGCGGGGAGTCAACGAGAAGCCAAGTACTCATCTCTGGGTTGACATCGGGGTCTCTCAAATGATCCTCGAAGAGAGTAGAATGATACCTCCCTTCTCAGAGTAACATAAGAACCAAGTGAGTACTAAATCCAATACACTCACACCCCACCCCTCGCTCTGTCGAAACAATAAAGACATATTACTGTGAACCCTGAGAGGACCACCAGGTGACCAATTCTAAGACGAGAAGGTTGCGTCCTCCGTACCCAAACTGGAGACCAACCCCTTAATTCTAGGACGTACAACGAACGACACGGGGGTTAAAAAAAAATTAATTTTTCTACAAATACTCTGTCAACCCCTTCACATATTACTGTAAATGATTAACATTGTGATGAGTTCATATCTATACATCAATTTTTCGTAGACTGTAGAGGGGAAAGTCTCCATTGTTCACGCAGTGAATCCCCTCGTAAAGATTGTTAGACTACACGTATTGATAAGTAATCTTAAAGAGTTTATTTGAACACTCGTAAACACAACACGAACAAGTCTTAGACTGGGACTCTGTTCTTAGTTTTTCCTTCGGCAAGTAAACCCTCGACGTCGTTTGTCATAACCTCTCCCCATTTCATTCTGTCCCATTCCATCGGTCAACTCCCACTAATAGTCCAATCGACGACAACACCCGCCTACCTCGGAGTAGGGTGTCTGTTTGAGACCCTTCACGACATCTTGTACTCGGAGTCCCTATAAAGTAACCTTCCCACTCCCTTGTCTTCATAAATATGGGGTCCAGGGTAACCGATTTCGACCATCCACAATTAAGACTCATGAAGGTCGGACTTGTCGGAAGGTTCTGTAACCTCTTTCAGGGGTCCTCTCTCTCCTTCAATAGTCGTCCACCTCTCCTCGGTGTGTGTGTGTATCAGCACCTTAGTGAACCTTCTACACGACCCGGGACAAGATCCACGACCCTGTGTCGTCCTTTACTTGCTCTCTCTTTCAGAACGAAAGTACCTCGTAAGGAAGACAACCCCTCTGATATTCGTCCCATTCATTCTTTGTCTGTCTGGCACAAGGTACACTACTCTTTCCGTGACACCTCACCCCGACGACACGGTTGTCACTTGACTTCTCCCCGGTCCCTCGTCTCTCCTGCCATCCTCGGGGCGGTATGAGGTCCCCACCACCATCTCCTCACTCTACGGTCGTACTAGTCCGACCTGTACCCTATACTCTCCCCTCCTCAGTTGCCCGAACCGGACTCGTTGACCCTTTTACCTCGACGGAGAAGGACTTGGTCCCTTTCGAAGACTTCCTCGTGCAAACCCCAGTCGTCACCCACCCCCGGACCGAAACCCATAGAATGTAAGCACTATAGACAACCTGTGGATTTAGTTGGACAGTCGTCCTCCGACTGACCTCCCAGTCCTCAAGGTTCTCTCCACTTGACCTACGTTTGACCCCAAACAGTTGTATGTCTACCAGACTCGGAACCCTGACCAACTCTAAGGGTACCCTCGTTCGATTCGTCCTTTCTCCAGACCCTGACTTGGGATCCTCACCTCACCCGTTGACATACATACGCATATGAGCGGTGTAAATATACCTACCTACACGTCTTTGTGAGACAAATCTTTGTATGTCTGTGTGTCCCCCAACGTCCAGTCACCATAATATATCTATCTAAACCTTGAGTTAAAAGAAGGGTGAGTCAGAGGACCCCTATGACGAGGTACCGTTGTCATAAACAGATGAGGTAATTGAATTGCCGACGTGTCATCAAGTAACACATGTACGTGGTATTGACTAAAAAGGGACATCTCCTTATAAATGGGGTCAAAATGTGTCGTCACCCGTGGGACCTGTGAGTAAGAGAGGTAGAAGACACTAGTGGAGGAACCCCACACGTTCCTACACAGGAAAAATACAAGGCTGAGTTCTAGGGAAGGACCGTCGAGGTTATTAGACTCTACACAAGTCATCCCTTGTCGACGACTAGAGTTCCTCCTTAGTGACCCCACAGTAAGGTCCATTTGGGACAAGATGTCCTTTGGGAAGACTTATGTCCCGTGGATAGACCCATTATTGACGATCTTTGGCCCGTCTCCAAACCCAGTTCAGTCCTTTCAGGTTCTGTCCTTCAGCAGACAGCCCTGAGTGAGGTCCTGAGTGTGTACCTCGGTGTCTGCTGAAGACTCACATTTTGGTGAGACAAAGGTGTGTCTCGTCTTGTTGTCTGGTCCGGATGTCCGAGAGGTCCTCTCGACGATTTTCGAATAATGCAGTTTAAGATTCCTACGTCGGTTTCCGTCTACACGAAAACACTTTACTGACATTAATTGAGGTTTAGAAAGGGACGTGAACGAAAGGCGACCGACCTAAACAGTAGCTCGACAATCTTGTTCGGATACGGCATGCGGTCTAAAGAAGGGAAATGGACAGAAAGGGTCGTTTTCGTACTGGGGCAGTGGACAGACCCGTGTAGGGCTCACAAACCTTCCACAGTCCCCTAGGACGTACAAGTCACCATTGGAACTTTTATTGTAGATAGTGACGGTCCATTAACCGGCCGTCGGAGCCTCTTGAAGTCTTATAATTCTCTACTACACAAGTTAAATCAGTGTCACAGGAGTTCGTGTCCCTGTACATGACTTTGCGGGACACTAAGTCTTCCCTTTTTTCCTTTTATCGTTTATGTCTCGGTACGGAATCTAGGACAAAATAAGGGTAGTGATATTTGTTAAGTTGGGTTCTAACCTGGGTGACGACCCCAAACTGGGTGTCTTTAATATCCAGTCGTTGTGAGTAGGTCCCTCTGGATCAGGGGATGTGGTCCCAGAATTGGTGGTTCTCTACGGTTCTTTCATGGACTATCAGGTTTCAAAAGTTTTCGCAGACTCGACCACTAGACATGCGAGAAGACAAAGGCGCAGGTCCCCGGAAATGGTACCTTCCGGGGAACCGTCTTGGAGGTTGGTCCGGTCGGTGGTCGTCAAAGAAGGAAAAGACGAGACACTCACTACGAGCCAGGTCGGGTCTCAGGTCACTCCTCCCAAAAGAACGTACAACACCGACTCTATTTCAGTAAAATAGGGTCCTATGTCGTCCATCTACACTTCTCGACTAAGTAATCTTTTCTGGGACTACGTCCCTTTCTAACTTCCGTCCTCCTCTTCCCGTGTTGTCTCGTACTCTACCCACTTACCATAATGACTGAGCTACCTGTCCTCAAACTCGTTCGAGACCCTCAACCTACCTGTCCCTTCGGACCGCACGACGTCAGGTCTCTCAACCTGTGTTGACTTACTGACTTGACTGCCGTCCATCTTCCGTCGGAGGTCTTAAATACGGTTTAAGGGTAAGGAGTTTAGTGGTCTAAAGTATCAAACAATACTCTATTAACGGGGGTCTGGATATCCGGACCCGTACTACAATTTTGGTCTCGAACCCTCACTTACGGTTGACCAAGGGGAGCAGGAGGGGCGAGACGGACACGACGGACGACCGGAGACGAGTCTTACGGCACATCATAAAGAGGCACCACGACTGCTACAGTGAGACCAGGAGGTCGTCGACGTCGTGGACGACGTCGTGCCCAAGTGAGTCCGGACCCGACTCCGAGTCCGCCCGTGTCCGGTCCTACACGTCCTTCACCGTCGGGAAGAGGTACACTAAACCAAAGACCGTAAGAAGAACTTACTAGACCACCTAGAAAGACACGTCAAGAAACAGAAGAGAGCAATGAACGGGTCTCGTCCGCGACACTTAGTGTCCGACCATCCGTTCCCCGTCTTCCCTGAGGTGTCAAAGGTTAAGGACGACCATTTTACAAACGTGAGACAAGAGGCGTTCCTTGAGAAACCGGAAAAGTGAGTCGTCTGTACACTCTGACAGTTCCAGGTCCCACGGTCCTAACGAGTCACGGAGTAGAAGGAAATCCCGTCCCGACACCTTCCCGACCAGTATGTGAAAGGACATCTACCGTCCGCCGAGGTCGTAGGAACGCTAGACTTGCAACGTGTGACCCAGTAGGTGAAATATTATTCAACACCGTACTTAGAGAGCGAGAGGAGACTTGTACGCCTACACCGGAGACTGGGCCTATTGCAGGGGTTAAAGATTGAAACGAGAGACACGTCACCAGAGAACGTCGAAGAATTCGACTCTCGAGTCGAGAGAACGTGAACCTCGCCGACATCGACTACTCCTAAACCATAATAAGTCGGAAAAGGTAGTCTACGTCAAATATTGAGGTCACGATAGTAGGTGAGGCATTGACATCTTACGTAGAAAAAGAGAGTGAGGTTAATGCCAAGGATTCTATAGGTGGACAAAATAACCTACGGGTAACATTTTTTTATGTGGACCATGGACCGGTCTGAGGAAGTTCAGGTCCTATAGGGACTACATCTCAAAACGTTTCCGATCTTTGTGTCCTAGGTTTGGGGTGTTCTCCCTTCCTCAAAGCAGAAGTGTGACCGACCTAAATCTGAGGTAGACCTCTGACCCGACACCGAAGGTCGGTCGGGACTTTTCGAGTCGTAGATCTGGGCTCTAGATCTTCCCTCTGTTTTTGGTCCTGCGTTTCGACCATTGAACCCATAACTTTTTCAGTGCCGGGGATTCGACAAGGGGCCCGCCCGTAGGGCTTGAGACCCTCCCCATTTGGGTCCCCGGGCCCGGACAGTTTGACGCGCGGTTCCCGAACTCCTTCCTCCACAAGGAGGTCACTCCCGGGGACTCACGGAGTTCCGAAAAAGAAGACGGGGTGCCGTCACGAAGAGGAAGAGGTTCCATGAGTAAAGATTTACCGATTTGTGGTTGAAAAGTGAACCCCCTGTATTCCGGTATTTACGCATGGGGCTTTGGCGAAATTATGCACCCAAGGTCTTTTCTTACCCGTGGGAGCACCGGTCTGTGCTCTCCCCCGTCTCACCCACCCTGGCAAGCATCGAGCCGGGGACGTGGAAGGCCACAACCCCTACTCGGACTCTTTCCCTCCTTTTCCTTTGCTTTTTGTCTGGGCCAGCGCCGGGGAGCGCGTCGTGGGCGCGGCAGCCGGGTATCCAGGAGCCTCGCGCGTACGGGCCGGGAAAGCCGCGAGGCTCCGGCGCCCGCGAGTTTCGGACCTCCACCGCGGCGGTTGGGGCGGGTCTCGTCTTCGCGATCCAGCTTCAGTGGAGGCCGCGAGGGTCGATTCCCCAACCCCCCAACCCGNCTACGTGACCGGATGGAATGGCTCCTGTTGTTTGGTTTAGTGGACACGAGTCCGCACACGCTCCCTGGCGACGAGCCCCTGTGTCCGGAAGTCGGAGGTCCTAAGGGTTAGTCATTGACACATGAGTATTGGGGCACCCCAACATCGCGAACTAGTAGAAAAAGAGAGCCCTTCAGTGTACATGTCCATGTGTATAAGTCACGATTGGGGGATCGAAGGGTCCACCCTCGGGAGGACTCCACCTGTCGTCTCGGTCGGACGTCGTCAGAGGAATAAGGAAGGCATTTAGGACCTGGCACCCTGACGTTGTCACTGGAAACCGGAGAAGAGTGAGGAGAGACGGATCCGAAGGTTTGTCAGACAGACACTACCGACACAAGTTCCTTGAAGAGTGGGAGATGGTCTTGTTTACCCTGGTAAACACTGTCAAGTCCCACTGACTGGTGAAAGGATTATCTTTAGTTAGTAAAACGTTATCACCATAAGTATGACTTCAATACTCCTAGCACTTTAGTTAAATCACCCAACACTAATCGTAAGAAAAGAATGGTTTGTCTGACTCCGTCTGGTCTTATACTCTAATGTCTTACATAACGTAAAATCCATCCTATTTATAATTCCATCCGATTTATAATCAAATATAAGTTAATATATACACATATATATCAACTCCATTTTACATATTACGTTACTATGTTAAATGACCCAGTACTGTATTTTGAATAAACATTGTAACTCAGTTTCAGTTTGGAGTAAGGACCTTTGGTCGGGAGGGGTCAAAAGTCGTCAGTCCGGAGAGTGACTGTACACGGATCGTGAACCGGGTGATCGCGACACGTGTCAGCGACTTGTAACAAAAGTCTACTGTCTTGCGAAATCCGAGGTCCTTTCAGGACCTCCCCAGCACCACTACCCGTTTTGTACCGACACCGAAACCCGTTCAGTGACGTAGAAGTTCGGTCCAAAAGACTGGTTGTCCCTCTCCCTGGCCTCCACCCCCGTGGAGACTCCAGGAAGGGTCGACATTCCCAGTCCCGGCTAGTTTCTGAACGATTAAGACTGGAGATCACCGATGAGTTGAGTAATAAGGATGGTTGGTCCCAATGACGACCCTTTGAGGTGACCAGAGGTGTAAAGGTCCGACAAAGAAGTTGTAAACAAGTTAGTTTTAAAGGACTTGTGGATGATAATTATGTACACGTCGTGATTCGTTCGCCCTTGTCCGTGTCTCCCGTCTACCTCTCGTCTGAGACCTCAGGTTCCCTGAACTTAAGTTCACGACCGAGATACTGACCCCCGTTTCACCAGGGTCAAGGAGTAGGACGTAGGAGTACCTATTTTACCTTCTTTTCGTGGACGAAGTGGAGACGAACACAACTACTTTCCTCTGAGTGCCACCCACGAAGTAGGAACCTCTTAAATGAATAGCAATGTAAGTATTGGATTCTTCTACGTGTTTTGGATCAGACGTGAGATTTCTTCGAAGTTGAAAAGGGTTCTCCTTCTCAACTACTACCACCCATCTCCTGTGGTTCGTTTTGACCCAAACGTGTGTCGTCTCTCCCTTGTGACCCTTAAGGTCGTGACGAGTCGAACCTTAGAATCAAAAACATTCTGGACCCACGAGTCCGAGTCCCGAGTTCCACTACATATCCGTACATACAAGTCGTCGCGACTGACGGGGTCTCCAGAATTTCCTGAAGGAGTGTTTCCGGTAAGACGGTAGACTCCCAACAGATCGTTCCGACAA
This sequence comes from Capra ibex, assembly GCA_006410555.1. Lineage (NCBI taxonomy): Eukaryota > Metazoa > Chordata > Mammalia > Artiodactyla > Bovidae > Capra > Capra ibex. Next base: position 36,117 of record SJYO01043778.1, on the reverse strand, counting down.
GTATCTCCCCAGAAGGTCAATGTCCGTCTTTTCCTGACCGTAATCAAGAAATTTACAAATGTTAAGTGGCCACTTTGGTAATCCAGGTTTGAAAAGAAACAACCCTCTAATAAATGATGACTAAGTTGGAGGAATGATATCTAGATAAGTCTAAAAGGTACAGAAGTATTAAATCAGAACCCTCCGAGACACAAAGATCCTTAAACAGGTAAAGTAGACCAATATGTTAAACAACCGTATGTTAACAAATGTCATGAAAAAATCTTAGGAAAAATAAAGACATCTTAGTCATAACTACAGGAGTAAAAGTAAAGACTAAAATCATTAGACTCAAAAAAGAGAAAAAAAAAGTCAGGTGGGTCGATTTACAAATCGTTAAAACTACTAGAAAAGTTTCTTCGTTAAAAACCAAAGGAACTAAAAGAGATAACAAAAAGATAAGAGATAAAGTAAATAGACACGAGATTAAAAATAATAAAGGAAGGAAGACAATCGAAACTCGATGAAACAAGAAGAAAAAATCAAGGAATTTAACATTTGGATACATTCACAAGAATCGATATTTCAAGGGGAAATATGGGCCGAAAACGACACAGGGTATTCAAAACCATACGACAAAATCAAAAGTAAGTAGAGATTCATAAAAGATTAAAGAAGAAACCAGTTGACCAATTCTCATATAATAAATTAAGAGTGTTTAAACATTTAAAAAGTCGAAATGAAGACAATAACAGAAGATTGAAGTTTTCTATGACCAGTCTCTCTTCTATGAAACATACTATAGATAGAAAATTTTAGACAACTCTTAATGGCTACCAGATTGTACAAGATAGGACCTCTTCCAGGGTGCGTACGTACTCTTCTTGTACGTACACCAACAATCCACCAGAAGACACACGTGTCCAATCTAGACCGACTGAATACCAGAATAAATTCAGGAGACGAAGGAATAGAAGAATAGGAGACGAAGGAATAGGTCAAAAAGATAGGTGACAACTCTCACCTCATGACTTTAGAGGTTGATAATGACATGTTGATAAATAAAGAGGAAAGTTAAGACAGTCAAAAACGAAGTATATTATAAGGCTACCAGACAGTGATCTGTGTATTGTAAATTTTAGCGATACAGAAGAATAGCTCGGAAAATAATTATATATTATAGGAAGAAACAAAGAACATTGTAAAACTAAATTTCCGACAAAACAGACTGTAATCATATGGACGGGGACGAGAGAAGAAGACTCTGAGGGTATTGTGTACGCAACCAGGTAAACTACTACAGGTGCCCAGGGAATCCAACAAGAAAAAAAAAGTCTCGGGACAACTAAGAAGAAGGACAAGTTTAGACGGAAACTTAGTGATCATTTACAACGTAAAGTCAAGGACAGGAACAGTCTTAAAGAAAAATCAAAAAGAGAATTAGTTATAAAAGGTAAAATAAGTGGGTAGTAAAAGTACTCGTAGAAATTCTGTCAACAAAATTTCGGAGACACGTTATCCATTCGGTAGTCCAGAAAAAGTCCCTATCAAAGACAACGAAAAAAGGGGGAAGGAAACTTACCCAGTCAAAGGACAGAGAAACATATAGAAAGCGAAAATCAACTTTTGCCCTGTGAACTTAGATTATTACACCATTAAAACCTCTAATCTAAGGAGGGGAAAGGACCACCATCGACAAAAAAACAATAACAAAGATTAAAAAAAGTCAACAACATCCGGCAGAGACTCGGTTCTTATCGGACTCTACCTTTGGATTCCAGAAGAGTCCAGATAAAGACTCAGACACGGAAAAGGACCCATACATTCCAGTGAAAGATTAAAAGGGGTATATACGTCAACTAAAACTTACAGAATTCAGAAAGAAAAGACCGAGGTTTTCCCCAATTTTTTTCTTTACTTCCCAAAAATTTTTCTTCCCACGGTCAGAAAAATTTTAGGGAACCTTCAGTGGAGTCGACAACCCACTCCGTCCGTGTCGTTACCCTCCTCCACGTTGTTGCCGATGGGTGGAGAGACAGGTGTTGAGACACTAGTCTTCGTCATTACTCACTGGTCTCGTGTCTGGGGACTGTGTGCCTCCTGACCCGGTAAAGACGGGTGGGATCTAGGTCTTTGTGTACGTGTCGACGGACGATACATCAACCTCCATACCCTACCCGTCGGCGATGATTCTAAACTTAGAACTGACCTTCGTTCGGATTAATGACAGGTTTGGAAGGAGACCTTCAACGGTCGGAAATATCTATGAGATCTCGAGGTTTTATCGATATCATGTGTCTACCCTGACGACACATTCGCCTCCCTCCCCAAAAACCACAAAGAGTGAGAAGGTCGAAGGACTCAAAATATTTTGTGGCCAAATAAAGAAGGAATATTGTTCGGTGTTACATCCATGGTAATCATAGACAAAACGTACATTTCTTTGACTCGGTGTCTGAATGGGTTCCGGTGTATAAGTTTCACCGTCTTGGCCCTAAGTTTGGGTCCATTCCACCGAGGTTGTCGAGCGAGAAATGTTGATACGGTGTGCCGGGTAGAAATCTGTTCGGATCATGGTCACGAAATCCCTGAATTTTGACCGGACACAAATACTAGGACAGTAATAACATCCAAATGGGAAACGATTTTATGAGTAATCAAGTCGAGTCAGCGAGTCAGTACAGACTGAGAAACGCTGGAGTATTCACTGAGATTTCTAAAATTCAAGAGGATGGTTAGTAACTACGAAAACTTGACACCACAACCTCTTCTGAACTCTCAGGGAACCTGACGTTCCTCTATGTTGGTCAGGTAGGATTTCCTCTAGTCAGGACCCACAAGAAACCTTCCTTACGACGACTTCGACTTTGAGGTTATGAAACCGGTGGAGTACGCTTCTCCACTGAGTAACCTTTTCTGGGACTACGACCCTCCCTAACCCCCGTCCTCCTCTTCCCCTGCTGTCTCCTACTCTACCGACCTACAGTAGTGGCTGAGTTACCTGTACTCAAACCCATTTGAGGCCCTCAACCACTGCCTGTCCCTCCGGACCACACGACGTTAAGTACCCCAGTGTTTCTCAGCCTGTGCTGACTCGCTGATTTGGGTACTAGGATAGTACCTTTTGAGTTAAGACACAAAACAAACTTTCCAATCCTTACTTGATTTCCAAGTTAACAACATCAACTCAACGAGTCAATACAGGTTGAGAAACGCTGGGGTACCTGACGTCATGCGGTCCGAAGGGACAGGAAGTGGTAGAGGACCTCGAGTGAGTACAGGTAACTCCGTCACTACGGTAGGTTGATAGAGTAGGAGACAGTAGGGGAAGAGGACGGAAGTTATAAAGGATCATAGTTCCGGAAAAGATTACTCCACCGAGAAGTGAAGTCCACCGGTTTTATAACCTCGAAGTCAAAATCGTAGTCAGGAAGATTATTTATAAGTCCCGACTAAAGGAAATCCTAACTGACCAAACTTGAGGAACGTCAGGGTCCCTGAGAGTTCTCAGAAGAGGTTGTGGTCTCAAGTTTTCGTAGTTAAGGAACCGTAAGTCGGAAGAAATACTAGGTTGAGAGTGTCGGTACTAATTTATTTACCAGTTTATAGACAGTTATGTATACTTTCACTTTCACTTCAACGAGTCAACACAGGCTGAGAAACGTTTGGGTACCTGACATCGGATGGTCGAGGAGGCAGGTACCCTAAAAGGTCCGTTTCCATGACCTCACCCAACGGTAAAGGAAGAGGTCTCCTAGAAGGACTGGGTCCCTAGCTTGGGTCCAGAGGACGTAACGTCCGTTTGCGAAATGGGAGACTCGGTGATCCCTTCGATAGTTATGTATATCACTTTATATTTCTGTCGATAATTTTTCTGTCCATGAATTATGTATATGACAACGACTTACTGGAGATCTTGCTGGAGATCTAAATTTTATGTTACATATCTTGTAACTCATAATATACGATTCGAAATAAATCCGTAAAATCCTTCCTATTTGATGTGTTTACACAAAATATTTACGTATACTGTAGAGATCCTATGTGGTCTTTGGTTACTGTAGATGATGGAACCTTTCCCTTTGTGTCTCGGACACCGAACCACGACCCTCCTTCAGACTGAGAAGAGACACACAAAAACATGAAAAAATGAAAAGTGAGATACGTATATTATAAGACTTATTGAAAAATTACAGTATCCATAAAGAATACTTTTCCCCACCGACGTTGTCTGAGATTCAGGGATGTACTATAAAAACAACCGTAGGACAATAGGTACGAGGTCTTAAGCAGAGGACCCTTAAGTGATCAAAGTCCCTTGACCGAATAGTAAAAATCTCCGAGGGAAAATATCTGACTGATCGTCTCGGAACTGTCTGTATGAGTGGTTTCGTCCTGGACCGGACACCTAATCTTCACCTATATTTTCGACGGTAAAATATCTGGGAGTCCAGTGGGTCCGATAAACTAAGAGGATTCTTTCCATCACACTTAACGAAAGTAAACGAAGTGGTCCGGGATCCTAATGATTAGGAAATAGGTGGGACAAGGATTATATGTAGTTTTATTCTTAGACCGGTCTACCGAACCCTGATCGTACTCACGTCCGTACAGTGGACCCTTCGTCGGAGGGGAGAGTAGGGAAGAACCACCTTCTTAGTACGTAAAGTAACGAGATTTTTCGAGAAGTCAACACCTGTCCGTCAAAGGGGAGTTACGTTGATTTCCTATGAAAAGGAAGAACAAGACTTACTTCGCTTGTTATCAATTCTTTGGAACGTAGTTTATTATCTAACGAAAGTCAAATAAAATTCTCGACAATAGTGTGGTGAGACCCTCCACTGGAGTACCCAGGAGTTTCCGATTTGTCCCGACGTATGGTAGTGGTGGTCCCGACCTCTGGACCAGGACGAGGTGGGTGACTGAGTCGGACCTTTTCTAGGTGCAGAGTCCGTGTACACCGAAATTCCTGTCCTCCACCTGGAGAGACCTTTCGTTCGTTCGTCCCCCTTCTCCGGACGGACACGAGGAATTGGTCGGAAAGATGAGAAGAAGACCGCAGTAAACAACTGTATACGGCTGTAAACAAGAATCGTATACAAATGTTTTCCATCTGACACTTTTCAGTGGAAATTCTCACCAGTCAAATGTGTTCTAAATTTCTATTCTGTTTACGAAATAAAGATTGATCACACTTTTACCGTTTCAGACAAGAGTCTGATAGATGTTAAACTCAAAGATTGGTGATCCCCGACTGGATTGAGGTGATTTGGGTTGAGAAAGAGATGTGGTAAAGAGAAAAATTAGTCCGAAGATCTACTGACTTAATACGAGAAGTATTTGACATTACAGATCTTGGTGAGGAGGGTTGTGACTTCCCGAACTGCCATCTTCTCTCCTTTTATAGTCGAAACCCAAATCTCTGTTCTTCAGTCTCACCTTATTCCCTATTGTGTTTAAACCACCACAACCACCATTTCTTGGGTGGACGGTTACGTCCTCTGTATTCTCTACACTCAAGTTAGGGGCCCGGCCCTTCTAGGGGACGTCCTCCCGTACCGTTGGGTGAGGTCATAAGAACGGACCTCTTCGGGTACTTGTCTCCTCAGACCGTCCGATGCCAGGTATCCCAGCGTTTCTCAACCTGTGCTGACTTGGTTGAGTCGTACGTATGTTCTCTGATGCTTTGGTCTTTCTGCAGTTTTTGAGACTCGGACTGCTGAATGGAGCGACATAGTCTTAGTGGACTCCTCAAATGACAGATCGGGGTGGCTCACTTAGTCTCAGGGACCCCGACCCTGGACTCACACCATACAAGTATTTTCGAGGTTCCAACTGAGAATCTACACCGGGTCCAGTCTTGTTAGCACGCTCCGATTGTGAGTGAACTCGGTCCTCTTTGGACTCGAAGGCTCTTCCGTCCACAGACTTGGTCAGTACGGAGATTCGACAATGACCCTTTTCGGGATCCAAAGGATTGGGAGACAGGTCACGAGAGGTCCTCCCTTGTAAAGGGGAAGGTTCTGTGACCCTATATACCTATAATGTGGTGAATGCTAAACCAAAGACCGTAAGAAGAACTTACTAGGCCACCTAGAAAGACACGTTAAGAAACAGAAGAGAGCAATGGATTTGTCCTTTTCTCTCAAACCTCTCTTTCCAATTCACTGTCTCTCCGACACAGTGGATGGAAGGGTTTAATCATAAATCCCATCGAGGATTTCTAAATTATTGTTAGTAGTAGGTAAACGGTGGTTACTCACACCAAAAGCTTTAGTCCGGACAACAGTGTAGTCAAGGTAGGGATTCGTCGAATGACGAGACACGCACTGGGTGTCTGTATAAGGGTACCCTCCACCAAGTGACCCCGGTCCTGTCTTTCTTTTAGACCTTAGGGGACGAAAACTCCTCGTTGAAAGAAGAATTTATACATATTGTGTAAGTATTTTAAAGAGAATAAACAACATAAAAACCCCCTCCGTGTCACTAGTTTAGGGTCCTGAGAAAGGAGAACACAAAGAAGAACCCAAAGTGCAAGGAAGTGGGTTGGTATCCCGTTTTATTTTCTTTATTTTGACATTCCTTTTCGATCCCTCTCTCATTCAGATCGGATATTTGCCTTTGTGACAGACAAGAGTTTCCGTTTATATTGGACCCGAGGAAAGAGTCGATCGAGTCCATTGTCCCTTTGTCGGTGGTTTACCCGAAGTGGTAGTGTAAGTCATCATTTAGATTACTGTTTTTTTTTTCTCTCTCTCTCTCTCCTTATTTCTTTGCTTCTCTCCTTCTTTTTCTTTTTACCTTCTTTTTTTTCTTTATTCACCTGTTTGTGTATGCAGTCCTTACGTGGGACCCGGCTACTCTTCACCTTATTGGTCTAAATTCTGACGCTATGACTGTCCCTGGGCAGACACCTGAGTACCCCAATGACCCTTCTAATTCCGTTACACCCTCTCGACGACTTTCGACCTTTCGTGATCCGTCCGTCTCCTGTTGCTACGGGGACTCCACTACGGGAGTCCTTTTGTCTTTGGATCCCGGTCCCAACTCCACCCCCGTCCCTCACTTCAGTCGTTTCACCCCACCAAGACGACTCCTTTTATATCGATAATATCGACCTAGTGGAGTGAGGTCGAGTCTGACTAAGTGTCCTCCTTCACGGGGTCGGGACGGTGTGGAGTCGCGACCTACCGACGGGTGCAGACGACAAGGAGTCCTTCTCGACGAAGGATGGTTGGGTCCTCCGGTGCGTCTCGGAGTACCCTCTTACGTTGTCACCCCTACCCCCACCCCCGACAATCCCACTCGACGGGGTGTTCTCCGTTAGTTGAAGGGACGGGGGTGAGGATGGTGGGCGGGTGAGAATACGTCTTGCCTTATGGGAAAGGTTTTCAATGACTTTATCATAAATTTTGTATAGAATTAAAATTTTTCAAAGATTTTGTCCCCTTAGTGATCGCATTCAGTTGTAGTTCTTTTACAGGACAATTCCTTCCGAAGGGGAGTCCTTAGTGCGACATCTCTCACTCCGAGGACCCACAGGAGTCCCAAGACGAGACAGAAGTCTTCTTAGTGCACGACGAGTAAGTGTAGATACGATGACTGCACCGGTACCTATAGTGACAGTCGAAACAAGGAGGTCCTAATTTCAGTCCGTCACCCTCCACTTAAAATTGAGATTCAGACTTCCTTTACCGTTGGGTGAGGTCACAAGAACGGATCTTTTAGGGTACCTGTCTCCTCGGAACGTCCGATGTCAGGTACCTCAGCGTTTCTCAGTCTGTGCTGACTCGTTGGAAGGAAGTGACTCCGTCCGTTCGTGAACATAGGGACCGCCTTTACCATTAACAATGGTGGAAACCACCTCGGTTCGTCTAACATAACTGGGTCTGGAATTTCCATGTACGGGAGACGAGGTTGGTAAGGAGAAAATTCTCAGTTAGAGTCTTTATGAATACATTCAGGTGTTTTTCTGTCTGTATCGTCGTCACATGAACTCTTGTTTCCTACCTTTGTTGTATTTTCAGGTAGTCGCTCTTCACAAATTTATTGACTACCGTTCAGGGGTATTGTGTCTGATGGTATGTCTACGGTTTTTCTTACTCCACCTGTAGGTTCCTGAGTGTACCTTTCTCCGACCACGACACGACAAGACCATAGGTTTTTGTATGTCTGACAATAAATCTCGTCACCAAGACGTGACATGGTTCCCTATGAACCGTTACAGACCCCTGTAATTCCAACGGTGTTGACCCGTACGTCGATGACGAGAGTTCGCCCACTTCTGGTTCCTGTGACGGTTTGTGGGATGTTATGTTTCCTGTCGGGGGTTTTGTCTCAGTTGACCGGGTTTGTTGACTTCAACTCTTTAGGACTAAATCTCCTACTAGTGTAAAAAAATTATTGTATCCCCGTATATAAATATTCACACGTCTTCTTACATGACGGTTTTTACTATGGTCTCCTTTCTATTTCCGGTCGAAGGTGAGGAATCCATGGAGGAATTACTGACTGAAAATTTTTGTCGTTTATTCATAAGGATTCATTATGTATATAAACGTTTACCTTCGATTCCCTTTTCTTCAATGTGGCGTTCAGAGAATGTATCTTATCCAATAGTTTTGGTGGTAGAAAGACCTTTTGCTCGGGAAAAAGGACGTCGTCGAAATGTCGTAAGGATTTATATGACACTTAACGAGACCTTCACCACAGCAAGAATTTTGGGTAGACATCCTTCCTTTTTTTTCTTCAATCCAGGGTAGAATATCGTGAACTCCCGTTGAGGGATCTGGTCGACCAATATTTAAGTGGGTTGTCCGAAGAATACCATCTCAGTCTTTCTAAGTCCATACGTTCCCAGATCGTCCTGTCATAAATTACTCCCGACCCTTCAGACGAGACCGTCTTAGTGTGAACTATTGACAAGATGGGGAATCAAAAAACAAATTGAGTTACTATCCTTTACCTTTTTAGTTCTACTTTTAGAAAAAAATATGTCTTGTTTTCTAAGATATGTGTAACCGAGTGAAGAAACTAATTTTGACAAAATAGTTAAAATTATACCGGTTATAATTTAAAATATTATTGAATAAATGTTATAATTTTAAACACTTATTAGTTTAAATGTATACCGGTGTTAAAATTAATTTTTTCACTCAGTTATACATATCTTAGATACCAAGACGTATTTTTTTACTTTCTAAAAGTATATATGTATATACATATATATAATATATATATATTCCCTTTAGTTGGGACTTATAAGTAACCTTCCTGACTACGACTTCTACTTCAAGGTTATGAAACCGGTTGAATATGTTTGTCGGCTGAGTAACCTTTTCTGGGACTACGACCGTTTCTATCTCCCGTTCTCATCTTCCCCTGCTGTCTCCCACACTACCGACCTACCGTAGTGCCTGAGTTATCTGTCCTCAGACCTGTTTGAGGTCCTCTGCCAATTCCTGTCCCTTCGGACCACACGACGTCAAGTACCCCAGCGTTTCTCTACCTGTGTTGAATCACTTACTTGTTGTTATTATGTTGAAGAAGGATTCCTGTAGTTTCTTAAATTATGTGTAAATTTATCCAATCCCTAAGGTTGTGTATCTCTCATAATTTATCTGAGGAATAAAATTTATCTCCTATCACTTCCGTTTGTCGACACGTCTCTGGATAGTTTCCCCTCCCCGGTACCCGACTTCCGTCTGTCCCAGGATGCCCTTCGTTCTCTCCGTGCTCCGATTATAATCCAACGAGAGAGAAGTTGAAGCCATAGGGAAGGGAAGAGATTCACACGGATGTCTCCAATGGTCCAGTAGGATGAAGAATAAAGTTCCTTCGGTGCAAAAGGTGGTGCAGGGTGGTACCAATTAGTCTAACGCCCGAAGAACTTAACCCCTGAGACACGAAGTAGAGCCGGTGGACGAGGGACTGTGTGTCACCCACTGGTTTTTCTACATACACGGTGGTCACCTTTCTTTATGGGACATCTCTATCCTTCATCGAAAGATTGATAAGGTGATCCCTAAAAGTCAAGGAGGGATTTTGTTTCCTTCACCACTCATTATGGACAGGAAGTTCCATGTATGGGTAAAAAAAAAAATTCTACACTGGTAAAAAATTTTCAGAAATAACTTAAACAATGTTACAACGTAAAAACCGAAAAACCGGTACTCCATACACCCTAGGATCGAGGAGTTAGTCCCTAGTTTGGATGTGGGAGATGTGACCTTCCGTTTCAGAATTGGTGACCTGGTGGTCCCTTCGGGGGTCTGGGTAAAAATTACACTCTCTTTAGACATTTGTATAATTTTTCAAGTCTCTCGGATTTTTTTCTTTTTGTACCGTTTCGCTTCCGTTTCAGGACGGAGAGATTACCCTGTCGTTGGTGTCTACGACTTTGTCTTTCACATGGAGTCTAAAAGATACTACAAGGAAGTTTCACTGTCCATCTCTTTTACGTGGGGTTGTACCGGAGGTCATAACTGTTAAGGTAGGACTTTCTTTGGAAACGAAGGATCCTCTCCGGAGGGTCTGTTGTATCAAACTTAAATTATCTAGAACCGCTGCAAAGTCTTTGTACGAGAGGACCCGACTTTTCTTCTCAGATTGAAAGGACTAATATAAGTCTCAGCTCCCAAAAAAAGGAGTTATCTTGTCCGGATCCCTTGGAGTCGTAATCTTGGACCCAGACTCTCAACTGTTCGTAAAGTCCATTACTGTCGTAGGTTAAGAGACTTCCCTCTTATTCCAACTCTTTATGAACTACTGAGGGTGTCCGTCTTTTCGATAGACCCATACAAATCTTATTTGTGGAGTAGGTCGGTAGGAGCCGGTGTACGGAAAAATAAGTCCCCCCTCGACCGCCTCTCGAAAAAGATTAAAGTATGTACTCACGAGAATGAATCCTTTTCGTTACTAGTTGGGTTGTTTCCGAGGGGGTGGTGTTGAGATATGTTGATCAAATAGAAGTATTAAGATTCCACTAAGTAGAAATTATCTTTCTAGGATTCCCAACTCAAATAAGGTGGAGAATGGTTATATCCTCATTTAACCTTTGACTGATCTTTACGAAAATGCACCAATAAGGACAGTAACTTTTACTGACAACTAATAGGGGTCTGGTATGTCCTTCGGGCCAAGGAGGAGGGGCTCAAGTCACTCTGCCTCGTCGTCCTTCCCTCCCACACTCCGTACCCTCTCATTGTCGTCAAAGCCGACACTTGGTCTCCCCGGGTCGTCTTTTCCGAGAGACATTTATAGTTGTTACGCACTTCAAAGGAAAGGTTTTTGTAAACGGAGTCGACTGGAACCCTACATTAAGGGACGACCAACATTTCTGTACCAGGACTCCTATTTTAGGGTCACCGCGAACATCGATCCTCCAGAGGGACCGGACTCTCCACACAGAAAGAACAGAAAAAGATTTCTCGTCACTGTCCGAGCAGGGTAAGTCCCTTAGCTTTGACGAGTCTTTGTTTTGGTCACTGACCGACTTGCCCGACTCGGAGGCGTCCGGAGAGGAACACCGCCCAGTCCTTGACCCACCTAGAGACTTCATATATATATCAGAAGTAAGGGTTTGTTTGCGTTGTAAATAGGTCGACAGTTTCTTTGTTACCAAAACGTTCAAACGAATAGTACAAAGACCTACACGATTCTACCCGGTGGTACCTGTTTTTTTCTTTCCTCCTTTTGTAAGTTTGGGTGAGAAGGGTGGAAGAGTGCATAGTGTGCTAGTGTTACTAAAAACCAACAACAATTCGAAAGTAGACATACTGATGTCTTTCACGGTTTCCTAGATCCCAAAGTGGCAGTAACACTTCACAGAATCCAGAGGGTCCGAGATGATTTGTCTTAAGTCACAGTGTTGTGACTGGAGGGGTTTGTCTCGGTGCACTCTCTTATTAAGTATTAACTACCTTTTTCTCGAAGGTCTCTGTTTTGTCTATATCGCGGTATAAGTAACGAAAAATTTGTATATCGTGGCCCGTCCGTGCCTAAAGACGAGACTTGTAAATGTTTTTCTATTAGTACGGTTTTCAGGGGAAACCTTACAAGACTTACCTCCCCGAAAGATCAGGAATCAAGAGGGATGACTTAAGAGCGTCTTCTCGACCGAGTGTCCTTCTTACGCCAGAAACGATTCGAAGTTTCAAAGGAAGATTTGTACGGTTCTCTCACGAGTCTTCAGGAGCCTCCGGTTCGACCGTGACTCGGAGGAGATTTACTAATTCACCCTCCTTCCAGTGAACACGACAGTCACCTGTCGACCCCTCGATCGGGACACGTCTTCGGTGCCGCCACGTCTTGTTTCGCCGGTCAGGACTGGGTGGGGTGGAGCCACAAAGGACTTTGCCATAGGGAGTGGAGGCACATATTTTGACGCCCAGTGACCCGTACGCCGGACCACGGTCCTTCTCTACTAATCCAAGTGCTTGCTTTGACTCTTCGTCACCAGCGTGAGTCTTCCACCCCTACCCCTGGACCATAGACAAGGTGGTCTTACGACAACAACAACAGATCAGCGAATCGACACAGACTGAGAAACGTTGGGGCACCTGACGTCGGACGGTCCGAAGAGACAGGTACCGTAAAGGGTCCGTTCTTCTGACCTCACCCCACGGTAGAGGAGGAGGTCCTCTAGGAGACCTGGGTCCCTGACTTGGGTGCAGAGGACGTAACCGTCCGTCTAAGAAATGGTGACTCGGTGGTCCCTTCGGGAGACAGCCTTACCACTTCTTATTAGTATAACGGAGCGTTCCCAATAGTGCGGTCGGGACAACGGTTGCTGTTTTCTGATCTTTTGAGACTTGTCAGGTCCTTACTGGTCTGGGGAATTCTTTGATGCCATGTGTATCATTTTCTAGTAATACCTGGCCGTTTATACAAGTGTACCAACCCCTTTCCTGGATGTCCTGTGTGTGTGTTACTTTTCGATGCGTCTATGTCACAAATCTTCCTATGGTAAACACATTTTCTTTCCTATGTTGATGAAGATCAAATATACACGTCTAATAGACGTCTTCCTATAAATACTCGGATCATTGCCGTGAACAGAGATCTCTTTCCCCTCCTCCTTCCTCCTACCCTTTTGATCTATGAAAGTCCCTGATAAACTTAAAAATAAAAGATAAAATAAATTAAAAACAACGAACAAAGGAAAATAAAAAACCGATACGTCACTCCGAACACCCTAGAACCGAAGGGTTGCTCCCTGACTTGGGCCCGTGAGCCGTCTTTTTCGAGGCTCAAGATTGGTGACTTGACGGTCTCCTAATTAAAGACTCGATGGACTTAAAAATTTTGGTGAGTAAGAAAGATAGTTGTTTATTGACACCTCTTGTATAAAATGCGGTCGAGACAAGGTCCGGGACAAGATCTGTCGTTTCTTTCTCTGTTCTGTTTCGGAGACGAGAATCTCTTGAATTTAAGACCACCTCCTTATCTGTCGGTTTGTTTATTTATGGTCACAATAGTTCTCTACACCTTTGTCCCAGTATTGTGCCACTCCTTCGACTACTGATAATCTCCTCTTCCAGTCCCTCCCGTTCTTCCACTGTAAGTTCGTCTCTAGTAAGGGCCGCCTTGTTTGTTTATGTTCAGCACAATGTCGTTACTTTTTTGACTCCTTGACACGACTTTCCCTTTCGGATTTTCGTTTCAGAGTCTATTAAAAATTACGGTCCGGTTATTCATTTCTGGTTTGTTGAATTCAAGTGGGATATTGTGACACCCACTTTTTTGTCCCTAACGATAAAGATCCTGTTTATTTTTTAATAAACTCACAAAGAATTTTAAAAACAAATATTTGGTCTGACTTATGTTGAACAAGAAATAAGTTTGAGGATTGTGTCCTGTTCAATTGGAATAATACCTCTTCTCTCTCGTTCAGTAATTTTTGGAACCAACTTCAAGTTCTTAGTAGAACGACAAGTTTTTTATTAAAACGTTCTTATTAGTCAAGAAGAGTAGATAAAGGGGGAAGAAACCGAGAACGACTTTAATTTACAGATAGAGTCACTTATGATTCATGATACTTGGAATCTGACAAAAAAAAAAAGGATGGGTTTCTAATTCGAAGTACTCTAATTCCTCCCCTTTTCCCGTGCAGGTAAGAGGAAAGTTTAAGAGTCACCAGTCACTGGAAAGGTCTTATCTTAGGTGTATTGGGGGTGTGAGACTCATGTGGGACACTCAGAATTACGGTGTCAGTGCAGATGGGTGTGAGAGGTTGACGTCTAGACCCCGTCCCCGGAACTAAAGAGTGCACCCGTGCGGCGTGAATGAACGGGTCTCGTCCGCGACACTTAGTGTCCGACCAACCGTTCCCTGTCTTCCCTGAGGTGTCAAAGGTTAAGGACGACCATTTTCCAAACGTGAGACAAGAGGTGTTCCTTGAGAAACCGGAAAAGTGAGTCGTCTGTACACTCTGACAGTTCCAGGTCGCACGGTCCTAACGACGACCCCCTTTCAAACTTGTTCTGAACGTCTTTTGATAATGATGATGCAAACAAAGAAAACTTGCACGTACTTGGACTTTGCCCTAGGGGTTCACTGAGTCACCATTTCTTAGGTGGACGGTTGCGTCCTCTACACCTAAGCTAGGGACCCAACCCTTCTAGGGGACCTCTTCCTTTACCGTTGGGTGAGGTCATAAGAACGGATCCTTTAGGGTACCTGTCCCCTCGGACCGCTCGATGTCAGGTCTCCAAACGTTTCTCAGCCTACACTGACTCGCGCGTGTGTTTGCCGATCGTTCACTGCACAGTATTCCTACACACAAAAAGTGTATTCCCCGTTGCGTGCGTCACTTGTGACGTACCAATAAATTTTCATACTCCGTCCTGATACCCTTGACCATAAACACTAAATTCTTCTTTTTTAGTTCGACTTCTTGTCATACACTTCCTGTCACGGTAAAAACAGTTCTTCGTTTACTGTTGGGTGTTGTATGTGTCCACCTATGCGTACGAACACACACGCCTCTTGTTTGTTCAGATTGTCCTATGTGCGACACTGGAACGGGGCACCACTGGAGACCCCTTACCATGACTCCGCCCTCTGTCCTTTTACCTCTTGAAGGTGACAAATGTGTCCAGAGCTCAAACCCCTAAAAAATTTCATTCAAAAACCTTATACATTAGATATTCATACAGATATTCTAATTTCCTATGTACCATTTCTCAGAGGAAAGGTGGGAGGAGGGTCGGGGGTAGGTGGGTGGGGGTCGTCGGTGATACCGATAAAGACAGAAGAGACTCAAGAAACTCCGTATCTCAATGTTTGTGTGTATATAAGAATGAGGAGGACTAACAAAAAGGGAGAGAGTTTCTCTTATTTGAGGAGAGACCGACTCCATAACAAAGGAACTAGTGTCACTCGGAACCACGTCAAAAGAAGTCTAAAGAACCCCAAGTACCTGGAAGAATCTAGTAGACACTCACAAGTCAAGAATAGTCTGAACCCTTTAAAAGTAGGTGCTTAAAAAGTTTATAAAAAAGAGACGAGGGGGGAGGTGAGGAAGTCTCTAAGGTTAGTGTGTACATAAAAGGAAGGGTGGTGGAGTCTTGTAGACGTGACACTGGAGGAAGCACAATGTCTACTCCTGCGCCTCCGTAGACCTGTCACTGTCTGAACGGGCCCTGGGGTGTCCCTCCCTCACCGGCCGAGTCCGGGTGGGGTCGTAGACCCTAGGGTGACCGACCGAGTGTGGGCGTCGTGAACGTCAGGTATTGAATGGAGTCACGGAGTAGAAGGAAATCCCGTCCCGACACCTTCCCGACCAGTATGTGAAAGGACATCTGCCGTCCGTCGAGGTCGTAGGAACGCTAGACTTGCAACGTGTGACCCAGTAGGTGAAATAGATTGCTCGGTACCTTTGTTGTGACTCTAATCGAGAAAGGGTTCAGGTCTGACGACGACCCCGTTGTCATTTACCCCGGGAACCACCCGGAAGAAGGAATGCCTACGGGTCCTAGTGTGCCAGATCTTCGTTCGTGGATTTACCAGAGGCCGGTAGGGTACTCTCCCCTCCGCTACGGGCCTCACAGTGTCTGTACTGGTCTCATCTGGTTCCACTCCCTTTCGTACGTCTGTACAAGTGCGTAGACCCTGGTACCACCTACTGACCCCGACAGGAACTCTAAAGGTTCACGTTTGGTCGGTCTAGTCACGTTTCCCGTACCGAGTCTACTGTTTCGTGACAGTACGAAGGCTAATCGACTGAAGGAGTCACCACGAGGTCTTTAGAGGGTAGTAAAAGTTCTGATACTTTCGAGAAGGGGTTTACCTAAGTGTGATTTTTGAAGTTTCATAAAATCTCTGAGATGATACAACAGGTTTATTTTACAGTCGGCATATACTATTTAGTGAATAAAAGAAAGGGTTAAATAAATTTCATTGAAGAGAAGTTTTATTTATTTACGACTAAAAGAATTGCTTAGTACAACGTTTATGTTAAAAAAAGAAATTTCGAAAAATAAACTTAAAAAGTCTAAACTGAAAAATGATTTACTCGAATGACCTGTGTATGTGTTTTGTTATTCGTTAACCCGTCTCTATGACTTACGAATGTTATTCAACACCGTACTTAGAGAGCGAGAGGAGACTTGTACGCCTACACCGGAGACTGGGCCTATTACAGGGGTTAAAGATTGAAACGAGAGACACGTCACCAGAGAACGTCGAAGAATTCGACTCTCCAATTCGAGTCGAGAGAACGTGAACCTCGCCGACATCGACAATCCCGGTCTTCCTTTCTTCCTTTATGTGTTGTGCTAGTGAGGTGGTAGAAACCCTCTCTCGGACCCCATTCTGTCTGTGTTTTGTAAATAAATAAGACGAAGACTAACCAACGAGCTGACATCCTTTAGACTCAGTAGGAAGTTTTAGGAGATGACTTATTTTCCGTATTCGACATTAATAAGTTTCCAGACCCACTGCCCTTGTCTCAGACCACCCTCCGACCTGTTGGGTCACAGGTCACAGAAGAAAGGAGGGGGTTGTAGTGGACACGTTTTCCGAACTCGACTTAAGACACACTCAAGTCGACCCAAACCACCGTTATCGAGATTTGTTTTCACAGGAACGTCCCTCTGTCTTATAACCGGACTCCCCTTTCCCCGGGTCCTCAGAGGTAAGTGTCAACAAATACCCCTTCCGTTTAGACGGGTTCCGACCACAAGGTGACTTCATGAGTTATGGGATTAGAGAGAGTGAAGAGAAGAAACAACTCATTGATCCGACTGAAGAACGAGAGAGGACGAAAGCGAGTGAAGGAGTGTGTGTGTGTGTGTGTGTGTGTGTGTGTGTGCTTGTGAGTGAGTGTGGTGAATTGATATTTACATTCGTTGAAGTTCTTAAACGGACGGTCGCGTCCTCTACGTTCTCTGTCTCCAAGACAGGGACGTAGGCCTTATAGGGGACGTACTCCTTTACCGTTGGGTGAGGTCGTAAGAACGAACCCTTTAGAGTACCTGTCTCCTTGGACCTCCCGATGGTAGGTACCTAAACGTTTCTCAGTCTGTGTTGACTCACTGACTCGTTCGTTGAAATACCACTTTTGTTGGGTTACGTGTGAGTTAAGATTTATTAAAGGTAGTGAACTTAAATGAAGGTTTTACATAATCAATTTATTACTTTTAGTCTTATCGGTACTTACAAGTCCATGGCGGTCACGACAAGACTTCTGAAGTATTGGATAGTCGTGTAGATTAGGAGTGTTGGTGAGAATAAATAATAGTCGGGGTAAAATGATTACTCCTTTGACTCAATGTCTCTGCAGTTTGTTGAACGGGCGTCATTTTGCTAACCAATCGTTGTTTCGACCTCACACTCGAGTCCGTCAGAGATTGGGGTCTCGGAAGGACGAATAAGAAATAAGAGTCGACGAACACGGTACTTATATGAGTATAAAAGGTATCAATGTCGATCACACATAGTTGTTAAAACACAACAAAAAGACTGATCGTAGTGAAGTTTATGTGTGTACATAGGTGTCTCAGATATGTTAGGTCGTAAACTTTATTGTTGTATCGTAAGGCCGTACAAGTATGCGGTGTCAAAGTCTACCAGAGTAATCTATAAAGGAGAAAGACGAAAGCATTAAAAAAAAAAACAAAACCAAAAATAGTGATCGGGACATGTCCCGAAACTCCAGTCGTGAACCCATTACCTCAGTCTGTCTGGACCGAACTTGCAGTCCAGTGAAGGACAATCGACACACTGGAACCCGCCCGACGAATTGGAGTGACATGGACAAAGGAGTCAAGACAACACCTGGATTGTCAGGGAGAGTGTGTACCCTGAACAACACATACCAGAATCAATTAGGAATGCAGTACTCGAATCGTATTACGGTCTAGGTGGTGTCCTTTGTAAGTTTTTTACAGTCTATGAATACTTTTTACTTGAATACTTTTTACTTGTTAATCCGGGAGTTCTGTTTTTAACACGAAAGGAACCCCAGAAAGTAACCCCTAATGACCTATCTTTTCCTGTTTGTCCAAATCTCAAGTAACGTATGATAGTCTTACAAACAGTCTTTTGTTTGTTTGTTAGTGGTAAGAAGAAGAAAGAAAAAAAAAAAAAGTAAGAAGAAAATGTTTCACAGTGGTCGTTCCGTACATCGGAATACCGAGGATGCGACCGAAGTCAGTAAACCCAAAGATTGTGGAATTTTTCGTATATTACTAAGATATCGTAAAGTAAACGAAAATTTAACGGTCTGTCTGATACACAAAAATATATTCTACTAGATGAGAGACGTGAAGAAGTACGTATTCGGGAAGTAGAGAAAACTTGTAAAATACAAATAAAGACTTTTTTTACGTCCCTTCGAAATAGTTATTACGAATAATGTAGGGAAGAGGTGTAAGGTCACGAAAAAAAATTACAAATAAACTAAAGTAAAATTATGTATTTTAAAACTTTTTTAACAAATAGAGAACAGTGGTCACTAACGAAAGAAACGAAATTGTCGATTTGTATATATTCTCGAATTGTATCTAATCGGGGTATGAATAACACTATTTATGTATTGAGATAGAAGAAACCGAATAAAATACATTCAACGTCCTGTCACCAGTGTCAATGGAGAAAAATTTATAACAATAGTTGGACTTTTAAAGGTTGGTTGTATAGTTGGACTTGTAGTTGTTTATTGTAAACAATTTACGAATGAATAAAGGATAACAACATAATAAAGACGAAACAGTATATGATCCCAAGGATATTATCTTACTTATTATCAGACAACTAGTTTAAAAGACGAAAATTTAGATTATGTTGACTCTATTGGTACCGAGACATTGCATGTTTCCGTAATGAAAAGACAATTATGTGACTGATATGATTCCCTTTTTCGTTGGGTTTCTCGAGCCTCTTGAGACACATCTGGTCATTAGTTATCGAACCTTAGATCTGTGTTAGTCAAATTGCAATGAGCTGAATGACCCAAAGAAGTCTTTTATGGGTGCATAATGAAAAATTGTCCAATAAGACAGATCCAAAGATAGAAATTCAGGAGAAGATAAATCCGACTTAAAATTTGTATAAATATTTAAAGTGACGGTACTAAGTCTACAATATCCATTATTATTTACTAAGTATATCGTGACGACTTTACTAGTCTGACTCTCGACCAGACTCTTTTTCTCCGAGTCGAAAGTAAATTTCCCACTTGGTTTAACGACTTTCTTGCCGAGTTCGACACATTAAATTACTCATATTACTCTACCAACCTCAGACTGTTAAAGTAAAATTCATCGGATAAGGTGAGGCTTTCTATTTAGGGGAAATTTTAAGATTATAATTTACGGTTCGAAAGAATTGAAAAGAGTATTCGACTCAGGTTTACCATGTAAGTTACACTGCAAATATTCTCAACTATAATATAAAAATGGGTCTATGGTTGGCCTTGTACTAAAGACTGAATCTGATTTAAAACAAATTTTTTTAATCAGAAGTTACCGGTGAAAGTCGCCTTTCGAAATTTTGACTCCCGTTAATTCAATTTTCCTATCTTACCCGATCAACCCTTGTTAAAATTTTATAGTGAAGTATATATTGTGCTACTCCTAGTGAAAGTCCGAAAGAGGAACATGGGAATGGGAGTGAAAAATAAGAGTTTCGTTAAAGATTAATTCCGATGATTGACACTGATGAGTAGATAACCAGATGAATGTCAATAAAAATTTTAGAGTGAAAGTCATAATTATCTGTAAAATAGAATTTTTAATGACTCTCAATGTATTATATAGACTACTATACTACATAAAAAATTTTTTTATCAACTAAAAATTTTACTTTTGTTACAGATTTTTGTCGTCACATAGTTACTGTCGGGTACCTGGTTTAGGTAGGTGTTAGACAACAATATTTATTTCAAAATAACTTTGTGTTGGTACTGGGAAACAAATACATGATGGACGTCATTGAAACCACAATGTCACCACTACAACTTACCAACTCTACGTCTGGTAACCCGGGTGTTTCGTCTTGTGTTAATGACAGACCGGGGCTGTCTTTTTCGTACGACTGGGAGTCAGATTTCTGTCGTGTAACTTTGATGGGGAAGACTAACTTCTAGCACTGTTGTGTTGGTGTTTGGACTTTCATTAAAATTATGGGACCTGTATGTACTTTTAAGTTTATAGACTAACAAAGTATCCAGATAAAGTATGGACACTGCGTAGACGTATTTTTGGACAACAGAGGGAAGTAAAAAAAAAAAAATTAGGTGTTTCGAAGGAGTCGAATCGTCACGGTGACTATGTTTACAAGGGTTTAATCCTTTGCCCTTATAGTTTCAATATCCTTTTGCTACCAGTTTAAGATTTACATTTATGTAGGTTTTTAAATTCGTTTCCTCGTAGGGATGACCAGTCATCTCAGTTTCATCCCTCTACTCTAAGACTGTCCATTACAGTCCCCTTTTTTTCTCTTCTTTGATGAGGTTTACAATGTGTAAGAGTGGTACATACTGTCTTCCTGTGTCTATCGTGTACAATCCATAGTCTCGACCGTTATAAATGACTTATTGGGGTCACGTGTGCCGTGGTATGACGTGTACGACGTCTTTCTCTCTTCATTCTTTATTCCCTTCAGAGGTAGCGAAGAGATCTTGGTTTTTACTAGTGGTGATAACATATTATGCACATAAAAAAATTATAATACTTAAATTCGTCGAGTATTTGATGGATTCCTCCTGATTTTGTATAAGTTCTTTAAGGTTTTCTACAAAGTCAATGTCGGTTACCCAAGTTATGTTAAAATTTCAAGAAGGAATCAGACATAATAAATTACCGATTGAAGTTTCCTTAGGATAGAATGGAAGAGTAGTCAGAGTCTTGACGACCATACAGACATACTTATTCGATCTCTAAAGTCTTTTAGGTCTAGTACACTTGTATCTTCGGTCACCGTTGGTATAGTCCCGATTCCGAAAGTTTTCTCGTAACCAGTTTACTATGTAGGTCTCGTTCCCCTAAGAGTGGACTAGTCGTTAATCCGATTTTGTAAAACTGAAAATATTATTGACCTACCATTTTTACTTTACGACTTTGAAGATCAATAGATAAGTGTAAGGATATCCGAATCCTCCTTCACTCGTGGTTTCTTTACGTTCGTTCTTTTCGTTACCCGAGGGGAGATAGTCAAATGTCTCGTGGGTTTCAAGACCCATATCACGAAGTTCAATAGTCACATTAAGAGGTTACCTGTTTATACTTTTAATCGTGATGGTGACAAGGGGACTCGATCGAACTCAATGTAGACAACCAGTCGACATTCTCATTTCACTTCAAACTTCGCCTTCAGTGAGTCAGCACAGACTGAGAAACACTGGGGCGCCTGATATACCTGATATGTCAGGCACCTTAAGAGGTCCGGCCTTATGACCTGACCCATCGGAAAGGAAGAGGTCCCCTAGAAGGGTTGGGTCCCTAGTTTGGGTCCAGAGGACGTAACGCACGTCTAAGAAATGGTCGACTCAGTGTTCCCTTCGGGGTATTTTCATTTCTTCGTACCGTTTATTTTAATGGACTACTCCTAAACCATAATAAGTCGGAAAAGGTCGTCTACGTCAAATATTGAGGTCACGATAGTAGGTGACGTTATCTTCACAGTTTCTCACTTGTCTCTACACCCGGTAATGATCATTTAATGGTGTGACGGTAATGTAAGTCGGCTTGACTTTCTACTGTAAAAAGTTATCGGACCAATCCGTTTAGGGACTAGTTTGAAAAAAAGGTGGGAATCTTTATTGACGAATGGTGTGGGGTCACCCTTGACTAAGAGACCTTACAGTTACATTATGTACTCGGGTCGTCTTACATCAGTTGCAAAGAGAACGGGATAGAGTTCCCATAATTGAAGACGGGTCCGGAATAGTGACGTCCCCTACATTCCTTTCGATTCGTATAGTGTCTCTCGGTACAAAATGAAAGTACTATGTTGTATTAATATAGAACCAGTGTGTTTGTCATGACCAGACCGAATAAAATAGGTGTCACGTTTTCTTTTTATTTTCTTAAAGGTAACCTGAACCTAAATGTTGACGTCTCTTTAAATCTCTACAAACTAGTCCCTACCATTCACAAAGAGAAACGAATTAAAGACTGTTAGAGTCTTGTCTCTGACTAGTTGTTCCCCAGCCACCCGATTTACTAAAAAAAATTTTTGGTTGTCGATCTGACAATTTTTTCATGTGATACATTATGTCTTCTTTACGTACCGTTTTAGAAAAATAACGACTAAATTTAGACACAACTTTCGTGTTAGACTCTTCTGAAGAATTTGATTTAAGATCTACCTAAAATAGAATAATTTATATTATGTCCGTTTGAAGTCTTCTACTCTTCTTTTATACCCACTTATGAAAGTTGGGACCTGAATCTCAACCACCCCCCCTTCTGAAGAAATTCGTCTGGCCTTTTAGTCTTAAGTAATTTTTTTTTTTTTTAGACTATATAAACTTGTTGATTTTTGATTATGACATATCGTTAAAATGTTTACTACCCCAATTATAGAATTATATCTTTCTTTAGTGTCTTTGATTATTCCTTTTCTAGTTCTGATATTCTCTTTTGCATCGTTTCTTTTTTTTATACGGTAAGTACTTTCCATATTTTCCATAATTTTTTCTGTATACAGTCATACGATTTGATGATCAATGGTCTTTTTTTTCTTCTTTTAAATTTACTAAAGAGTTGATGATCTTACTGTTTGTAATTTTTATGACTATGGGAGTGTACGACAATCACATTACATTTAAGTGTGGTTTAAACATTTCTATAATTCAAACCTTTACACATAGTTTAAACCTGGGTTGACTCATGGAAAGTCAAAATGTCAGTGACGACAATTTTCAATAGAGTAACATTTTATCTTTACTATATATATCCGTATATACATTAGATTAAACATATTTTATAATCAGACAAAACTATTTTTTACTAGAATTCTGTGATTTTATAAATATTTTCAAAGAAAACCTCTTATATCTTCCTTGGGGTTTCAGTTACATATGTAGCTGACATTCGAATTAAAGTCCTTATAATTTTACTCTTTCTTTATACGTATTGTCGTTACTCCTTTCTTCCTTATAGATACAGAGAAGTATAACATGAGTCAGTACAGCCTGAGACACCGGGGTACCTAACATCGGACGGTCCGAGGAGACAGGTACCTCAAAAGGTCCGTTCTTATGACCTTACCCGACGGTGAAGGATGAGGTCCCCCATAAGGACTGGGTCCCTAGTTTGGGCACAGAGAGGGCAGAGGAAGTGACCGTCCACCTAAGAAGTGGCGATCGCGGTGGACCCTTCGGGGCGAAGAAGTATAATCCTTGTACAATTTGTGTATCCTTCCTACAAGTGGGCTTGTGACTGTGACAAAAACAGACTAAATATCTAAAAGTGTCCTTAAAGTACTTTTAAATAATTTTAAAAGAGGCCGAAATTTAAAATAGAATATTACTCATAGTAAAATTCTTCTTTTTTTTTTTTAGTTATTTTATATACCGTGAAGATCTGTTGTGATGAAAAGACCGGTCAACTTTTGAGAACTAAATGATACAATTCATTTTTTTATAATCGTGAGCTCGTAAACAGGATCTTTTGCACTCCAGTAAGACCAGAATTGATATCAGAGGGACCTAAGATCCAGACTCCAACTCAACGACGGTCCACGACACACACGAGTCCTAGGGGGGTGGTTTGAGAGACTGAAGGACTACACATTGGAGAGGACCGTCTGGGGTAGGGCTGCGGGACTCCAGAGCGACGCCCTTACGGGATCTTCCCCTCCCAGGGATATCACAACCCGTCAGGAAGGTGTGACCCGCCGTACTGGACCCGACGACTGGAAAACAAAGTCGGTACCCTGCTTTTAGCCCGATTCGTCCTTCGTTTAACTCGTATGTCCTCACCCCACTCAGTCCTCCTTGTTTGTCCTGGACCCTGTCGTCCTCACCGGCGGACCGTCCATCGGGCTCTCGGTTCGACCCGGATTCTTACAGTCCCTCACACATCGAGAGAGAACTCGTCCGGAGTGTTCTTAATTTCAACGTCTTTACAAAGATGAAAGTTGGAAGTTTACGAAAAGTACAGGGGTGTTTGGTGTTTACACAGTGTGAGAGTGCTATAGGTCAGATTCTCTTTACCAATAACCCCTTCTCCGTCGGTATAGTGGAAGTAGAAAAGTATTACTCTTTTCCCCAATCTACTTCGGGAAAATCCAGTCTCCGTGATATAGACCGGAACAAGATGTCGGTCCTGATTACAAGAGTTTATCGGTGTAAAACTGGATTTTTAGTCTTTTAATTTTTGGTCTACGTCCCTGAAGCGACCACCGGGTCACCAAACTTGAGGTGCGAGGGTTCGTCTCCCGGACCCATCAGACTAGGGACCAGTCCTTTGATCTAAGGTGTACGGTATTGATTTTTTTTTTTTTTTTTTTTTCTTNTTTTTTTTTTTTTTTTTTTTTTCCTAGGACGTGCGACGTTTATTCTGGATTCAGTTTATTTGTCTTCAATTTTTTTTTTTTCTACGTCGACTAGAAAACGCCCCTCCCTGCATCCTCTCTCTTTTTGGTGTAAACTCAATGTGTCTCTGATGTGTCGTGCGACCTCAGTCATTTCTCTGACCCAGGAGTCGCCTTGGAACTTGTTTATTGACTCGAAATCAAAAGAGTAGATATTTTACCGTTATTATAAACGGGAAAGATGAAGTTTTCTAGTCCTGCTCTTGTTGTACTTTAATACGTACGTCTTCACGAGATATTTGACTTTCTATGATTATAAAGTAGTGACCATGAACCTCTCCTTCATGATATTACAGAATCTCTATTCCATGCTCGGTCGTCAACTCTTACGATGTCCTCGAATCACTTACAAATAACTTGACAGACCTCTTTTTCTCTTGGTCATAGAAACCATTTTATTCCGTCTCTTCTCTAGGTCCTACCCCTATATGCTGTTCTACTAGATAAAATCTCAATTTATATACGTCCGACCCTTTTTCGTCTCTCATTCTCTTTAGAAGGGGAGAGTGTACAGTATTCGTGTTCTGTTAGTAGGGGTCCTTTTACTTACATACAACTTCTTTGACATAGACATTTAAAAGTCGGTGTGTGTCTGTCAGTTCCCCTCCAAGAACCAATGGATCAAGTTGATGGAAGACCAAAGGGGAGTTCATCTTGTTCTTACGTTTAGGTTCAGTCATGTTGTTTTTCACTGTTTCAGTTAATGTCGTTTCCAAACCTTAAGTTTCAATTCGAAGGGTGCTTTGTAAATCGAACCGGAGACTTGATACTCTTAAAATCTGTTATATAATTTTACTAATGTAATTTAAGTTACTTTTTTTTTTTTAATTCTGGGCACTGTGATTTTAGTATAAGATTGTTAAACGACCACAAGTTTGATATATCTTTGGGAAATAAATCAAAGACAGTAGTATTCCCTTCCCTTTAAAAGACTACTGGGTTTACACATTTCTTATAAATGTGGAAACGTATGGTTTTACAAAAAAATTTTTTGACAAAACCTATATTTAGAATATTTAATAAAAAGTAGAGAGGGGTAGAAGAAATTCAGATGAAATTACAATCAGACCGGAAGAATTTCCAATAGTTATATTTGCATATGATGGTAGGAGACGATAAATATCGATACGGGATCCGTAGTCCACAGACAGGGACTAGTCGGTCACTGGGACCTGACGTAAAATTAAGAAGACAGAGGGTCGAGGGGTTGTTGACAGTGGACTGTCATAAGTAGTCATAGTAAGGATGGACAACGAAGCAAACTGTGAATCAGGTCCAACCACCGATGTTTACCAATCTCCGGTTCATGTGTCTCAAACACTCTCTAACGACGAGACTTTCCGACCCTAAAGAAATCTAAGTTACAGGTCGATTCACACCAGGAAGGTGTATTTGAGTTACAGTCTGTGTTGACAAGAATGGAGGTATTGACATCTTACGTAGAAAAAGAGAGTGAGGTTAATGCCAAGGATTCTATAGGTGGACAAAATAACCTACGGGTAACATTTTTTTATGTGGACTTTAATTTCCCTTCTTCTTCTGTTTCAGGTATATTACATACTACTGCAAAAGACGAAGTCATTTACAATTGACACAGTCTTTGAGTCACCGTACGACGAACGATTTTAAAGTCTGCATTCTTAGCCGATAACTGGTTACGGTTCGGGATTCTTTACGTCAACAGAAAAGGAGTTCCCAATATTTACTTTCAGACCAAAAATTCTTCGAGCACACTCATGTCTTTTCTCTTTTGGTTATGACGGGTTGATGTAGACCAATTAGAGAGGTGGCCACTGTTACTTTACGCGGAGGGACATCTTGAGAGTATTCCGGTATTTCTGTCGGTAGCATAATACTCTGGACTGTGTCATGAATACAAAACTCCCTGACCTTTTCCTTTCTCTCTCGTTTGGTGGTCTTTCCGAAGAAACCGAAAATATCCTTTGGTCAGTAGTAAAGATGCTTAATCGTCATCGAAAAAAAAAAAAAAAAAAAAAAAAT
>SJYO01043769.1:0-20000 GCA_006410555.1 Capra ibex | reverse complement strand
TGGAGTTTAGTTTCAACATCAGTCCTTCCAATGAACACCCAGGACTGATCTGCTTTAGGACAGAATAGTTGGATATCCTTGCAATCCTAGGGACTCTCAAAAGTCATCTTCAACACCACAGTTCAAAAGCATCAATTGTTCAGCACTCAGCTTTTTTTTATAGTTCAACTTTTACATCCATACATGACTACTGGAAAAACCAAAGCCTTGACTAGGTGGACCTTTGTTGACAAACTAATGTCTCTGCTTTTCAATATGCTGTCTAGGTTGGTCAAAACTTTCCTTACAAGGAATAAGTGTCTTTTAATTTCATGGCTGCAATCACCATTTGCATTTGCATTTGATTTTGGAGCCCCCAAAATTAAAGTCAGCCACTGTTTCCACTGTTTCCCCCTCATTTTTGCCATGAAGCGATGGGATCGGATGCCATGATCTTAATTTTCTGAATGTTGAGCTTTAAGCCAGCTTTTTCACTCTTCTCTTTCACTTTCATCAAGAGGCTCTTCACTTTCTTCCATAAGGGTGGTGTCATCTGCATATCTGAGGTTATTGATATTTCTCCCAGCAATCTTGATTCCAGCTTGTGCTTCCTCCAACCCAGCATTTCTCATGATGTACTCTGCATATAAATTAAATAAGCAGGGTGACAATATACAGCCTTGACGTACTCCTTTTCCTATTTGGAACTAGTCTGTTGTTCCATGTCCAGTTCTAACTGTTGCTTCCTGACCTGCATATAGGTTTCTCAAAAGGCAGGTCAGGTGGTCTGGTATTCCCAGCTCTTTGAGAATTTTCCAGAATTTATTGTGATCCACACAGTCAAAGGGTTTGGCATAGTCAACAGAGCAGAAATAGATGGTTTTTCTGGAACTCTCTTGCTTTTCTGATGATCCAGCGAATGTTGGCAATTTGATCTATTGTTCCTCTGCCTTTTCTAAAACCAGCTTGAACATCTGGAATTTCACAATTCATGTGTTGCTGAAACCTGGCTTGGAGAATTATGAGCCTTAGTTTACCAGCGTGTGAGATGAGTGCAATTGTGCGGTAGTTTGAGCATTCTTTGGCATTGCCTTTCTTTGGAGTTGGAATGAAAACTGACCTTTTCCTGTCCTGTGGCAGGAGTTTTCCAAATTTGCTGACATATTGAGTGCACCACTTTCACAGCATCATCTTTCAGGATTTGAAACAGCTCAACTGGAATTCCATCACCTCCATTAGCTTTGTTCTTAGTGATAGTTCCAGAGGCCCACTTGACTTCACATTCCAGGATATCTGGCTCTAGGTGAGTGGTCACACCATCATGATTTTATGGGGCTTTTGTCTACATGAATTATTTAATTCATGTGTTTCTTCACTGATTGACCTGACAGTTCTATGTGTTCTCTTCTGAGTACTGCATGGAGAGTGGGAATGTAACAATAATATGGAATAAAATAAGAACTATATGAAATGTCACAGGAATTTCCCTCAATTAGTAAAAATATTTACTAAGTTGAGAAAAGTCTGCTGAAGAGTGTGATGAGATGGTATATGCTGAGAGTAAGTAAATGGTACTGGACACTGGGTCCTTTTGAAGGTCATGCATATGCCCCACAATGAGATAGTTCTGGTTTTACAATTTTGTATAGTTCTAAAAACCATTGATCGTGTAGTTTAAAGGTAGTGATCTTTATGGTACATAACTTTAGTTTCATATAATCCTTATTTTAAAAAGAAAACCACTTTACTATATTCTATGAAATATTTCATAATAAATGTTTATTAAAATTTTAATTAACAGATTTATACATACAACACATTTATGCCATTTTATAAACATACAACCACTATGTTACATTAAATAACAATGTGCTGCTGGACACAGTCAGGTATCCTGTGGCCTCATAGGAAGTGAAGGGCAGCAATATCCCCAGAGAAGAAGCTCCAATAAATGGTCAGCAAAATGGCCAATTTACAGAGATTTAAGGCAAAGGAAAGGTATCATAGGGGAGGCGAAGGCAGAAGGAAGGGAAGTATATATGAGGGAACTTCTGAAAACATCATAGAAGCTCACAGTTCCATTGTCATAATCCAAAAACACGCCAATCTTACCCAGAGGCCTTTTCACAAAGTGAACTAAGGATGGGGAGGTGGTGGACAGAATATACTGACTGTTCACCTTTGTAGAACTGAGAAAAAATGCTTCATCAGCACCAACACTGATACTGGTATCACTTGTGAAGATGCTTTTACAGACCCCCAGAACCCAGGTGGAAGACTGTGCCACATCCAGCTCCCAATAATGCCTCCCGGAGGTGAAGGCCTGAGCTCCCCAGGACACAGTACACGCCTCGCCCTGGGGCTGTCTGGACGCGCCGGGATGGTCATCCACAAACAGCACACTTGCGTCATCGAGGATCGCATGGTGAACAGTCATCATCAGACTCAGAACGTTATTCACTGCAGAAAGAGTAAAAATTGTGTCAGCCAGTTGAATTTCCATGTCTCTGAGAGGCAGAGGCTCTCTACACAATAAGCTTTTTAATTTTCCTTCTCCAAGGAAATCAAAACAGACAGCAAAGGGAGTTAGAGTGACTCTTCTCTGAAGAATAAAAGTTATTACTATCTCTGTGGCATACAGAAATACATCAGATGAAAGAGAAAATTTAAAAAAATACATATATCATGAATTGGGTGAAGTCTGATTTAGGTCAATCTCTTCATAGTTTACTTTAGGATTCATCTAAAAACATTTATTCTCATATTAGAAAACTTTTCCTGTGTCTTTTGTACTTAATACTATGGAAACTGCAGATGGCACTTTGTTATCACGTGGATACTTAGGGGATATAATCTCTACCTATTACATTTTCAAAGGTCAAAAGAATTGATAGAAATCCATCTATGAATAATTTGGAAGCTTCAAATAATATATTCTAACTAACAGTGTTCATGCATCACTTGTCTTAAAGTTGTTGGGAGATTGAGAGCATTACAATTCTTCTGCCAAAGCCCATTTCAATTTTTCTGTCATTTATCCCTAATTTTAGAAATAATAAATGTTCTTTGCACAATGTATAATAAATTTAGCTATAATGAAGTGAAAGTAAAAGTGTTAGTCCTTCAGCCCTGTTCTACTTTTTGCAACCCTGTGGACTGTATGTAGCCTACGAGGCTCCTCTGTTCATGGAATTTTCCAGGCAAGAATACTGGAGTGGATTTCCATTCCCTTCTCCAGGGATCTTCCCAATCCAGGGCTTGAACCTGGGTCTCCTGCATTGCAGGCAGACTCTTTATCATCTGAGCCACCAGGAAAGCCCAAACAGTAAATTAAAAGCAGCAATGATAGATTTAAGCTCAAGAGTGAAATAAGCTGAGTAAACAACATATTGATGGTCACTCACAGAACTAAATATTCAGTCTCTTTATAATCACAGTAACAACTTGGTTGCTCTCCTTTTGCTCTTCCTATGTCAGATATGTGTGTGTGTGTGTGTGTGTGTGTGTGTCTGGTTTTGCGTTTTCAGGAAGTTACAGGTGGCACACATCAGACTTGTTGTTTATAATGTGAATATAGAGGCACCAAAAGAGTCTGAAATGCAGTACTTGGATGCAGTCTCAGAAACCAAAGAATCATCTGTTCACTTCCAAGGCAAGCCATTCAATATCACAGTAATCCAAGTCTATGCCTCAACCAGTAATGCTACAGAAAATGAAGTTGAACAGTTCTATGAAGACCTACAAGACCTTCTAGAACTAACACCGAAAAAAGATGTCCTTTTCATTATAGGGGACTGGAATGCAAAAGTACGAAGTCAAGGAATACCTGGAGTTACAGGCAAATTTGCCCTTGGAGTACAGAATGAAGCAGGGCAAAGGCTAATAGAGTTTTGCCAAGAGAATGCACTGGTCATAGCAAACACCCTCTTCCAACAACATGTGAGGATATTCTATACATGGATCACCAGATGGTCAATACCAAAATCAGATTGATTATATTCTTTGCAGCCAGTAATGGAGAAGCTTTATACAGTCAGCAAAAACAAGACCTAGAGGTGAGTGTGGCTCAGACCATGAAATCTTTATTGCCAAATTCAGATTTAAATTGAAGAAAGTAGGGAAAACCACTAGACCATTCAGGTATGACCTAAATCAAATCCCTTTTGACTATACAGTGGAAGTGACAAATAGATTCAGGGGATTAGATCTGATCGATGGTGTGATCACTCACCTAGATCCAGACATCATGGAAAGCAAAGTCAAGTGGGCCTTAGGAAGCATCACTACAAACAAAGTTAGTGGAAGTGATGGACTTCAGTTGAGCTGTTTAAATCCTAAAAGATGATGCTGTGTAAGTACTTCACTCAATATGCCAGCAAATTTGGAAAACTCAGCAGTGGCCACAGGACTGGAAAAGGTCAGTTTTCATTCCAATCCCAAAGAAAGGCAATGCCAAAGAATGCTCAAACTGCTGCATAACTGCACTCATCTCACACGCTAGTAAAGTAATGCTCAACATTCTCCAATCCAGGCTTCAACAGTACTTAAACCCTGAACTTCCAGATGTTCATGCTGCATTTAGAAATGCCAGAGGAACCAGAGATCAAATTACCAACATCTGCTGGATCATCAGAAAAAAAAAAAAGAGAGTTCCAGAAAAACATCTATTTCTGCTTCATTGACTACACAAAGCCTTTGAATGTGTGGATCACAACAAACTGGAAAATTCTTTAAGAGATGGGAATACCAGACCACCTGACCTGTCTCCTGAGAAATCTGCATACAGGTCAAGAAGCAACAGTTACAAGTGGACAAGGAACAACAGACTGTTTCCAAATCCAGAAAGGCATAAGTCAAGGCTGTATATTATCATGCTGCTTATCTAACTTAAATTCACAGTACATCATGAGAAATGCTGGACTGGATGAAGCCCAAGCTGGAATTATGACTGTTGGGAAAATTATAAATAATCCCAGATATGCAGATGACACCACCCTTATGGCAGAAAGTGAAGAACTAAAGAGCCTCTTGATGAAAGTGAAGGAAGAGGGTGAAAAAGTTGGGTTAAAACTCAACATGCAGAAAATTAAGATCATGGCATCTGGTCCCATCACTTCATGGGAAATAGATGGGGAAACAATGAAAAAGTGATAGACTATTTGGTGGGGGGAGGGGGTGGTCCAAAAATTACTTCCAATGGTGACTGCAGCCATGGAATTAAAAGATGCTTGCTCCTTGGAAGAGAATTTATGACCAACCTAGACAGCATTTTAAAACCCAGTGTCATTACTTTGCTAACAAAGATCCATCTAGTCAAAGCTATGGTTTTTCCAGTAGCCATGTATGGATGTGAGAGTTGGACTATAAAGAAAGATGAGCACCGAAAAATTGATGCTTTTGAACTGTGGTGGAGAAGACTCTTGAGAGTCCCTTTGACATCAAGGAGTTCCAACCAGTCCATCCTAGAAGAAATCGATCCTGAATATTCACTGGAAGGACTGATGCTAAGGCTGAAACTCAAATACTTTGGCATCTGATGTGATGAACTCACTCATTTGAAAAGTCCCTGATGCTGGGAGAAACTGAAGGCGAGAGGAGAAGGAAACAACAGAGGATGAAATGGTTGGGTGGCATCACTGGCTCAATGGACATGAGTTTGAGTAAACTCCAGGAGTTGGTGATGGACAGGGAAGCCTGGCGTGCTGCAGTCTATGGGATCACAAAGAGTCAGACAAGACTGAGTGACTGAACTGAACTGATAGAGGTAGAAAAGGTGTTAGCAACTTCAGGAATTTATGCACCACCTTCATAACCAAAAAAGAAATACAATGAAAATGAAAGAAGGGTTGTTCCCAAGAAGCTCTAATGAAATGTAGTCCTGATCATCAAAAGGCTGACTCTTACCTCTGAAGTTGTTCAGCATGTGTAGGAATCCAGAGACAGGCCAGGAAGGGAGCTCTGGGTTCATGGGCTGAGGCTTCTGTATCTGTGCCAAATGAGTCCTGTACAAAGAACATCGATTCCACGTCAAGACCAATGGCTAATCACGTGAGCATTGCAAAACAGCAGACTTCACCACAGGATCCCATATGTTCTCAGGATTCTCCTACTTTTGGTGATTTGCATATACAATATATACTACTCATCTGAGAATATAGAAATGTTGCCATATATTTTACTAAATAGAAATTACATCAAATTTCATTTTCCCCATTTTTCTCAGACAATATTCCAAATTTGCACTCACTAAACTTCATTCCCTTCCTCAATTCCATCAATTCAAAGATCCTGGGCATTTTACAGAGAGCAAAAAATTCAGGCTAAGCCTTTGAGAGTTCACTCACAAAGTAGTCATCAAGGATGCATTCCGTGTCTAAATAGAAGTGCTCACTGACAAGACATGTTTACTCTTCTCTGTCAAGCAAAGTGACCCAGGTCCAACCTGGCTGTCCTGGTCCTGAATGTCTCACTTAGCAGTGGGCAGCAGAAAGCTGCTCCCTGTGAGGTCCTGCCTGCAGGGGGCTTGCTGTGATGGAACAGGCTGAGTCACTGCTACTCAGTATTAACAAAATCACAGTCTCTCTGGGACTATGCCTCTTTCATGCCTCTTTCACCTTTCAGTTCACTAGGATAGGTGCTTCCTCTGTGATGTCTCAGAAAAATCCCTTGCTAAGTTTTATTGTGGTCAGGCTGGAGAGAATGGATCGAGTGGGTGGGACAAAGCCCAGAATGTCAGCAGATTTTCAGATATAGTTGATTTCAGTCAAATGAAAAGGAAACTACTGAGACCAAGGGTCAGAAACCCTTGAAATTCTTTGGAAATAAAATAGAAAATGGCCAAAAACACAATGTTGGTAATCCATATACAAGGGTTCTGTACCTGTGAATTCACACATGGATTCAATCTGTACATTCTGGGCTATTCATTTGCTTATTTATTCCTTTAGTTTATAATAGGATCAGAGCTACTATTCTAACTATATTTCATATACAGTGTGTACCAGTCAATCCCAAATTCCCAGTGTAAACTTCCTTCCCCTTTGCCGTTGTTCTGAGTGGAAAAAATTCACAAAACATTTCAGAAACTTCCAAAAATGTAAAAACTGAAAATGCCACATACCAGGGAATGACTTATGTAGCATTTACTTTATACTGTATATGTTGTAAAGTTATCTAGAGATGACAAAGTATACAGGAGCACGTGTATTTGTTATCTGCAAATAACATGGGATTATGTATAAAGGATCCTGAATCCTGGGATTTAGATATGGGAGAGGACCTGAAATAAATACCCAGGTCTCAAGCAAGAACTGTGGGTCCACTTCATCAAAAAGGCAAAAATATTTCAGAAATCAAAAATCATGAGTGTATACTCACATTTCCAGCACATTTTTCAAGCCCTGCAAAGAAAAAATGAAAAATCATGTTAATTATTAGAGTTCTGTTTCCATCTCCTGTACCTATTCTTGTTTCATAATAAGACATGGTTTTCTAAATCTCTTCTAAGTAACACTCAGAAGCAATCTTCATAACAGACCCTAACCTAAAGCATGATGGGCTTCCTCAGGTCTCATTAAGGGAGGAAAGGGGGCAGGAGGGTCTGCACAATGTTGCAGCAACATCTAGGTTTCCAGTGTCACTCACTGCCCACTGCTGTCTTCAGGAAGTGATCTCACCACTTATAACAATTAAGGTAAACCAGACAACTGCATAAAAAGAACCATAGGTTGCATTAAAATTGATACTGGTTCTAAATGTCTTGCCTGTATGACAATAAGAACCTCTAGTCTTCAGGAAGAGTGGATAACAGAGAGTGCCAAGGTTTAGGGGGTTATATACTGAGATTTACTCCAAGAAAAGTAACTTTCCCCTGGTCACAGAATCTTGCTGATTATGTTATCATCTGCCTGGATAGGTAATGTTTCAGTGTCACAGCAGCTCGTCGGAGAATGGCATTGTAACAGGTATACTATCATGTAAGAATCGAATCGCCAGTCTATGTCCGACGCAGGATGCTGCATGCTTGGGGCTGGTGCACGGTGATGACCCAGAGAGATGTTATGGGGAGGAAGGTGGGAGGGGGGTTCAAGTTTGGGAACGCATGTACACCCGTGGTGGATTCATGTCAATGTATGGCAAAACCAATATAGTATTGTAAAGTAAAATAAAGTAAAAATAAAAATTAAAAAAAAAAGAAGAGTGTTTCTCTCTCTGAGGTTGGCCCCTCCTTTCTCACCTGGAGCAGCTCCATGTCTGGCTTGTGGCACATCTCGGTCAGCTCTCTGTACATGTCTTTCAGACTTTCTCTGTACTGAGACATTCTGAACACACTCTCTTTGAGTTGTTCACAAATCTCCTTGGCTTCTCGCTCCAGGGCCTCCAGATGCAGTTGCTCCTCCTCCCGGAGCAACAGAAGCATCCTCTGATATTCAAGCTTGATCATCACCTTTCTTAAGGCCACATAGTCCTGCAGAGATAGTGGATCCAAAGCATTACTTATGTTCACATTCAAAAGAAAACTTCAAATTATTTCCTTAGTGTTATCAAGGAAGTTCCTGACAAACTGCCACATGCATCAAAGAGTCTTGAATATTTTCAGGTCCTTATTGCCCATGCTTTCTCTGAATGCCTAATCTCTTTCCCTGTTTAAATCAAGTCATCTGAGGGACCCCAGGCTGTCTCCCAAGGAGGATTCTTCCAGGTTCTTACTCCATCAATTATTTCCTCTCTGACCTGAGTCTTGTTTTTCTCTTGTTCCTTTCTCTGATTCTTCTAGATATTCTTTCATGAAGTAAACCTCATTTTGAATATATGTTTGTTTTTGTTTTTGTTTTTTTTCCCCTGCATGCTGACTCTCTTCAGTCGTGCACAACTCTTTGTGACCTTGTGGATTATAGCCCACCAGGCTCCTCTGTCCACGGGATTCTCCAGGCAAGAATACTGGGGTGGGCTGCTATTTCCTCCTCCAGGGCATCTTCCCAACCCAGGGATGCATTCCATGTCTGTTGTGGCTCCTGCACTGAAGGCTGATTCTTTACCCCTGAGCCATCATTTTCCCTCTAGAGATGACTCTCTTCCTCTCTTCTCCTTCACCGTCACAGTTAGTGCAATGTGTCTTATACCCCATGTCTGAAAAGGCTTATTTCAATCTTCAAAATGTGGCCTTGGAATACATTTCATGCCTTGGTCTTCAAATATACTAAAATTCTTTGAACTAGCATATATTAGCCTGTTCTAATTGCAGTTACTGATCAGTCATTTGAAACCACTCCTCCAGGGAAGAGACCAGTAGCCTTTAACAATAACTTATACTGACTTAAAATATCTAAGGTAAAAGTATATCAATATTTATACAAATAAATAGGAACATTTTTATTCTTACCTCAAAGGACTGAGTTGTCTTAGCTTCCTGATTCAGACTGATTTGTATTTCTTCTCTCATTTTCCATAAAGAACTCATTCTCTTCAGGAGTTTCTCCTGCAAAATACCCATGGGATTTAGTAACACAGAAGATGGACACTATAATATTAATCCTTTTATTCCTGAGCAAAGGCATTTATTAGTTACACAGAAACCTTGACTTAGGAGGCTGTCGTCAGACTTTTCCACATTAATTTGATGCCAATATTTGAATATCAAGGAATAGAACTGTATACTAGAGAACTGGGGGCACTTTACAGATAATGGGATCCATGTGCCATGATACTGAGGCTCAGACTGTAATAGCCCGAGTAAGAAAGCCTCAGGCTCCCATCAGAAGCCTGTGTCCCTGGTGCCACCCGCCCCAGGATGCTGCATTTCCACACGTGTGGACAATTGGGCAACAACACTGAAAGGACACATTATATGTGAGGATCCACATTCAGAAATCACACCTCCACTATCTCCACCCCATCACCATCATCACATGCTCATCTTCCTCTCTGACAGGAGCCTCTAGATCCCTAACTGCTCTAGAGGCGTTACCTACCCGGGTCTCCTCAGCAGCCCTGGGTATCGGACTGTGGCTGTGAGCTGCATGCTCGGGGCGTTCAGAGCAGGGCCCACAGAGCAGGGTCTGGTCAGCCTCACAGAAGAGGCCTTTGGCTTCCTGGTGTGTCACACAGATCTGCTCCTCAGAGCTGTGGTCGTGGTCAGCTCTGGCCTGTCTGGCAAGGGAAGCCAGCCTCTTGAGGACAATATTGGTTTTGAAATCAGGCCTCTCTGATAGTCCCCTGCACTCAGGGCAGCTCCTTGGAGCCTGGCCTTCTTCCCAGCAAAGACTCAGACAGGGACGGCAGAAGCTGTGCCCACAGTCTATGGTGACGGGGTCCAGGAAGCAGTTCATGCAGATGGAGCAGGTGAGTTCGCTCTGGAAGACCTGCAGTGTGTCTGAATCCATGTTTCTGAAAACTAAAGAAAGAAATAAGAGAGAGTAAGAGAAAAAGTTTTTCTTCTGCCCTCATCAGGAAAAATAAATCCTTTGCACAAATTCCTATCTTGAACTCTAATTTCCCTATTTGCTTACCTCCCCAGAACAAACCTAGAGATGATGACTGTATACACCTTGAATTTGATCTATTATACAAAAGATGAAACCCAGTAAAAGTCTTTAGCAAGGTTTTGGTTAAAATAAACCAGGATTTCAATCATACTAAAATTATTAATACATGGAGAAGCTTAAAGATTAGTGTGCGTGTGCTCAGTCCTGTCTGACTCATTGCTATGCCTAGACTGTAGCCCACCAGGCTCGCCTGCCCTTGAGATTTCCCAGGCGAGAATCCTGGAAAGGGTTGCCTTTTCCTTCTCCAAGGGATCTTCCTACTTAGTGGCTGAACCCACGTTTCCTGCATCTTCTGCATTGGCGGGTGGACTCTTTACCACAGAATCATCTGGGAAGCCCCTTAAAGATTAGAATGGAGGGTAAGTGTTGGGATGACTTCAGAGCTACTTTGTTAGCTGATTCTGACAGAAGCACACACAGAACCTCAGTCTGTCTCTCTCTCAACTTCCATGACTCCCTGACTGGAACCCACACTAGCACACCCTTCGTTTCTCTCCTCATGGCCTCAGTTCCTTCCCTCATCAAAGTGACAGAAGTGCTTTTCTAAAGACAAAGAAATTTGTTTACAAAGAACTTAAACTTCATACAAACAATGTTGGCTTTAATCTGATGTCCTAAAGAGTTCAGAGCTTGCTTCCAGCTTAAATAACAAAACTGCTCCTTTCAAGACAAAAAGAAAAAAAAAAGTCACTTCTAGTTCAGGAAAGCAAATTTTCCTGCAGTCGGTTCATATCATCAGAGCATGTCATATTTTGAACTGGTGAATGTTCAGGTACCACAATAATCAGGAAACGATAGTCAGCATGAATATAATCATTTGTAGATTGACAGCACCTATGACCATGACAATATTAAAACCATAATAGGAGAACTTAATATGTGTCGCCTAGTATTTCTCAGCATTGAATTAAATCCTTTTCTATAGATTAACTGCTTTAATCGTCTCAACAATATTTACTAATTTTCTATTTTTACCCACATTTGATAAGGAGGTTACTTGATATATAGTGGGTAAAAATAACTTACTTTTCTGAAAATCCCACATGGAATCAATGCTGGAGGAAGTGCTCAAACATAGATAGTACTGACAGAATAAATACAACTAGCTTTTGTGTCCAGACTGCCATTAGTTTTATTTTTAACTGATCATATCAGAATTTCATTGTACCCAATCTCACCTTTGGTTGTAGTTAATAAAGTTTTCCACTCTTTTTCAGTAGGTAACTCTCAAATTTAGTTCAAGATTTAGATGCTCCACTGCTGGTGGCAGAAACTTTCAAGTCTTCACAGCTCAGCCAACTCCAAACACCACAGCTCCGGGCTCCAGAGAAGACTGAGCTTTGTTTTTGGTGGATGCTTTATATTTTCCAATGACCATGACCATTTCTTCCAAGTGATAGGGTTATCAACTCTGTGAAAAGGTATAGGTGCACATGATTAGATTTTGCAGAGTTGGAAACACATCAGGATCCCAATGATTGAATCAAACGTTTGAAACCTACTTGATCCAATTGCCACAATCCAACCTCTGATAAAAGTCTCACTATGAATTTACCTTTGTAATTCATGAAGATTTTGTTTTGGAATAAACTATCCAAGTATGAATTTCACATCTCCATTTAATGAACTATATTATAGTTTTAATAGCACCTACCCATCTAGAGCTATCACCCACTAGATTTACTTGCCTTTCTGAATTTGCCTTCATTCATTCAGTGATATGAATTCCTCACATTCTATTTTTCAACCCGGGTACTCAAGCTCTCCCAAAATACACATACTGCTCTGGCCAAGATAGCCAGAAGTTGCTTTTTGGAAATATCTGAACTCCCCAGGATTGAATTTCATATCTTCATTTCATAAACTATATGATAGCCCTAATTGCAGTAACCAATAATCTCACCAGTAACAAGTGATAATGCTTGAGTGCTAAGTCTCTTTAGTTGAGTCAGACTCTTTGCAAAACCCAGGGACTGTAGCCCACCAGACTCCTCCGTCTGTGGGATTCTCTAGGTAAGAATACTGGAGTGGATTGCCATGCCTTCCTGCAGGGGAACTTCCCAACCAAGAGATCAAACCCTCAGCTCTATGTGTCCTTCACTGGCAGATTCTTTACCATTAGCGCCACCTGGGAAGCCCACNTAATTCATGAAGATTTTGTTTTGGAATAAACTATCCAAGTATGAATTTCACATCTCCATTTAATGAACTATATTATAGTTTTAATAGCACCTACCCATCTAGAGCTATCACCCACTAGATTTACTTGCCTTTCTGAATTTGCCTTCATTCATTCAGTGATATGAATTCCTCACATTCTATTTTTCAACCCGGGTACTCAAGCTCTCCCAAAATACACATACTGCTCTGGCCAAGATAACCAGAAGTTGCTTTTTGGAAATATCTGAACTCCCCGGGATTGAATTTCATATCTTCATTTCATAAACTATATGATAGCCCTAATTGCAGCAACCAATAATCTCACCAGTAACAAGTGATAATGCTTGAGTGCTAAGTCTCTTTAGTTGAGTCAGACTCTTTGCAAAACCCAGGGACTGTAGCCCGCCAGACTCCTCCGTCTGTGGGATTCTCTAGGTAAGAATACTGGAGTGGATTGCCATGCCTTCCTGCAGGGGAACTTCCCAACCAAGGGATCAAACCCTCAGCTCTATGTGTCCTTCACTGGCAGATTCTTTACCATTAGTGCCACCTGGGAAGCCCACTAGTGAGAAAAGGGACTGTGATTTTCCTTCTAGGAGTAGCAGTGACTTAGCTTGTTCCATCACAGCAAGCCCGCTTGTTCTCTAAAGCGCAGCAAACTTTGCCTTACCTGGCATGGGATAGGGGAAGGAATGAAGTTCAATGAGTTGAAAATTGAAATAATGTCTGAGAAAAAGAGGAAAGTTTAAATTGGATATAATTTCTATTTTGAAAACATGGTAAGATTTTATATTCCCAAAGTTGCCATTGCTGGTTTTTAATTTTCTCTATATTATAACTGAATATACTATTCATTACACAAAGAATATTTATTATCTGTAAAATCAGGAAGAATTGACAAAAAAGATTACAATTGTCTTAGGTCAAATAATTGTAAGGATCATATATGGAATCAAATATTAGATCAATATCAAGTAACTGAAAGGCAAGAGTTATGTGAACATGGTTATCTGGAACATCCTTTTTGAAGTTTCCTGTATTCACTGATGAAGTGCTATCAAATTTTTGGATCCTTGAAAATGTAATAGGTAGAGAAAACCGCCCAAGTAAATATCCATGTGATAGCAAAGTGCCATCTACAGGTGCCATGCATTTAACAACAGGGACACAAGAAAAACTTTCTACTAAAGATACAAATAATGAGCCCTGACATAAAGTATCAAGATAACAGAGCTTGTGCATGCTCAGTTGTGTCTGACTCTGTGACTCCATGGACTATATAGCCTGTCAGGCTCCTCTGTCCATGGGATTTCGAGATAAGAATACTGGACTGGAGGAAGTTGCCATTTCCTTTTCCAGGGGATCTTCCTGACCCAGAGATCAAACCCTATCTCCTGTGTCAGCTGCATTGGCAGGGAGATTTTTTTTTTTTTTTTGCCACTGAGCCTCCTGGGAAGCCCAAAAGTATCAAGAGGCTGATGTTAAATCAGACTTCACAGTTTATAATATACCTCTCTTGCTTTTGTTTTACTCTCTATGTGATTGGAGATGTTTCTATACGTGGTAGTGATACTAATAAATTTGTTCATCCTAGAGAAGTCAGTCTGAACTCTCTGGGGTCTGTGCTCAGTCTTTCCTTGGAGAAGGGAAAATGAACTAACTCACTGAATAGAGAGACTTTCTCTCTGAGGATATGGAAATGCCATTAATTGACCTGATTTTTCTCTTTCTCCATTGTATAACACTCTCAGTCAGAAAATTACCATTCACAATGTGAGCCTTTCAGAAGATGATACAAGTGTGATGTTTGGAAATCACCATTACTAATTTTTTCTTTTAAAAAATAAACATCTAGCAAAAAATATAAGTGTTGCTACAGAAAAATATTGAATCAAAAATAGTATATAAAGGCTTTAGCTCCATAGTTTGAACTCCTACAGCCCAGAATTCCACGGCCACTGCAGCAGGAGGGAGAGCAGAAAGAGGTCCTCAGGCCTCT
Source organism: Capra ibex (assembly GCA_006410555.1). Taxonomy (NCBI): domain Eukaryota; kingdom Metazoa; phylum Chordata; class Mammalia; order Artiodactyla; family Bovidae; genus Capra; species Capra ibex. Next base: position 5,318 of record SJYO01043769.1, on the reverse strand, counting down.
CTGCCCTGCAGGACTGGAGACAAGGAACCCCAACCCCGACTCAAGGTCAAGGTTTCCCCCTGGAGATGGATGTTTGGAGTCCTAGGACAGTTCTAGACCCTGTCCTTTCTCTGGCATCATCGCTGATGGAGCCACCTCCTTCCACAGAGACCTGCCTTCCCCGAGAGCAGCTTGTCTTTCAGGAGAGCCTGGTCTGCCAGGGTCAGAGCCCGGGCCATCCTGGTGGTCAGTGGGCTCCAGCCCCGCCACTGAGGAACCCACCCGAGGGGGTCGTGTGACGCTGGAGGCGCTTGGACACCCATTCCAGGGGCTCTGGGAGGGATGCCAAGTCTGCACAGCCACAGGGCTCAGACCCTGCATTTCTGGGAAGGATCTTGCTTTCTGTCTGTCCAGGAGCCCAAAGGCCCAGTAGGGAGTCAGGAGAACATGCATGGCAATGGGAGAATGGCCCTACTCCCGGATCTTAAATGGGTTGCTCCAGGGAACCCCAATATCTTTTTGTCTGCAAGTGCCTGACAGGGCCCTGGGATCTGGTGGTCCTGAGGATACTGTCTCCCGATGGACGTGGCCTGAGTGTCAGAAAAGAACTCAGATCCCTGGGCACCATGTGCAGGTCTTGGTGAGAGTCAGTGTTGGAAACGGGGTGCTTGACCACTGAGCCGGAGGGAGTTCATGTGGATTCCAGGGCTGTGGCCTCATCGAGGCTCTCAGGAGCTCTGCTGGCTCCTGAACCCTGCAGTTTTCCCGGCATTGTACCTGCCCACCTGCCGGCTCTTCCTGTGCGAGGCCCCAAGAGGGGTTCTCTGTCCAGGGTGAACTCAAGAGAGAAGCGGCTGAGTCAGAAAAAGAAAGATAAATATCTTGTGATATTGACCATATGTGAAATCTAAAATAATGGTACCAATGAGGTTATTTACAAAAGAAACACACAGATGTAGAAAACAAACTTAAGGTTCCAGGTGCTAAGAAACAGGGTGGAGGATGGGAGGGATAATGTGGAGATGTGGATGATTATACACCCATTCCTATGCATAAAACTGTCAGAAATAAGGATCTATTGTGTAGCATGGAAAATTCTATTCTATACTCTGTAATGACCTGTATGGGAAAAAAATCTCTTTTATAAAAAAGAGTGGATATATGTATTTATATAATTGATTCACCAGACTGTATAAGAGAAACTAACATAACCTTGAAAATCAAGGATATTCCAACAAAAATTGAAAAATAAATAAATGTTCTCATCTAGTAACCTTCCCTGAGTGAATTATCATGGCCCATCATTGAATAAATAGAAAAATGTTTTGAGGACTAGAATGCAAACACAGTATAATAATGAAAACCTGAAAAGATAGTTGCCCAAACTTAACAGACAATATAATATTTCTTTCACAAATTTTCTATTATTTTCTAGTCAATCTTGTACAAACCAATGAAATAATCATTAACTCCACAACCTAGCATCAATATTTCCACTGTGCATACATATTGAATAATAGAATGGAGAGGGTAAGAAATCATATGCAAGGAATGAGTATCAGGAGTCTTAGAGAAAAACCAACGACAGCTATTGTGTTTGGAGTTACAGACATAAAGAGAAAAGCAATAGTGTGTAACATAAACAGAATAACAAAACAAAAAAACGAGAAAATAAAAATATTCTGAAGGAAAAATTTCATGCAGAACTGAGTGAAAATAATTGAGTGAGATTTGAAACCATGCTGCTCCCTTTCCTCTCCTCTGACAATTGCACGCTCTCATTCAGTTTCCTGTCTGTACCATTCCTACCACTAACATGAGTGGCTTGTCTAAGAAGTTACAGCTTTTTTATGGGAAGATTTAAGAGATTTTTGTCTTAATTTCCAAGTTTCATTTCACTTAATAGTTTCCCATGTTGACCACAACTTTTTAGAGTAAGAGAAGTTTGAATTAATCGGATATATTGGAGTTAAAAACTTATTGCCGTGGAAGGGTTTAGGATTTTTGAGAAAGTTTCTCAAATACTTGTTTGGTGTGCACAGTGCATGTGTCCTTAGTCATGTCTGACTCTTTGGGATCCTTTGGACTGTAGCCCACCAAGGTTCTCTGTCCATTGAATTTTTCAATCAAGAAAACTGGAGTAGGTTGTCATTTCCTCCTCCAGGGGATCTTCCTGACCCGGGGATCAAACCTACGTTACATGTATTCCCTGCATTACATTTTATGTGAATTCTTTACCCACTGAGCCATCAGGAGGAAAAAAAAAAAACAAAACCATAGATGACATGGGGCTTCCCTGATAGCTCAGTTGGTAAAGAATCTGGCTGCAGTGCAGGAGATCCCAGTTCAATTCCTAACTCGGGAAGATCCGGTGGAGAAGGGATAGGCTACCCACTCTAGAATTCTTGGGCTTCCCTTGTGGCTCAGCTGGTAAAGAATTTTCCTGCAATGTGAGAGACTTGGGTTTGATCCCTTGGTTGGGACGATCCCCTGGAGAAGGGAATGGCTCCCCACTCCAGTATTCTGGCCTGGAGAACTCCATGGACTGTATATTCTGGGTGGCAGAGTTGCACAGGACTGAGTGACTTTCACTTTTAGATGACACAGAGGCCGGAGACCAGGAGAGGGCGTTGTCCTGTACAGTTAGGAACTTTGCACCTTGGAAACCAAAGGGGAGTCCAGTAAAATCCTTATTAACAATAAAATTGTCTCACATAGAAGAGCCTTCACCTAGATTCTTTCTGGAAAAAACTAACAGGCTGTGACTTTCTGGGAGTTCTGACTGGAAATATATCACTCTCAAGCACAATCAGCAAATCTACAGAAGAAACTGGGAAATATTGTAAAAATTCTGAGATTATAAAGGGTAGAGAAATCATAGCTACATTTCTCTGATTACTTTTCACAGTGCAGGAAAGTTGTGACCTGTGTATTGCTACAAGTTCACAGCAAGCGGCTGAGCCTGACCATCGCCCAGTGATGGCTCCTGAAATGAGCTCCGTGGTCACAGGCCCACACATGGACAGCAAGACTGACTCATTACTTCAGTGAGGATCCCCGCAAGAGTTCATCTTTTGGTGCCACAGGCTTCATCAGTGTTTACTAATACATATTAACCTGAAAATGTTCATCAGAACTTTTTTTTTATTTTTTTATTTTTACTTTATTTTGCTTTACAATAGTGCATTGGTTTTGCCATACATTGACATGAATCCACCATGGGTGTACATGAGTTTCCCAATCCTGAACCCCACTCCCACCTCCCACCCCATATCATCTCTCTGGATCTTCCCCATGCACCAGTCCCAAGCATCCTGCATCCTGTATCGAACATAGACTGGCGATTCATTTCTTACCTGATAGTATATATGTTTCAATGCCCTTCTCCCAAATCATCCCACCCTCTCCCTCTCCCACAGAGTTCAAAAGTCCATTCTATACATCTGTGTCTCTTCTGCTGTCTCCACACAGGGTTATCATTACCATCTTTCTAAATTCTATACATATGTGTTAGTATACTGTATTGGTGTTTTTTCTTTCTGGCTTACTTCACTCTGTATAATAGGCTCCAGTTTCATCCACCTGATTAGAACTGATTCAAATATATTCTTTTTAATGGCTGAGTAATACTCCATTGTGTACATGTACCACAGCTTTCTTATCCATTCTTCTGCTGATGGATATCTAGGTTGCTTCCATGTCCTGGCTATTATAAACAGTGCTGCAATGAACATTGGGGTACATGTGTCTCTTTCAATTCTGCTTTCCTTGGTGTGTATGCCTAGCAGTGGGATTGCTGGGTCATAAGGTAGTTCTATTTGCAATTTTTTAAGGAATCTCCACACTGTTCTCCATAGTGGTTATACTAGTTTGCATTCCCACCAACAGCATAAGAGGGTTCCCTTTTCTCCACACCCTCTCCAGCCTTTATTGCTTGTAGACTTTTGGATCGCAGCCATTCTGACTGGTGTGAAGTGGTACCTCATTGTGGTCTTGATTTGCATTTCTCTGATAATGAGTGATGTTGAGCATCTTTTCATGTGTTTGCTAGCCATCCGTATATCTTCTTTGGAGAAATGTCTATTTAGTTCTTTGGCCCATTTTTTGATTGGGTCGTTTATTTTTCTGGAATTGAGCTGCAGAAGTTGCTTGTATATTTTTGAGATTAGTTGTTTGTCAGTTGCTTCATTTGCTATTATTTTCTCCCATTCAGAAGGCTGTCTTTTCACCTTGCTTATATTTTCCTTTGTTGTGCAGAAGCTTTTAATTTTAATTAGATCCCATTTGTTTATTTTTGCTTTTATTTCCAGTATTCTGGGAGGTGGGTCATAGAGGATCCTGCTGTGATTTATGTCAGAGAATGTTTTGCCTAAGTGCTCCTCTAGGAGTTTTATAGTTTCTGATCTTACATTTAGATCTTTAATCCATTTTGAGTTTATTTTGTGTATGGTGTTAGAAAGTGATCTAGTTGCTTTCTTTTTCAAGCGGCTGACCAATTTTCCCAGCCCCACTCGTTAAAGAGATTGTCTTTAATCCATTGTATATTTTTGCCTCCTTTGTCGAAGATAAGGTGTCCATAGCTGTGTGGATTTATCTCTGGGCTTTCTATTTTGTTCCATTGATCTATATTTCTGTCTTTGTGCCAGTACCATACTGTCTTGATGATTGTGGCTTTGTAGCAGAGCCTGAAGTCAGGCATGTTGATTCCTCCAGTTCCATTCTTCTTTCTCAAGATTGCTTTGGCTATTTGAGGTTTTTTATATTTCCATACAAATCTTGAAATTATTTGTTCTATCTCTGTGAAAAATACCATTGGTAGCTTGATAGGGATTGCATTGAATCTGTAGATTCCTTTGGGTAGTATACTCATGTTCACTATATTGATTCTGTCGATCCATGAACATGGTATATTTCTCCATCTATTAGTGTCCTCTTCGATTTCTTTCACCAGTGCTTTATAATTTTTTATATATAGGTCTTTTATTTCTTTAGGTAGATATATTCCTAAGTATGTTATTCTTTTCATTGCAATGGTGAATGGAATTGTTTCCTTAATTTCTTTTTCTACTTTCTCATTATTAGTGTATAGGAACTCAAGGGATTTCTCTGTGTTGATTTTATATCCTGAAACTTTACTATATTCATTGATTCAGTTCAGTTCAGTCACTCAGTCGTGTCTGACTCTTTGTGACCCCATGAATTGCAGCATGCCAGGCCTCCCTGTCCATAACCAACTTCCGGAGTTCACTCAGACTCATGTCCACCGAGTCCGTGATGCCATCCACCCATCTCATCCTGTCGTCCCCTTCTCCTCCTGCCCTCAATCCCTCCCAGCTTCA
>SJYO01043764.1:1779413-1989316 GCA_006410555.1 Capra ibex | reverse complement strand
TGATCTATAGACGACCGGACGCAGAGTACCTCGTCGTAAGTGAGTGACGTATCGTCGTTGGATACTTGTGGTCGGCTCGACGTCTTGTCCGTAATTGTGGTCATTAGGTCTCTAGTGCCAGTCGACGGGGATATAGGTGGTTAATGACTGTCGGTTTTCTGATCTTTCACTTGAGACCTTAGACGAAAATCTTTTTAGTGTAAGATCGATCGATCGTGTTGGTCCTTGACCTCCATTCTCTGGGAAAGAAGTTAAGTGGGAAGTTTAGAGTATGTTCCCTTTGGACCACTTTAGATGTGGTTTAGGTCAAGGAATCAACGTTCGTTTGGAACCCTTACGTCCAAAATCGAAGGATTGAACACACTATGTATACTCGTGTATCTTCTCTAATACTACTTACGACTTACAATTTTTATTAGAGATCGTGACCATACAAAACTATTATGTTTATCGAGAAAGTCCTCGATTGTTCAAGGGTAGTGACCTCTACATGTTCGTCTTTCTTCTGTTAGATGACCCTCCTACTTTGACAAAAACTGGTCATTAAACGTGTGGAACGTCATTAAACGTGTGGAACGACGTATACTGGAATTTAGTGACCAGGGTAAAGGTTTCTAAGACCAATCCACCCGATACCAATCAGGGTCGTTAGTTATAAAAATTTTAATAAGGTGTACTAAAACTCCATACCGACCTGAGTCCCTGTGAGTCGGTGTTACCGGTTCCATTAAAGGTCGGGATTATATATTTAGGAACGGAGATCTGGAAAGTCAAGTCAACGAGTCAACACAGGTTGAGAAACACTGGGGTACTTAACGTCGTGCGGTCCGGAGGGACAGGTGGTGGTTGAGGGTCTCAAATGAGTGAGTACAGGTAGTTCAGACACTACGGTAGGTCGGTAGAGTAGGAGACAGTAGGGGAAGAGGAGGACGGGGGTTAGGGAGGGTCGTAGTCTAGAAAAGGTTACTCGGTTGAGAAGTGTAGTCCACCGGTTTCATAACCTCAAAGTCGAAATCGTAGTCAGGAAGGTTACTTGTGGGTCCCGACTACAGGAAATCCTACCTGACCAACCTGGAGGAACGTCAGGTTCCCTGAGAGTTCTCAGAAGGGGTTGTGGTGATAAGTTTGCGTAGTTGAGAAGCCACGAGTCGAAAGAAGTGTCAGGTAGAGAGTGTAGGTATGTACTATGACCTTTTTGGTATCGGAACTGATCTGACTGGAAACAACCGTTTCATTACAGAGACGAAAAATTATACGATAGATCCAACCAGTATTGAAAAGAAGGTTCCTCATTCGCAGAAAATTAAAGTACCGACGTTAGTGGTAGACGTCACTAAAACCTCGGGTTTTTTCATTTCAGACTGTGACAAAGGTGACAAAGGGGTAGATAAGGGTACTTCACTACCCTGGTCTACGGTACTAGAAGCAAAAGACTTACGACTCGAAATTCGGTTGAAAAAGTGAGAGGAGAAAGCGAAAGTAGTTCTCCGAAAAATCCTGATATGTTAACATACGTGCTATGTGATGATAATGTTCTTGAGTTTACAATAAAAGTCTCCTTGTGTCTAGGAACTCTGTAGGGTGTCACATTTGACCCTACCATAAGAGAACAGAATATACTTTTCTTAGACCAATAGTTGATAAAACACCGTTATCTAATCACGGTTCCTATGTGATTGACTTCTGTAAGAAAGTATACTTCTTAAGTACTGTTATCATACGACTCCATTAAACGAAAAAGGATACTTCCTAAATATCTGGTTATCTTACCTCTTCACGTGACCTCTTCCTTTACCGTTGGGTGAGGTTACAAGAACGGACCTCTTAGGGTCCCAGCCCCCTCGGACCACCCGACGGCAGATACTCCAGCGTGTCTCAACCTGTGCTGACTTCGTTGAATCTTCGTCGTTGTCGTCGTCTTCGTCGTCGTCTTACCTCTTTTCTAACGAGTCCACAAGGAAACACTTTCCGAAATTTTTTGATTAAAATAAATAAAAACCGACGTGACCCAGAAGTAACGACACGACCGAAAAGAGACCAACACTACACAAGTCGACGTCACCCGTCCGAAGAATGACGTCACCGAAGAAGACAGTGACTCGTACCAAAGATCCCACGCTCCCGAAGTCATCAACGTCTAGGATCCGAATGTCGTATCTGAGTTATCAACACCATGTGACCGAATCTACGTAACGTGGTACACCCTAAAAGGGTCTAGTCTCTAGTTCGTGAACAGAGAACGTAACCGTCAGTCTGAGAAATGGTACTCGGTGGTCCCTTCTAGATACTTTTGCGTAAAATTTTAAAACGAAAAAGAAAAACAAAGACCACTTATTTAAGTAGGTCTACCCTAGACCCCTAAATAGGAGACGTGTGTATAGTTTAAGTCACGTGGACATACGAACGGAAACTTCCCGACCATTTGTAAATATAAACAACAAGACTAGTCGGTTCGTTCAAAATAATGACCATAATATTAGTCACTTGTCATACTTTTCCGTTTTTCTATCCTTTGACTTTCTACTTGAGGTGTCCAGCCATCCGCGGGTTATACGATGGCCTCTAGTCACCTCTTTATTGAGGTCTTTCTTACTTCCCTACCTGGGTTTCGTTTTTGTTGTGGGCCAACACCTACACTGATCACTACCTTCGATTCAGGCTACGACATTTCTCATTATAACGTATCCTTGGACCTTACAATCCAGGTGCTTAGTCCCGCTTAACCTTCGCCAGTTTGTCCTCTACCGTTCTCACTTACAGCTGTAAAATCTTAGTCGTTTGATTTTACCTGACGTTACCCACTTAAAGTGAGTCTTCTGGTAATATAGATGATGACACCCGTTCTTAGGGAATCTTCTTTACCTCATCGGGAGTGTCAGTTGTTTTCTTAAACTTTACGTCATGAACCCACGTTAGAGTTTTTACTGTCTTACTAGAGACAAGTAAAGGTTCCGTTTGGTAAGTTATCGTGTCATTAGGTTCAGATACAGGGTTGGTCATTGGGACTTCTTCGACTTTAGTTTACCAAGATACTTCTGGATGTTCTAGAAGATCTTGATTATGGGTTTTTTCTACAGGAAAAATAATATACCCTGACCTTGCGTTTTCATCCTTCAGTTCTTTGTGGACCTCATGTTCCGTTTAAACCGGAACCTTATACCTTACTTCGTCCTGTTTCCGATTATCTCAAAACGGTTTTACGTGACCAGTATCGTTTGTGGGAGAAGGTCCTTGTGTTCTCTTCAGAGATGTGTACCTGTAGTGGTCTACCAGTTGTGGCTATAGTCTAACTAATACAAAAAACGTCGGTTTCTACCTCTTCGAGATGTGTCAGTCGTCTTTTTTCTGGCCCTCGACTGACACCGAGTCTAGTACTTGAGGAATAACAGTTTAAGTCTGAATTTAACTTCTTTCATCCCTTTTGGTGATCTGATAAGTCCATACTGGATTTAGTTTAGGGAATGTTAATGTGACACCTTCACTCTTTATCTACATTCCCGGATCTAGACTATCTGTCTCACGGACTACTTAATACCTACCTCCAAGTACTGTAACATGTCCTCCGTCCCTACTTCTGGTAGGGGTTCTTTTTCTTTCCTTTTTACCAACAGACTCCGGAATGTTTGTCGATACTTTTCTTCTCTTCGTTTTTCCGTTTCCTCTTTTACTTTCTACATGGGTAAACTTACGTCTTAAGGTTTCATATCGTTCCTCTCTATTCTTTCGGCGGAAGTCACTAGTTACATTTCTTTATCTCCTTTTGATATGTTACCCTTTCTGATCTATAGAGAAGCTCTTTTAATCTCGATTGTTCCCTTTTAAAGTACGTTTCTACCCGTGTTATTTCCCGTCTTTACCATACCTGGATTGTCTTCGTCTTCTATAATTCTTCTCCACCGTTCTTATGTGTCTTATTGATATGTTTTCTCTAGAAGTACTGGGTCTATTGGTACTGTCACACTAGTGAATGGATCTCGGTCTGTAGGACCTTTCGTTTCAGTTCACCCGGAATCCTTTGTAGAGATACTTGTTTCGATCACCTCCACTCATTAAGGTCAACTCGATAAAGTCTAGGACTTTCTACTACGACACTTTCACGACGTGAGTTTTACGGCCGTTTAAACCTTTTAAGTCGTCACCGGTGTCCTGACCTTTTCCAGTCAAAAGTAAGGTTAGGGTTTCTTTCCGTTACGGTTTCTTACGAATTTGATGGTGTGTTAACGTGAGTAAAGTGTGCGATCGTTTCATTACGAGTTTTAAGAGGTTCGGTCCGAAGTTGTCATGCACTTGGTATTCGAAGGTCCACAAGTCAGACTAAATCTTTTCCGTCTCCTTGGTCTCCAGTTTAACGGTTATAGACGACCTAGTAATTTTTTCGTTCTCTTAAGGTCTTTTTGTAAATGAAGACGAAATAACTGATACGGTTTCGGAAACTGATACACCTAGTTTTGTTTGATACCTTTTAAGACTTTCTCTACTCTTATGGTCTGGTGGAATGGACGGAGGACTCTTTAGACATACGTCCAGTTCTTCGTTCTCAATCTTGACTTGTACCTTGTCTGAACAAGGGTTAACCCTTTTCTCATCCAGTTCCGACATATAACAGTGGGATGAATCATTTGAATATACGTCTCATGTAGTACTCTTTACGGCCTGACCTACTTCGTATTCTACCTTAGTTCTAACGACCCTCTTTATAGTTATTGAAGTCTCTACGTCTACTGTGGTGGGAATACCGTCTTTCATTTCTTTTTGATTTCTCGGAGAACTACTTTCACTTTCTCCTCTCACTTTTTCAACCGAATTTTGAGTTGTAAGTCTTTTGATTCTAGTACCGTAGGTCAGGATAGTGAAGTACTGTTTATCTACCCCTTTGTCACCTTTGTCACTCTCTGAAATAAAACCCCCCGAGGTTTTAGTGACGTCTACCACTGACGTCGGTACTTTAATTTTCTACGAACAAGGAACCTTCTTTTCAATACTGGTTAGATCTGTCGTATAATTTTTCGTCTCTGTAATGAAATGACAGTTTCCAGACATATCACTTTCGATACCAAAAAGGTCATCAGTACATACTTACACTCTCAACCTAGTATTCCTTTCGACTCGTGACTTCTTGACTACTAAAACTTGACACCACAACCTCAGAAAAAAAAAAAAAAAAATGAAATAAAATGAAATGTTATGACCACTCTCAGGGAACCTGTCGTTTCTCTAGTTTGGTCAGTTAGGATTTCCTTTAATAAGGAGTTATGAGTAACCTTCCTGATTACGACATAGAGGTTATGAAACCGGTGGACTACCCTTCTTGACCGAGTAACCTTTTCTGGGACTACGACCCTTTCTAACTTCCGTCCTCCTCTTCCCCTATTGTCTCCTAGTCTACCAGCTTACCGTGGTGGTTGTACTACCTGTACTCAAACTCGTTCGAGACCCCTAACCAGTGCCTGTCCCTTCACAACTCACGACGTCAGGTACCCCAACGTTTCTAAGTCTGTGCTGACTCACTGACCTGACTTTCTTTCTAGACACAACTTTATGACGGGATACCTTGACATTCTAGGATTTAAATAAGTTCGTTGATTCAGACAACATTAAACAGTGTTGTCGTTACCTTTTTATTTTGTGGGTTATATAAAAGACAGGTAATAAGGGTAAAGTAGTGTCTCATATTCCCCGACTAAAGAGCTGTTATTAGTTGTTTTATTAGTTGTTTTTAAATTGACAAAAATTGTTTTCTTTCAAATCCACTTCGTCCTTCTTGTCCACTTCATCAAACATCGACTTCCATACTGAGTTGGTTTTTACCCTGGAACTTCTTCGAGAGTTTAAAAGACTACAAATTATAATAGTCTATGACCCTTATTCTTCCGAACGAATAAAATATCTTATCAACTTTTATAGTTCAAAGTTTTCCCTATACTTATATGAAACATATATAATATGAGACATTTCTTGGTATGACCAGTAATGAAAAAAGAGGTTCTTTTATTTACATAAAGGTGAGAGTAAACAAGTCGAATGTCGTCCTTACAATAGGGGGTTGTAAGTAAGAAAGGAAGACCAAAATATGTTCTGAGAAGGTTGAAAATCAACCCTTATACCGTTAGTTCGGTGTGTGAGGTCGAAGGAAACAACAGTCCGAACCAGTACACTGACGTAAGATTGGGTCCCCTGTCACTATTTACTTCATACGTTTGAAGTCAACTAAGGGAATTTTCCTCCTGCAACGGAAGACGAAGAAGGACAGGACAAGGGTATCCGACCTTGGCGACACCGTCGTGTTTCAATCGTGAGTGTTTACTCTCGTGGTACGGTCCAGTCCCACCAGTTGTTACGTGGGTAAGTAAGTGCACAGTAGTACCGTTGTCACCTCATCTCTTTGATGTTGTTTTTTGGTGTACTAGAAGTTTCGGATTCCATAAATGGTAGTCGGGAAATGTCTATTTCGAATGACCGGGGACGGGATTCATTATCATTTAGTTGTTTTATCTACTTTAGATCCAGGTGTCCGTTGTAGGATTTCGTCTATATGAGAAGGGGAGACTGTTGGATGGTCGTACCTAAAAATACACTTGGTCTTTAGTTAAAAGACAACAAATTATCTGCTGAAATAGTTAATGTCACCCGTACCATTTGATCTTTATCATTATCATTATTACTACTACTACTTTTGTCAATTGTGAGTATACCAAACACGAATGATGTGTTTGGTATATACACGAATGATGTAAGATTCTGAGAAGATCCATACATACACATTACATAGGTGTGGGTGTAAAGTTCTAGTACCATTAAGATACTTAATGGTAAAAAAATAAGGGTGAACTGTCTACTCCTTTGACTCCGGGTCATCAATCCATTGAAAAGGTTCCAGTATGGTTTTTTCACTACCTTCGCCTTAACTCTAGGATTAGATAAGTCGTGATCGTAGAGACGAGAATGTGTAGATAAACTAAGGGAAAACCATTTAGTGTTGACAAAGTGAAACTGACTCTTGTTTAGAATCCTAGTTAGTAGGAGTTTAAGACAAAAAACAAAAAAAATTTTTTGTCCTCTGGATAATCATTGTTATCGAATTGGGGGTTTACTGTACACGACCCAATCATAACCCTTATAGTTATCGTCAAACGAAGTGTTCCCGAAGGAGACACCGAGTCGTCCATTTCTTAGACGGACGTTACGTCCTCTGGACCCAAGTTAGGGACCCAACCCTTCTGGGGGACCTCTTCCCTTTCCGATGAGTAAGATCATAGGACCGGACCTCTTCAGGTACCTGATATGTCAGGTACCCCAGTGTTTCTCAACCTGTGCTGACTCGCTGAAAGTGAAGTGAAAAGTAATTTGTTTTACATAAAACATAACATATGGAGAAATCTGACTCTTCTTCAACTTTATAATATGTTTAGAAGAATAAACTTAATCCCATTAGATAAACCTTTATTTCTACCATTTTCAAATTTCACTATTTTACTTCGGACTCTTAAGTACTAAATAATGTAATTCCTTACGTCTTAGACTTTAATAACACACGAATGATTCATGAACTTTCCCTTCTCCTATGAATTTCAGGATTGATAGATGTTCTACAAAAATTTTAAACTTTGTCTAAGTGCTTTTAACTTGGTCAACGAATTTCAGTTTCTTTAGTCACTTTGAGTCTAGCAAAAAATGGGGTTCGGTTCTAAGAAGTACGATGTTTTAGAAATTCTCTTGTTTGGTTAGTTGTTTGTTTTTGTGTGGAATCAGCAAACTCCGTTCTTTTTCAAACTCTTACTCTATCTAAGAATAAATGTCGAAGGTACTTATTATTTCGTCCGTGAAGTCTCTGGTATTACGTGTTCTGACTGGGTTCCGACTAGTTTACAGATGTTCTTTTGTCCTTTTTTTTTTTTTTCCTTTCTTTTTAACTGGTTATGACTACCGTACCTTCTTTAGTTTTAATTTTCGATTTTCAGTCTCGGGGCACTACTCATGGTCTAGTACTTTTTCTTTTCAATGTAGACACTCCTTTGACAACTCGAAATTTCTTTGAATGAGAGAGTTGACCATATAGATAAAAGTGACAGTTCTTCCTCTAATCAACGATTATTCGAGAAATAATAACTAAAGAAATTCGGAACTTCAAGGGAATCTCTACCTCTGATACTATCCTGCTCGAAGTAATGTTAACACTCCAATTTACGTTCTATGACACCAACGGAGTCAGTTGATTTTTCTTTACCTGTCATCTTAATTGAGTAATACATAATATAGTAAGGTTTCAAGGTATGACGGATCTTACTTAGTCATTCCTCTTTTATTTCGTAATAATAGGAAGTTTTTAGTTAGACTTGGTTTCTGAGAGGTTCGGAAAACCTCTAGTAGATAAGTAAAATATCTGCTCTTTAGTTTTAAAGGTCCTTTCTGAATCCACTACACTAAAGAACCGGAAGTTCGTACTTTACTTCCAAAGGTTCGGATAAAATTTTAAGTATCGTACCGACATACGATAGACCTCGACTAAAACAAACTCGGTACCTAGTCGTAAGACCCTACCAGTCCTCCTTTATAACCACGTATATTACGTATGTCTTCACTTTAAGGGGTATTCACTTGTCTGACAATGGACGAACCACACCAGTTTCTTATCCTTAAACACATCTCGTTGTACCCTGTTTTTCACCGTTTTACACCGACCTTTTTATTCGATACAGGGTCAGTGGTCCACAAAATATCTGATGTTGACCCTTCAACCTAACAAAAAGATTCACGGTAAGACCAGTAACCTCCTTAAAACTATCCTTCTACTACATCAATTAAAGTTAGTAAGTAGATGAGTAAGTAAAACATTCGTTCGTATCAAAGTCCGAGACTCCTTCGTTACTCTATGTAAGGATCGGGTCCTCTTGGAGTTTCGGATAACCTCCTCTGTTTCGATATTTTACATTATGTTTCATCGTTATTTCGAACCTCTCCGTCCCTTTTCGGATGTCTTTTTTCTTACCAATTTACGCAGGAAGCCAGTTGTTTCAGATCAAAAGTTTTAATAAGAAGTACTCTGGTCTGGAGGTCGCATCATCTCAATACAAGTTGAGTCTAAGACTGTCATCGTCGACGGAGGTCGACATATGATTCTTATTAACATGTCGTAACACCTTTGAGTCATCCTGTCTTAAAACACTACATACTCCTAGAGATCTTGTCTTACTACCGTGTAAAGATGAAAATCTTTTGTCGGATACCTTCCTTTTGTGTTCTTTCTTTCTCTAGAAGATCGATCTTCCCGAGGTATCTCGTAAAATCTCGAAGTATTTGATGAAACTTTAAAGTGGATATAGTAAACCCTTCATCTGTTACCTGTATCAAAAATAGAAGATCTTTTTAATGTAGTACCGTCGTGGAGTTGAGTCGAAGACTTACTTCTTTATAGAAGATAGTGACGATAAGAAAGAACGATGAGAGTTCATAATTAAAGAAGAAAATCAAGTTTCAAGAGTTCCTCCTTAAAGTATTTGATCACTATTTAAAAAAAAAGAAAAAAAAAAAAAAAAAAAAAAAAAAANTTACCTGTATCAAAAATAGAAGATCTTTTTAATGTAGTACCGTCGTGGAGTTGAGTCGAAGACTTACTTCTTTATAGAAAATAGTGACGATAAGAAAGAACGATGAGAGTTCATAATTAAAGAAGAAAATCAAGTTTCAAGAGTTCCTCCTTAAAGTATTTGATCTTTTAAAAAAAAGATCAAATTTGATCTATTTAAAAAAAAAAGAATATCTCAAAAACATTCCTAATTTGTCCTTTTGTAAGAAGGACATAAACACCACCCACCCCACTACCGTAAGATCCTTAAAACCTCTAAACTTCTTCAGACCTGTGGGAGAGTCCTGTGGAGGTTGTCTAAAGAAGAGGATTCCGTCTGTTGATGACTTCAACCTTTGAATCACGTCGAACTTCCCTCCCTCGTTCCAGGTCCTAGTCTGTCTTCCTCCAGCTTTAAAAGGTGAAGACCCGACGTACTCTGTGGTCCGGGGTTAATTTCTCCCTGGACCCTACTAATCGTTCTCAAAGGGTCTTTCTTGAACAGGATATTCGAGAATTCCCAGACTTCTCCTTCCTGTCTCGTCTAGTCTCGAGCGGGTATACTTGTGAGTGGGAAGTTTCTTTTGCCCCTTATTCAACTCAAGGGAACATGTTATTTCGACCCTTTTTTGTCTGGAAATATCGACTACTCTTCCCTTTCTTACCCCGTACGCACTCTACGGAACTCTCTACTGATTGCTTTGTCTTACGAACGATCATACTAGTTGTCACGGGTCACTCGTTACTCGGGATTCTGTGTCTAAGATGACCCGAATCCTTTGTAGTAACGACATTCACTGTCTCAACACAAATGGACTCGGAGTCACTTACTGCACTTCTTTTTACTGGATTAAGTCCTGGGACAGACTCTCCTTCTTATATCTTTATATCTCTGTCAGTTCTCGTTCTTGAAGACCCCTTTGTTTTGATGACTTTATCTGTCTACCGCCCACCATTTTTTTTTTATTATTATTATTTACTTTAAACTAGTGTCGTGTTTATTGTGACATAGATACTTTACAATTCACATAGTGTTTCAAATCATCTACTTGACTTATTCAAGTACCGTAAAAGTCTATTGTTACTTTTTTGTCGTAAATAGTAGGGTAAATACATTTTAAACATCCTTCCTTCCTTCCATCTCCTCCTTCTTTCTCTGTACTACTCTTTTTTTTTTAGGAGTAGTTTTAGAATTACCATCAAAAGAGTTCTATTGGACTTGAAACACGAAAGAAATTTGAAAACCCATGGTATACTTAATATAGTCTACTTTATATTAGTTTTAGATGTTAGTTTTAAGATAAACATATCTTATTTTTAATAATCGTAATGTCCACGATAACATAGGGTGTCGTGTCTTCTGATTTTGCTATTCGTTATTCTATCAAACCGAAAAGACGTTTCCGGTAAGGAGAGAGTTTTCCGGATCTATGATGTGTTCCGTGACTACTCGTAGACTTGACTCCCCGGTCGTGTTACCCCGTCGTCGTACCTGTCCCAAAACAAGGGAAATGAGGGTGGTGGAGTCACCCTGGTGAACTGGGATGGGAGTTGACGCCGAGTATCAACAACAAGGCAGTGATTCACACAGGCTGAGAAACACTAGTGTACCTGACGTCGTGCGGTCCTAGGGGACAAGAAGTGATAGAGGACCTCAAACTAGTTTAAGTACAGGTAACTCACCCACTACGGAAGGTTGGTAGAGTAGGAGACGAATGATACGTACTTATGTATACGTGACTAAGTGTGTGTGTGTGACACGCGTATAAAGAGTCACTAGAATTCTCTCTTTTGTGATAACGTCCTAGATTGAAGTGACCGATAAGTTTTATTCTTAGTAACGTATGTAGTAATCTTCTTAATTTGAAATAGAGTAAAAATTTTCCAATAATTTTAAATGTCGAATTGTTATATATAGTGACTAACTTAAGACCTGGTTTTTTACTTATGTCGATTAGTATTTGTCGTTAAGGGAATACTATACGACGAGTACGTGTATCTATAAACAAAAACGGTTGGGAGTCTTAAACCTCTGATTTGACATCACTGTGAATTACTGTATGAAATATTCGTTGTCTTTAACTAGTTTTTTCTGTTAACGGTCATTAATGACACTTTCACTTCAACGAGTCAGTACAGGTTGAGACGTTGGGGTACCTGATATCGGGTGGTCGGAGGAGACTCAGGTACCTTAAAAGGTCCGTTCTTATGACCTCACCCAACGGTAAAGGAAGAGGTCCCCTAGAAGGACTGGTTCCCTAGTTTGGACTCAGAGGGTGTAACGTCCATCTGAGGAGTTGTAGACTCGGTGGGTCCTTCATTATGACTAACATTTACAGAGATTCACCTTTATTCTGTTTCCGTCTGTTAAACTTACTCTAATAAATTTTTTTGTTTGAGATGAGACCTTCTAACGTTGAACAGAGTCTAGTTAACTACCGTTTCGGGTAACCAGAACTTCGACGTAGATGGAATTTGACTAACTTTTTCTTGTGAATCGATCTCTCCGTGGGTCGTTTGACGTGGAGGGTGTTTGTCCCTCTCTCTCTACGGTGAGGGTCATTAATGGTCGTCCATAAAGACGTTTCATGAAATGTCCTCTATACGGGAAGAAGATGTTTTAATCTCTGTATAAATATCTCGTTTGTAACCAATTTTATCTCTCATAATCTCTACCATAAATTTCAGATTTGAAATTTATTTATGTATGTTTCTACGACCTGTCGTTCCTCTAGTTTGGTCAGTTAGGATTTCCTTTAGTTGTGACTTATAAGTGAGTTTCCTAACTACGACTTCAAGGTTATAACACCGGTAGACTACGTTTTTTTGACTGAGTGACCTTTTTTTGAGACTACAACCCTTTCTAACTTCCGTTCTCCTCTTCCAGTGGTGTGTCCTACTTTACCAACCTACCGTAACGGTTGAGTTACCTGTACTCAAAATCGTTTACGGTCCTCTATCACTTCCTGTCCCTTCGGACTGTACGATGGCAGGTACCCCAACGTTTCTCAGTCTGTGCTGAAATCACTGACTTGTTGTCTTGCTTCTACGACCTTCGAGACGTATAAACCATTTCCGGGATTATATTTCCGATGAGGTCGTGTCCTCTCATACCCTGGGTGTCTTAACACATCGAGTAAACATGATAATAAACTAGATAGTACTGAGAGAAAGAATATTTTATAAAAGGGAATGACACCCCTTGTGAAGGGAACATCAAACTCACACCAACTGAAACGGAGGGTGGAAAGGTGTCCAGTAAGTAGGACCCTAATCGGTTTCTCGTGAGGTACGTAGACTCGAATTACTAGTCTAGTGGCACCGGGGTAGTCTAGTAGAGATTGTGAACAACACACCTATTGACTTCTCTCTCGTAGTCAGAACAAGACATCAGTTGTCGAACTTTCACTTCAGTGAGTCAGTACAGACTGAGAAACACTTGGGTACCTGACATCGGATGGTCCGGGGAGACAGGTACCCTAAAAGGTCCGTTATCATGACCTTACCTAACGGTAAAAGAAGTTCTCGAACTTCATGGTAGATTTAGAAGTCAAAGACCAGTGATAGTAAGGACGATGGTCCCCTTCTTTCGATTATTTTTACTTCAAGTGTGACTTTTTTTTTTTTTTCTCATTTCTACCGAGTCTGTCATTTCTTAGACAGACGTTACGTCCTCTGGGTTCAAGTTAGGGACCCAGCCCTTCTAAGGGACCTCTTCCCTTACCGATGGGTGAGGTCACAAGAACGGACCTCTTAAGGTACCTATTTCCTCGATCCACCCAACGTCTATACCCTAGTTTTTCTTTCTCCCTCCTTTAATCTTTTTCTTTTCTCTCCTCGGTCCCTCCTTTCTTTGTTTACCTCTCTCTCTATTTTTCTTCTTCAACGAGCCCTTAGAGTAGTCTCGTGGTTCTACGTCGGTACAGATTCAGAACAAACCAGTACCTCGAGATTCTATGTATTGGATTTTCTCGAGAAGAATTTTCAATTTCATTAGACTCCAAGTGTATATAATAGACTTCGAGTTTACTATGTCGTACTCTACTTTTATAATCGGGACTTCAATGTTTCGTTATAAACTTTTGGTTATTTATTTTTTTTGAGTAATCTTTTCAATTTTAAGTCAACGGGTGTGACAAATCTCAAAATGGTAAAAGTTCCCTCTGAACTTCATTTAACGTATCATCTTTTTATATCTTGATATTAAATATCATCGGTATAGAATAAATACATTAATATCGATCAACATCTCTTACGATCTATTTTGAGATTTCAAGAAGAGTATCTGGTTTCTAATCGTACTCTAATATAATTTAAAGGTTAAACAAGTTGGTTCTTATGTTTTTGTATCGTCTACATCCGACCTTTATGTCCCGTCCATGTCAACGTCGTAAAGGTTAGTACAAACCAGAGTCGGGAGCATTCTGTAAGTCATCGATTAGTGTAACAGGAATACTTGATCCTAGAAGGGTTCACATTCTTTAAGTTAAGAACGACAGGGTGACGGTAGAATCTGAAGAGAAAAGTCTTTCCTGACTGTGGTTGATAGTAAAAACAAAGTCTCTTAATGTCTTCCGAGGAAACAAGAATTTTAAGTCGTAGTGGATTTTTTTTATTTTACTATGTTTCCTTGAATGTATGTTTTGTTTTTGTCTGGGAGTCTGTATTTTTTTTTTTTAATACCAACGATTTCCCATTTCCCTCCCACTCTCTATTTCATTCACATACCCGGATTGTAATTGTGTGATTTCTTTATACGACATACTACATCCCTCGAGTTTAGACCACGAGACACTGTTGGGTCTCCCCACCCTACCCCACCCTTCACCTTCCCTCCAAGTTCTCCCCTCCCTGTATGCATATGGATACCGACTAAGTACAACTACATACCGTATTTGGTTGTATAATGACAGTTCGTTAATAGGAGGTTAATTTTTATTTATTTAAAATTTTTCTATTGGTTGTTCTCGGATGACATATTGTGTCCCTTGATATGAGATATAAAATATTATTGGATATTCCCTTTCTTTAGACTTTAACCTACATAGACACATATATAAATATTTATATATACACACACATATCTTCCGTTACCGTCCGTGGGGTGAGATCATGGGAACGGACCTTTTAGGGTACCTACCTCCTCGGACCATCCGACGTCAGGTACCCCAGCGATTCTCAGCCTGTGCTGACTCGCTGAAGTGAAAGTGAAAAGTGAAGGTACGTAACCTCTTCCTTTACCGTTCGGTGAGGTCACAAGAACGGACCTCTTAGGGTCCCTACCCCCTCGGACCACCCGACGGTAGTTACCCCAGCGTGTCTCAGCCTGTGCTGACTTCGCTGAATCATCATCATCACATATATAAATATTTATATATACACACACATATCTTCTGTTACCGTGGGGTGAGGTCATGGGAACGGACCTTTTAGGGTACCTACCTCCTCGGACCATCCGACGTCAGGTACACCAGCGATTCTCAGCTGTGCTGACTCGTTGAAGGGAAAGTGAAAAGTGAAAGTACGTAACCTCTTCCTTTACCGTTCGGTGAGGTCACAAGAACGGACCTCTTAAAGTACCTGTCTCCTCGGACCATCCGATGTCAGGTACCCTAGTGTTTGTCGACCTGTACTGACTCACTGATTCGTGTGCATGTACGTATACTGAATTAGTGAAACGACATGTGGTCTTTGATTGTAGTATCCAGTTGATACGAAGTTAATTTTTTTTTTCTTATAAGTACTATTTAAACTTTTATCTTTTACTTTCTAGTTCAATTCTTTCTTAAGTCACAGTTTGGTCTTTGGATACAGGATTATCTACGAGATTATCTTTAATAGGAGATACAAGACCATCTTTAATCTCAACAAGAGGTGTCCAGGGACTAAATACAGAGACGGAAGTTTATAGGGTGCAAGACCTTTCAGGTAAATGTGGTAAGTACAAAATTGAGACTAAATTATGGGAAAATTGTGTCTTAAACTAGACTTCCATTTCTAGTGTTTAGTCAAAGGTGTTTTAATATTAAGATTTTATGTCCAAGTTAAGAAGATTTAGTTAGAAAACAAGAACACAAGATTTCAGAGTTCAATTCCTTCTTTAACGAAGTCTATAAAAAATTTCCATCCTTAGACTTTACCTGTATGTAGTTTATTATCAAAGTTAATTCGAAAACCAAAGATTGTTTCCGTCTGACTAAACTTTTGTGAGGTATGTTTTATACTAAAAATTTCATTACGGACAGTCACACACAGTATATAATAGTGTTTTATCTCAATATAGGAATATTTAAACTATAATTTCGTTTCCTTTCTTACTAATTGAGACGAACGACCCTCTTTGGTATTCTGTAGTAGTAGTAGAGATAGCTCTCCGCCAGGATTCTACCGCCTCCTTATCCTACCCCTCTGGTGAAAGGGGGACTGTTTAAGTAGTTTTCTTGTCAATTTGCGACTCATTAAAGGTGTTTTGTTGAAGACTTACGGCCGTCTCCTGTAGTCCGTGGGTCTTTTCGTCGGGTAACAGAAACTTTCCTCTATCCTTTTTTATATTTTCCGTTTTTCTCTCTGTTTTCTCCATCCCTGTCTCGAGACAGGGTCCTTCCCTCAGAATTTTTCTCTCTTCAAAGGTTTGTGGTCCTTTGTGAGAGTGACGGCTCAGACACCGCTCGGAACTTTCGTGTCTCCCGTTGTATTGGTCCTCCTTTTTTATTTATTTATTAATTTTGGGTGTCTAATGTACGGGCCACCATTGAGGGGGTCATCTCTTCGTCGCGTCTGCGGACGTGGGCGGTGATCGCTCGCCCCCGACCCGTCCCTCCACGTCCGGACTTACGGGACTCCCGTTAGACTCGCTCGATCGAACCCGATCGTTTGGTCTGACACCCTATCGAGTGTGCTATTCGGGATTCTGTGGCGGTCCGGACACGTGTCTTGTTTCCTGACTTGTCTTGGTAGGGGGAGACCACTGTCCGTCGGTCTCGGCCTTCCCCCGTTAACGTCGGGGTCTCTTCGTAATAGAAGGTTTGACGTTCGTCCGAAGAAACGATTCTGAAGAACCCAAGACCTGTCAGTTGTAGGCGGACTCTTCCGCACGACCAACATGTAGGTCTTTTGGCTCACCGTCCCTGCCGTCTCCGCTATTCCGCGTCACTGACGCGAGCGGTTTGTGGACTCGACGACCCTGGACCCTTCCCGTGTTTTGCGTCCTGATGGGCTCACGGACTTGGACTCGCCGTATCTGAACCCTCCACGTACTTCGGGTCCCGACCGGAGCCAACCAAGACCGCCTCGTTGGATCTCGGACTCGTCATACCCGTCCCTCCTGTGTGCGCGGGACTCGTCCCCGTCTGGGTCACACCGACTCCGTGACGCTCGTGTACGGTCACAATAAACAAACGTCACGGGGAGGGACGGGTGTCGTGCTGACTTGTTCACTCGGATTTTTTCACAGGTGGTGGTGGGGGAACACAGTCCCGCCTTTAGTCTGTGACTTCTCTGGTCCTTTGTCTTCTTCGATTTTGTCTCCCTTGGTAGAACCTTCACTGTCCACGTTATCTAATTTTGGGGCAGCAATCATGGTTGATGTATCCTTCCCCGGATATCTAGGACTCTTTATAATCGGCCTGGTTCCTTGATCGGTTTTTACTTGCCGGGGGTGTGACGGGTGTTGTTGTGGTCTCTTTCATGATCTATATGAAAATGATAAAAATGATAGTAAAAAAAAATAAAAATTCAGATAATGAGGAAATTAAAAGTAAAAATATTGGATGATAGTGAAACGTGTTTTTCTCTGGGATAATAAATTTCGTTTGAAGTACATATATAAAAAAATATTAAAAACACTGAAAAAAGAAAAGAAAAGAAATTATAATATAAAAACTTTTAGGTTGGAGATGAGATCTAAAAATTAGAAACGAAAAACCATAAACAATAGTTAAAACATGGAAATTCTTGGGCTAGACGTCATGGGTAAAAATGAACCATCACTCTAATGACCGAACTGACGAGAGAGGGTGAAACCTGAGAGGAAAAAGAGGTGGTCCAGTGGAGATAGAGGAGGGAGGGGGAAGAGAAGAGATGGGTTTAGATACTTAGAGAAACATATAAGGTCTACCACCTCTTGTGAATCCCTTGACTAATGACCGACCTAGACAGAGAGAGGAAAACTAAGGGGAGGGGGGTCGGAAATAGGAGGACCGGTGGAGACAGAGGAAGGAGGGAGAAGAGACATTTTAAGTCACTTGTAGGGACTCACCAGGTCTGACACTTCGCGTATATTCCTGCACTAATGATCGATCGAACGAGAGAGGTGAAACCTAAGGTGGAGTAGAGTAAACCCAGTGGAAATTGAGGGAGGAGGGAGAAGAGAAGAGGTATATTGAGACCCTTGGAGTGACCCACAGGGAGTGACACCTCTTTGGAAAGTAGAAATTGGATCTACAAAATAGTTGTCACGACATATCTACCTCTTCAGAACTCCGATGACATTTTTATTCTGACTTTTGGTCTTCGTCCTCCGAATTCAGGTTTAGGACTCTTGTGGTCTCTTGAGGACTGAGGTCCCTTATAATTAGCTATCCTCGAGTAGTTTACGAAGGTATGGATGTGACTTTGGTTCGAGGTGAGTTCCCGGTTGTTCAAGGTCTCGTTCTGTATGGTACGTTTAAGAGGTCGTTGTGTCCTTGTGTCGGGACTCGAAGTTATATGTCCGATGGGTTTCAGTGAGGTTTGGGTGACTGTAGAGTATTGAGTAATGACCTGTGAAGTAACGTGAAGTCTCTCTTCTTTAGGTCGAGGTGGGTGGTCTTGAGGTTGTGTTCGAAGGGATTGGTCCTTGGGAACTGTTCGGTGGACATGTTGGGGTGGGTTTCACTCCTTTGAGGTGTTATTTCTCTTGAGGTGTTTGACGGTCTTATGTCTTTCCAGTGGGGTTTGTGTCGTTATATTTGTCCTACTTCTCTGTCTCCTTATGGGTCGGTCATTTCCTTGTCCTATTTACGGGTGGTTTGGTTTGTTTTCTCCTTCTCTATCCCTTAGATGGACTATTTCTTAAGGTTTATTACTAACACTTTTACTAGGTTTTAGAACTTTGGTTTTACCTTAGTGTCTATTTATCGGACCTCTGTACCTAACTCTTCTACGTTCTTTCCAAATTGTTCCTGGATCTTTTTTCCCTTTTCCTAGTCATATATTACTTATTACGTTATTTACTCTAGTTTTTGTGAGACCTCCCTTGTTTATCATCTTATTACCTCCGTCTTCTATCCTGATCACTTCATCTTCTATCTTATCATCTTTATTTACTTAGTCTCCCCTTTTCTTTTTGTTTAATTTTCTTTACTTGTGTTAGAGTCTCTGGAGGTCCTGTTACAATTTGCGGGGTTGTAAGTTTAGTATCCTAAGGGTCTTCTTCTTCTGTTTTTCTTTCTGGTACTTTTTTATGAACTCCTCTATTACCAACTTTTGAAGAGATTTTATCCCTTCCTTTATTAGTGGGTTCAGGTTCTTTAGGTCTCTCAGGGTTTGTCCTATTTGGGTTTCGTTTTGTGGGGTTCTGTGTATAATTAGTTTAATTGTTTCTAGTTTGTGTTTCTTGTTTATAATTTTCGTCGTTCCCTTTTTGTTGTTTATTGTGTGTTCCACTAAGGGTATTCCTATTGTCGACTAGAAAGTTATCCTTGAGAAGTCTGGTCTTCCCTTACCGTTCTGTATGATTTTCACTACTTTCTTCCTCTTTAGAGTAAGTTTATACTTCCTCTTTAGTTTCGAAATGTCTGTTCGTTTTCGACTGTCTTAAGTCGTGGTGGTTTGGTCGAGAGGTTGTTTACGATTTCCTAGAAGAGATCTGTCCTTTGTGTTTTTCCCACATATTTGAGTTTGGGTTTTGTTATTTCATTTACTGTTACCCTAGTATGAATAGTTATTAATGGAATTTGTATTCACCCAACTTACGGGGTTGGTTTTCTGTTTCTGACCGACTTATCTGTGTTTTTATTCTGGGGATATATACAACAGATGTCCTCTGGGTGGAGTTTTGTCCCCTGTATATGTTTGACTTTCACTTCCCGACCTTTCTATAAGGTACGTTTATCTCTGGTTTTCTTTCGTCCTATTTCAGTCTATTCCTATTCAGTCTATTTTATCTGAAATTTTGTTTCCGACACTTTTCTCTGTTTCTTCCGGTGATGTATTACTAGTTTCCTAGTTAGGTTCTTCTTCTATATTGTTAATATTTATATATACGTCGGTTGTATCCTCGTGGCATTATACATTCTGTTTACGATTGTTCATACTTTCCCCTTTAATTGTTACTGTGTTATTATCACCTCAAATTATCAAATTATTGGGTGAGTGTAGATACCTATCTAATTTATTTGTCTTTTAATTGTTTCTTTGTGTTTGAAATTTACTATCTTATCTGGTCAATCTGGATTAACTATAGAAATCCTGTAAAGGGTTTTGTTATTTAAAGTAGAAAAAGAGTTCACGTGTGCCTTGGAAGACGTCCTATCTGGTGTAGGACCCGGTATTTAGATCGGAACCACTTAAGTTTTTTTAACTTTATTGAGGTTCGTAGAAAAGACTGGTGTTACTTCAGTATAATCTAGAGTTAATGTCCTCTTTTTGATAATTTTTAAGGTTGTTAACCTCCGACTTGTTGTGCGAAGACTTATTGGTTGTTTAGTGTCTTCTTTAGTTTTTTCTTTAATTTTATACGTATCTTTGCTTACTTTTACTTTTGTGTTGTTGGGTTTTGGACACCCTGTGATATTTTCGTCACGATTACCCTTGCAAGTATCGTTATGTCCGTATGGAGTTCTTTGTTCTTTTTTCAGTTTATTTATTGGATTGAGATGTGGATTTCGTTGATCTTTTCCTTCTTTACTTCTTGGGGTCCCAATCATCTTCCATTCTTTAGGATTTTTAATCCCGTCTTTATTTACGTTTTCTTTACTTTCTCTGGTATCGTTTTTAGTTGTTTCGGTTTTCGACCAAGAAACTTTCCTATTTATTTTAACTGTTTGGTAATCGGTCTGAGTAGTTCTTCGTTTCTCTCTTTTTAGTTTAGGTATTTTAATCTTTACTTTTACCTCTCTAGTGTTGTCTGTTGTGTCTTTATGTTTCCTAGTATTCTCTGGTGATAGTCGTTAATATACGGTTATTTTACCTGTTGCACCTTCTTTACCTGTTTAAGAATCTTTTCATGTTGATAGGTTTTGACTTGGTCCTTCTTTATCTTTTAGAATTGTCTGGGTAGTGTTCGTGCCTTTAACTTTGACATTAGTCTTTAGAAGGTCGTTTGTTTTCGGGTCCAGGTCTACCGAAGTGTCGACTTAAGATAGTTTTTAAATCTCTTCTCGATTGTGGATAGGATGAGTATGAGAAGGTCTTTTAACGTCTCCTTCCATTTGAAGGTTTGAGTAAGATACTCCGGTGGTAGTGGGATTATGGTTTTGGACTCTTTCCACGGTGGTTTTTTCTTTTGATGTCCGGTTATAGTGACTACTTGTATCTACGTTTTTAGGAGTTGTCTTAAGATCGTTAGTCTTAGGTTGTTGTGTAATTTTTCTAGTATGTGGTACTGGTTCACCCGAAATAGGGTCCCTACGTTCCTAAGAAGTTATAGACGTTTAGTTAGCTACATCAAGTGGTGTAATTGTTTAACTTTTTATTTTCGGTCTACTAATAGAGTTATCTACGTCTCTTCCGGAAACTGTTTTAAGTTGTAGGTAAATACTATTTTTGAGAGGTCCTTCGTCCTTATCTTCCTTGTGCGGAGTTGTATTATTTTCGATATATACTGTTTGGGTGTCGTTTGTAATAGGAGTTACCACTTTTTAACTTTCGTAAAGGGGATTTCAGTCCTTGTTCTGTTCCCACGGGTGAAAGTGGTGATGATAAGTTGTATCTAAACCTTCAAAACCGGTGTCGTTAATCTCGTCTTTTTCTTTATTTTCCTTAGGTTTAACCTTTTCTTCTTCATTTTGAGAGTGACAAACGTCTACTGTACTAGGAGATGTATCTTTTGGGATTTCTGAGGTGGTCTGTCAATGATCTTGATTAGTTACTTATATCATATCAACGTCCTATATTTTAGTTATGTGTCTTTAGGGAACGTAAGGATATGTGATTATTACTCTTTTATCTTTCTCTTTAATTCCTTTGTTAAGGTAAGTGGAACGTTACTTTTCTTATTTTATGAATGCTTATATAGATGGATTTCTTTGATTTCTGGATATTTTTGATATTTTGTGACCACTTTCTTTAGTTTCTCCTGTGATTATCTACCTCTTTATATGGTACAAGTACCTAACCTTCTTAGTTATATCACTTTTACTCATATGAAAGGTTTCGTTAGATGTCTAAGTTACGTTAAGGATAGTTCGGTGGTTACTATAAAAAGTGTCTCGATCTTGTTTATTAAAGTGTTAAACATACCTTTATGTTTTTAGGAGTTTATCGGTTTCGTTAGAACTCTTTCTTCTTACCTTGACCTTCTTAGTTGGACGGACTGAAGTCCGTGATGATGTTTCGGTGTCAGTAGTTCTGTCATACCATGACCGTGTTTCTGTCTTTACGTCTAGTTACCTTGTTTTATCGGGTCTCTATTTAGGTGCGTGGATACCTGTTGAATAGAAACTGTTTCCTCCGTTCTTATATGTTATCTCTTTTCTGTTAGAGAAATTGTTCACCATGACCCTTTTGACCAGTTGGTGAGTATTTCCTTCCTTTGATCTTGTGAAAGATTGTGGTATGTGTTTTTATTTAAGTTTTACCTAATTTTTAGATTTACATTCTGGTCTTTGATATTTTGAGGATCTCCTCTTGTATCCTTTTTATGAGAGGCTGTATTTAGTGTCGTCCTAGGAGATACTAGGTGGGGGTTCTTAAGAGCTTTATTTTCGTTTTTATTTGTTTACCCTAGATTAATTTTAATTTTCGAAGACGTGTTGTTTCCTTTGATATTCGTTCCACTTTTCTTTCGGAAGTCTTACCCTCTTTTATTATCGTTTACTTCGTTGACTGTTTGTTGATTAGAGTTTTTATATGTTCGTTGAGGACGTCGAGTTAAGGTCTTTTTATTTGCTGGGTTAGTTTTGTACCCGGTTTCTTGATTTATCTGTAGAGAGGTTTCTTCTGTATGTCTACTGATTGTTTGTGTACTTTTCTACGAGTGGCAGTGAGCAATAGTCTCTTTACGTTTAGTTTTGGTGTTACTCCATGGTAAAGTACGGTCAGTCTTACCGATGCTAGGTTTTCAGATGTTCGTTATTTACAACCTGTCCCACACCTCTTTTCCCTTCGGAGAATGTGATAACCACCCTTACGTTTGATCATGTCAGTGATACCTCTTGTCACACCTCTAAGGAATTTTTTGACCTTTATCTTGACGGAATACTGGGTCGTTGGGGTGACGACCCGTATGTTCGGTTCTTTTGTTCTTAACTTTCTCTGTGCACATAGGGTTNTTTTTTCTTTAATTTTATACGTATCTTTGCTTACTTTTACTTTTGTGTTGTTGGGTTTTGGACACCCTGTGATATTTTCGTCACGATTACCCTTCCAAGTATCGTTATGTCCGTATGGAGTTCTTTGTTCTTTTTTCAGTTTATTTATTGGATTGAGATGTGGATTTCGTTGATCTTTTCCTTCTTTACTTCTTGGGGTCCCAATCATCTTCCATTCTTTAGGATTTTTAATCCCGTCTTTATTTACGTTTTCTTTACTTTCTCTGGTATCGTTTTTAGTTGTTTCGGTTTTCGACCAAGAAACTTTCCTATTTATTTTAACTGTTTGGTAATCGGTCTGAGTAGTTCTTTATTTCTCTCTTTTTAGTTTAGGTATTTTAATCTTTACTTTTACCTCTCTAGTGTTGTCTGTTGTGTCTTTATGTTTCCTAGTATTCTCTGGTGATAGTCGTCAACATACGGTTATTTTACCTGTTGCACCTTCTTTACCTGTTTAAGAATCTTTTCATGTTAAAAGGTTTTGACTTGGTCCTTCTTTATCTTTTAGAATTGTCTGGGTAGTGTTCGTGCCTTTAACTTTGACATTAGTCTTTAGAAGGTCGTTTGTTTTCGGGTCCAGGTCTACCGAAGTGTCAACTTAAGATAGTTTTTAAATCTCTTCTCGATTGTGGATAGGATGAGTATGAGAAGGTCTTTTAACGTCTCCTTCCATTTGAAGGTTTGAGTAAGATACTCCGGTGGTAGTGGGATTATGGTTTTGGACTGTTTCTACAGTGTTTTTTTCTTTTGATGTCCGGTTATAGTGACTACTTGTATCTACGTTTTTAGGAGTTGTTTTAAGATCGTTAGTCTTAGGTTGTTGTGTAATTTTTCTAGTATGTGGTACTGGTTCACCCGAAATAGGGTCCCTACGTTCCTAAGAAGTTATAGACGTTTAGTTAGCTACATCAAGTGGTGTAATTGTTTAACTTTTTATTTTTGGTATACTAATAGAGTTATCTACGTCTCTTCCGGAAACTGTTTTAAGTTGTAGGTAAATACTAGTTTTGAGAGGTCCTTCGTCCTTATCTTCCTTGTGTGGAGTTGTATTATTTTCGATATATACTGTTTGGGTGTCGTTTGTAATAGGAGTTACCACTTTTTAACTTTCGTAAAGGGGATTTCAGTCCTTGTTCTGTTCACACGGGTGAAAGTGGTGATGATAAGTTGTATCTAAACCTTCAAAACCGGTGTCGTTAATCTCGTCTTTTTCTTTATTTTCCTTAGGTTTAACCTTTTCTTCTTCATTTTGAGAGTGACAAACGTCTACTGTACTAGGAGATGTATCTTTTGGGATTTCTGAGGTGGTCTGTCAATGATCTTGATTAGTTACTTATATTATATCAACGTCCTATATTTTAGTTATGCGTCTTTAGAGAACGTAAGGATATGTGATTATTACTCTTTTATCTTTCTCTTTAATTCCTTTGTTAAGGTAAGTGGAACGTTACTTTTCTTATTTTATGAATGCTTATATAGATGGATTTCTTTGATTTCTGGATATTTTTGATACTTTGTGACCACTTTCTTTAGTTTCTCCTGTGATTATCTACCTCTTTATATGGTACAAGTACCTAACCTTCTTAGTTATATCACTTTTACTCATCTCATATGATGGGTTTCGTTAAATGTTTAAGTTACGTTAGGGANAGTTCGGTGGTTGCTATAAAAAGTGTCTCGATCTTGTTTATTAAAGTGTTAAACATACCTTTATGTTTTTTTGAGCTTATCGGTTTCGTTAGAACTCTTTCTTCTTACCTTGACCTTCTTAGTTGGACGGACTGAAGTCCGTGATGATGTTTCGGTGTCAGTAGTTCTGTCATACCATGACCGTGTTTCTGTCTTTACGTCTAGTTACCTTGTTTTATCGGGTCTCTATTTAGGTGCGTGGATACCTGTTGAATAGAAACTGTTTCCTCCGTTCTTATATGTTATCTCTTTTCTGTTAGAGAAATTGTTCACCATGACCCTTTTGACCAGTTGGTGAGTATTTCCTTCCTTTGATCTTGTGAAAGATTGTGGTATGTGTTTTTATTTAAGTTTTACCTAATTTTTAGATTCACATTCTGGTCTTTGATATTTTGAGGATCTCCTCTTGTATCCTTTTTGTGAGAGGCTGTATTTAGTGTCGTCCTAGGAGATACTAGGTGGGGGTTCTTAAGACCTTTATTTTCGTTTTTATTTGTTTACCCTAGATTAATTTTAATTTTCGAAGACGTGTTGTTTCCTTTTATATTCGTTCCACTTTTCTGTCGGAAGACTTACCCTCTTTTATTATCGTTTACTTCGTTGACTGTTTGTTGATTAGAGTTTTTATATGTTCGTTGAGGACGCCGAGTTAAGGTCTTTTTATTTACTGGTTTAGTTTTGTACCCGGTTTCTTGATTTATTTGTAGAGAGGTTTCTTCTGTATGTCTACTGATTGTTTGTGTACTTTTCTACGAGTGGCAGTGAGCAATAGTCTCTTTACGTTTAGTTTTGGTGTTACTCCATGGTAAAGTACGGTCAGTCTTACCGATGCTAGGTTTTCAGATGTTCGTTATTTACAACCTGTCCCACACCCCTTTTCCCTTCGGAGAATGTGATAACCACCCTTACGTTTGATCATGTCAGTGATACCTCTTGTCACACCTCTAAGGAATTTTTTGACCTTTATCTTGACGGAATACTGGGTCGTTAGGTGACGACCCGTATGTGCGGTTCTTTTGGTCTTAACTTTCTCTGTGCACATAGGGTTACAAGTAACGTCGTGACAAATATTATCGGTCCTGTACCTTCGTTGGATCTACAGGTAGTCGTCTACTTACTTATTCTTTCGACACCATGTATATGTGTCACCTCGTGATGAGTCGGTAATTTTTCTTATGTAAACTTAGTCAAGATTACTCCCCCTACTTTGACCTCGGATAATATGTCTCACTACATTCGGTCTTTCTTTTTGTGGAATATGATTGCGTATATATACCTTAAATCTTTCTACCATTACTATTGTGACATACGCTCTGTCGTTTTCTCTGTGTCTACATATCTTGTTAGAAAACCTGAGATACCCTCTCCTTCTCCCACCCTACTAAACCCTCTTACCGTAACTTTGTACGTATTATAGTATACTTTGCTTAATGGTCAGGTCCAAGTTACGTACTATGTCCTATGAACCCCGACCACGTGACCCTACTGGGTCTCCCTATCATACCCCTCCCTCCACCCTACCCCCAAGTCCTACCTCTTGTGCACATGTGGGCACCACCTAAGTACAACTACATACCGTTTTGGTTATCTCATGACATTTCATTAATCGACGGTTAATTTTATTTAAATATTATTTTTTATTTTATTTATTTATTTACTAAGTTCACTTTTCGTTTTTTTTTTAGTAGAGATAGTAGTGACTATATAACTAGTTTACAAACATTACGAAAATACATTAAAGACACTGTACAAGTAAAATGTGTAATAAAAAAAATTTCGTGTATCGTCAAATAAAATCTTAGACTAAGAAAGGACGATTTTTATGGATCTTTAAGACTCAATCTGTGTCAATTGTTGTACTCTCCCATCACTTGCACCGTAACGGTCCGACGGACTCCCATAGAGAACTGTGTGTGTTTTGATTTATGAACTAAAACTGTCATTGCCCTTATTTTCTGTTTTTAGAACCCGAAAGTCTCCAACTCCACAACCTACCTTTAAAGACGTCCGTAGGTCCTGGTATCCTCCTCCTTACCGTTCTGTTGACCAGATAGGGTTCGGAGACACCACCCTCTTTTTTTTTAATCCTTAAAGGACGTTTTGAACAGTAGGGTTCGATTCTGGTTCTAACACATGGAAAACCTCCGTGGTCCCTTTTAAAGACAAACGAAGACGGTCTAAGGTTCAAAGTGAGGTCGACGAAGGACGTGGAATTGTTGGTCGACACTTCGTAGTAGAGAAGAGAAACGGGAGGGTTGAGGGAACATTCTCCTGAGGACACTAAGACAGTCCCGGTGGCCCATGAACCCTAAGAGAGGTCCAGTGTAAGGATTGACTTGAAATACACCTTCCAGTGAAACCGGTCTTTTCCATCGTCTAAGTGTCTAAGATTCTTAATCCTACATGTGTAGATAAGTCAATCATGTCACCGGAACTCAACCCAGTCTCCCAACTTAAATCTAACCGGGTCCCTTGTGACTCACTCTTTGAATCTCACTATCTTCAGACGTACTTTTGAGAGACCTCCTTTAGTAGAAGTTATATTCGGGGAGTTACGTATCTGACTAATTCTAACTTGTTTTAGTCCATTCGTACTCGAGTGTTAGTTTTACATGGGTGACGTTCTCTTTTGTTCTGGAGTAGTCATTCCCAATCGACCTCCCTGTTTATTGTTAATATGGAGGTTTTTGAAGTCTAAAACCTTAATGACCCATGTCTTTTTCCCCCTTTTTATCATACCGATTTTACAAGTATCTTTTATCCCTTTAAAATATTTTTGTTCTTAGTTCTCAGATATTAATTACCGGTCTATCTAGACTATTTCTTGAACACTTTTATTTTATCATTAACGTTCATTTTCGAGTGTTCTACCCTTATTGACCGTTATCACGTCGCGAGAAATTCATGATTTTGAAGACACACTTAAAAATTTTAGTGTACTGATTAACGTACACTCCTGAGACTTTCACTTTGACAATCAGTGAGTCAGTACAGACTGAGAAACACTGGGGTACCTGACATCGGGCGGTCCGAGGGATACAAGTGCCCTAAGAGGTCCGTTCTTATGACCTCACCCAACAGTAAAGAAAGAGGTCCCCTAGAAGGACTGGGTCCCTAACTTAGACCCAGAGGGTGTGACGTCCATCTAAGAAATGGTAGACTCGGTAGCCCCTTCGGGTTTTTAAGATCTATTTAAAATTTTTAGTGTACTGATAATCACAATCTCGATGTTTTCTTAACTCTTCATCTCCCCATTTGTAAGTCCTATCCCCTCTTGCAGTTTCTCTACTCACTGGAGTATTTCTATCAAAATGACCCAAATAAGTACTATAACATGTATCTTGTATTTTAAACGACTCGGACCACTGTTTGGTCTTCTCGAAGGTCGGCAAAACCCCATTCGTTTCTCTTTTAAGTACGGAGTCTGTGTCGACCAAAAGGAGAGTTCTGTAAACGGTTCAAGAGTTCTGTCCCTTCCTCTTAGAAATGGTCTTCCTCGGGGTCTTATTTTTGGTAAGATAGTCAAGCTTTGAGGTTTACAGATGTAGGTTTCTTTCCTGTTGTCTCCTACTCTACCAACCTACCGTAGTGTCTGAGTTACCTGCACTCAATCTCGTTCGAGACCTTCTGTCACTTCCTGTCCCTTCGGACCACGCGACGTCAGGTACCCCAACGTCTCGACCTGTGCTGACTCACTGACTTTTTGTTGCAGGTTCCTTACATTTAATTTGTCTTTGACTCCAAATAGGGATGCAGGCTCCAGTCCCCACCACCGGATCTCCTCGTTGGGGTGTGGGCTCCAATCCCCGTCACCGACCCTCCTCGATGGCGTGTAGGTTCGTCGCCACCGACGCACCCGTGTCCTCCCGGCTCTCCTCGATGGGGTGCAAGTTCCAGTCCTCCCCGCCGACACTCCTCTATGGGGAACAAGTTCCATTCCTTGTTGTCGACGCGAAACGACCTCGTCGGCACTTCTCTATGAGGTGCAGGTTCCATTCTCTTAGGGTCCATTCTCTTATGGTTCATTCTACCATCCACAACGATCTCCGTAGTCTCCCGTCTGTGTGTTTGGTATTAGTGTCTTTTGATCAGTTAAATTAGTGTGTCTGGTGTCGGAACAGATTGAGTTACTTTGATTCGGCACGGGACACACCGGTGGGTTCTGCCCACCCAGTACCACCTCTTTAGACTGTCTTACACCAGGTGACCTCTTCCCTTACCGTTTGGTGAAGTCATAAGAACGGAAGTCTTGGAGTGTTTGTCACACTTTTCCGTTTTACTATCCTATGACTTTCTCCTTGAGGGGTCCAGTCATCCACGGGTTATACGATGACCTCTAGTCACCTCTTTATTGAGGTCTTTCTTACTTCCCTACCTGGGTTTCGTTTTTTTTTTATGGGTGAACACCTACACTGACTACTATCTTCGTTCTAGGCTACGACATTTCTCGTTATAACGTCTCCTTGGACCTTACAGTTCAGGTACTTAGTTCCGTTTAACCTTCACCAGTTTGTCCACTACCGTTCTCACTTGTAGCTGTAAGATCCTTAGTTGTTTGATTTTACCTGACCTTACCCACTTAAATTGAATCTACTGGTAATATAGATGATGACACCCGTACTTAGGGAATCTTCTTTACCTGATCGGTAGTACCAGTTGTTTTCTCAGGGTTTACGTCATGAACCTACGTTAGAGTTTTTGTTGTCTTACTAGAGACAAGTAAAGGTTCCGTTTGGTAAGTTATCGCGTCATTAGGTTCAGATTTGGGGTTGGTCATTCCGACTTCTTCGATTTCAACTTGCCAAGATACTTCTGGATGTTCTGGAAAGTCTTGATTGTGGGTTTTTTCTACAGGAAAAGTAACATCCCCTGACCTTACGTTTTCATCCTTCAGTTCTTTGTGGACCTCAATGTCCGTTTAAACCGGAATCTTATACCTTACTTCGTCCTGTTTCCGATTATCTCAAAACGGTTCTCCTGCGTGACCAGTATTGTTTGTTGGAGAAGGTTGTTGTGTTCTCTTCTGAGATGTGTACCTGTAGTGGTCTACCAGTTGTGGCTTTAGTCTAACTAATATAAGAAACGTCGGTTTCTACCTCTTCGAGATATGCAGTCGTTTTTTTGTTCTGGTCCTCGACTGACACCGAGTCTAGTACTTGAGGAATAACGGTTTAAGTCTGAATTTAACTTCTTTCATCTCTTTTGGTGATCTGGTAAGTCCATACTGGATTCAGTTTAGGGAATACATATATGTCACCTTCACTCTTTATATAAATTCCCTGATCTAGACTATCTATCTCACGGACTACTTGATACCTACCTCCAAACACTGTAACATGTCCTCTGTCCCTAGTTCTGGTAGGGGTACCTTTTCTTTACGTTTTTTCGTTTTACCGACAGACTCCTCCGGAATGTTTATCGACATTTTTCTTCTCTTCACTTTTCGGTTCCTCTTTTCCTTTCTATATTCGTAGATTTACGTCTCAAGGTTTCTTATCGTTCCTCTGTATTCTTTCGGAAGGAGTCACTAGTTACGTTTCTTTATCTCCTTTTGTTGTCTTACCCTTTCTGATCTCTTGAAAAGTTCTTTAATCTCTATGGTTCCCTTTTAAAGTACGTTTCTACCCGTGTTATTTCCTATCTTTACCAGACCTGAATTGTCTTTGTCTTCTATAATCCTTCTCCACCGTTCTTATGTGTCTTATTGATATGTTTTCTATAGAAGTACTGGGTCTATTAGTGTTACCACACTAGTGAGTGGATCTCGGTCTGTAGGACCTTATACTTCAGTTCACCCGGAATCTTTCGTAGTGATGTTTGTTTCGATCACCTCCACTACCCTAAGGTCAACTCGACAAAGTTTAAGACTTTCTACTACGACACTTTCACGACGTGAGTCATACGGTAGTTTAAACCTTTTGAGTCGTCACCCGTGTCCTGACCTTTTCCAGTCAAAAGTAAGGTTAGGGTTTGTTTCCGTTACGTTTTCTTACGAGGTTGATGACGTGTTAACGTGAGTAGAGTGTACGATCATTTCATTACGAGTTTTAAGAGGTTCGGTACGAAGTCGTTATGCACTTGGTACTTGAAGGTCTACAAGTTCGACCAAAATCTTTTCCGACTCCTTGGTCTCTAGTTTAACGGTTGTAGACGACCTAGTACCTTTTTCGTTCTCTCAAGGTCTTTTTGTAGATAAAGACGAAATAACTGATACGGTTTCGGAAACTGACACACCTAGTGTTCTTTGACACCTTTTAAGTCTTTCTCTACCCTTATGGTATGGTGGACTGGACGGAGAACTCTTTGGATATACGTCCAGTCCTTCGTTGTCAATCTTGACCTGTACCTTGTTGTCTGACCAAGGTTTATCCTTTTCCTCATGTAGTTCCGACATATAACAACGGAACGAATAAATTGAAGATACGTCTCATGTAGTACTCTTTACGACCCGACCTTCTTCTTGTTCGACCTTAGTTCTAACGGCCCTCTTTATAGTTATTGAAGTCTAGACGTCTACTGTGGTGGTATACCATCTTTCATTTCTCCTCGATTTTTCGGAGAACTACTTTCACTTTCTTCTCCCACTTTGTCAACCGAATTTCGAGTTGTAAGTCTTTTGCTTCTAGTACCGTAGGCCAGGTAAGTGAAGTACCCTTTATCTACCCCTTTGGAATCTTTGTCACAGTCTGAAACAAAAAACCCCGAGGTTTTAGTGACATCTACCACTAACGTCGGTACTTAATTTTCTGTGAATGAGGAACCTTTCTTTCAATACTGGTTGGATCTATCGTATAACTTTTCGTCTCTATAATGAAACGGTTGTTTCCAGACAGATCAGTTCCGATACCAAAAAGGTCACCAGTACATAGTTACACTTTCAACCTGACACTTCTTTCGACTTGCGGTATCTTAACTACGAAAACTTGACACCACAACCTTTTCTGAGAACTCTCAGGGAACCTGACGTTCCTCTAGGTTGGTCAGGTAAGATTTCCTCTAGTCAGGACCCACAAGAAACCTTCCTGACTACGACTTCGACTTTAAGGTTATGAAACCGGTGAACTACGTTTCTCAACTGAGTAACCTTTTCTGAGACTACGACCCTCCCTAACCTCCGTCCTCCCCTTCCCCTACTGTCTCCTACTCTACCGACCTTCCGTAGTGGTTGAGCTACATGTACTCAAGCCCACTTGACGTCCTCAACCACTACCTGTCCCTCCGGACCGCACGACGTTAAAAACCCCAGCGTTACTCAGCCTGTGCTGACTCACTGAATTGACTTGACTTGACTCGAAATGGTCCAACGTGATCACCATTTCTTGGACGGACGGTTACGTCCTCGGTATTCTGTGTCCAAGCTATGGACCAGTCCTTTAGGGGACTTCTTGCCGTACCATAGGATGAGGTCATAAAATGTACCTCTTAAGGTACCTGTCTCCTCTGACTGTCCGACACCTGGTATCCCAGTGTTTCTCAACCTGTATTGACTTCGTTGAATCGTACGTGCGTGAAAGTTTTTGAGGTTAGGTTCCAGTCACGATAAATCTGGAACTGACGTAATTTCATAAACGATAAAATAGACGGAGATAAATTGTCTTCTCACTTGACACAAAATACCTTGTATTCGTTTTCAAAAAGATCTCAGAAGGATTAAAATATATGTTACAGGATATAAATTACTTTTACAGATCCGTACGGATCCCCGTCTTGATATTTTCGTTCTCTTCTTTCATCTACCTTTGCTTATCATTTATTCACTGAATCTCACAAAATTTATTCAATAAATGATCTTACAAAATTCGTCTCTTCATCTTCTTTTGCATCTTAATGTTGTCTGACATTAAATATTAATTTTATCGTACTTTTAATGTTAACTTTAATTACTGTTATTCAAATATCGTCTAATATGTATCGTCCTATATTCCAATCACCTTACATTCTATCCAGCTATCTTTTATAAACTTTATTTTCTTTTTATGCAATATACACACACAATGTATAAATAACCTAGTACCATTTCTTAGACAGACGTTATACCCTCTGATCCCAAACCAGGGACTCAACTCTTCAAGGGGACTTCTTCCCTTACCGTTGGGTGAAGTCATAAGAACGGACCTCTTAAGGTACCTGTCTCCTCGGACCGCCCGATGTATTGTACCTCAGCGTTTCTTAGTCTGTACTGACCGATTATGTGAATATATAAAAATAAGCGTAAGGTCTTCCTCTCCTCTTAACTCGTTTTTTGTCATAAACTTCTAAAAGATTTTGATTATTATTAAAATTTTTGGGGTGTCCATATTCTTAGATACGTTTGGGGTTCGTTTTATTTGTACTTTTCAGTGGTGTGGATATATGTTACTCTTCCGTTACCGTTTGGTGAGGTCGTGAGAACGGACCTTTTAGGGTACCTGTCTCCTCGGATCATCTGACGTCAGGTACCCCAGCGATTCTCAGCCTGTGCTGACTCACTGAAGTGAAAGGGAAAAGTGAAAGTACGTAACCTCTTCCTTTACCGTTGAGTGAGGTCACAAGAACGGACCTCTTAGGGTCCTTGCCGTCTCGGAACATCCGACGACAGATACCCCAACGTGTCTCAGCCTGTGTTGACTGCACTGAATCGTCGTCGTTGTATATGTAGGATCAATTTGATGACTTTTGGTTCCTGTATTAATTCTAGAAATCTCGTAGGTCTAAAAATTTTCAGTGTAATAAAAATATCCTCATCATTTTTCTGAATGTGGACGTAATTCTCTTTGTTACCCTCGGTCTTCTGTTACTTTGTTGTGGAAATTTAAACACTTTCTTAAATGTCTAGTTCTTAAGATAAAACCCAGAAGGGATCTCCATCTCACATAATTTTCTGAAGTGGAAGGTTATGTCCCCTACGCCCAAGTTAGGAACCCATCCCTCGATTCTAGGGTGTACGGAGTGTCGGTTTTTTTACTTTTGTAATTTGTGTTCGTTATATCATTGTCAAGTTATTTTTGAAAATTTTAGTAGGAGTAGTTTTTTCCTTAAGATATGACTCGTTTTTATAGTAAGTGTATATGTAAAAGTCTTTAGTTTGAGACTTTATTAAAAGAACTCTTCAACGATATTTTGTTTGTGATTTTTCTCAACAAATCCCTCTTCCTTTCGCTAGGGTCTCCCTTTGTACCCATACACATTTTGATGCTTTTCGTCATCTTTCTTCATACACTACTTTGTATTTACTTTTGTATTACAGAACACACCAAATTTGTCCTACTTTTGTATCCTAATATTACGTACTTTTGTTATGAAGTCTTATACCCCCTCTGTTAAGTTTTGATAAGGAGATTTTTGACTCAAAGTTTTATGATTGAACATTTTGGTGTTTTTTTACTATCTGTTTGTATGTTTAAGTGTCTAATTGTGATGATAGACTTACTAATTATTCATCTCTCTTACGGTCATTCCTGTAGTTAAGTTCGTTGTAGTTTGTTAACTGTAAATATCATGTGGATTTTTGTCTTCTTATATATAAGAAAAGTCCACCCAGACCGCGTAAATAGTTGTAATTCGTAAGTTATCGGACTTATTTAAAATTTTCTAAGTTCAGTGTCTTTCAAAAAATAAAATTGGTGGTGTTATTTTTTTACACTCTGTCTCTTACCTTTCTATAGACCTTTTTAAGGTCCATAAACCTTTGATTTTGTCGAGAGTTATTGGGTACCCAGTTTCTTATTCAGTTTTCCCTTAAGTCCTCACTACAGTCGTTCTACTACCATATCCTCAAAGATCGTGAGTCGAGGAGGGTCTTTGTCTTCAAGGTTATTGATAGGTCTGTGTTTTTATGGACTTGTTCTTGATTCCTAAGGTCCACTCCCTGACGTCACGGACCCACTTTGTTTTATTTTTGTGTAATTTCTTTATTTTTGTGTGTATCCTTTCTACCAGAGTGTAATGGACAGTGTGGAGGGGGTTTTGCTCCGTCGGATCCTGTCTCTCTGTAGTAGGGGTCCCCTTACCTCCTTCCTAAGAGGTTGGTGGGTCCAGGTTGAGTTCAGACGACCACCAGTATAAGAAGGTCACTGGAGGAGATTGTGTTCTCAATCGTTCCTACACTTCTTTTTTCTTTTGAACGACGTGAAAACCACCCTTACACTTAAAATGTCGGTAATCCCGCTTGTCAATTTGAGTGGGTAAGTTCAGGTAAAATCAAGTGACTAAGGATTTTACAGTTGTAAGTGAGAACGGTAGAGGGCAAACTGGTGAAGGTTAAACGGAACTGAGTACCTGGACTGTAAGGTCCAAGGATACGTTATAACGAGAAATGTCGTAACCTGAAATGAAGGTAGTGGTCAGTATAGGTGTTAACCCACAATAAAAACGAAACCGAGGTAGAGAAGTAAGAAAGACCTCAGTAAAGAGGTGACTAGGGGTCATCGTATAACTCGTGGATGACTGGACCCCTCAAGGAGAAAGTCATAGGATAGTAAAAAGGAAAAGTACGACAAGAACCCCAAGAGTTCCGTTCTTATGACTTCACCAAACGGTAAGGGAAGAGGTCGTCTAGTGTAAAACAGTCTTGAAAGGTGGTACTGTATAGGCAGAACCCACCGGGATGTGTCGTACCGAGTATCAAAATAATTCAATCTGTTCCGACACCAGGTACACTAGTCACACTAATCGAAAAGACACTAACACCAAAAGTAATACGACTGGGAGACTACCTATTCCTATTCTTCGAAGGACTACCCTCTCTGACTCCTCCTTTGACCCAGAACAAGACTACCCACCCCGTTACGAGTCATGTAGAAATTAGGTTAAAAGACAACTTCTCACCCCGACACAAGGGGGGGACAACAAACTGGACTCCGGTTTGATACCACCTCCATTACTTCTTATGCGGCTGGAGGAAGTTTTCCAGGGTACGTACGTGACGACGTGACTCTCGGGGGTTGGGATGTCGTCCGGTGGTGACTGGGTGCGGAGCCGGCCTCTGATGACCGGTGAGTACCCGTTCAGACCCAGTCAGAGGAAACCCTAGTAACGAGGAAAGAGGACCCAGGAGCACGTGTGTTTTAAAACAAACACGAGAGGTTCTCAGACAAAGGGGTCAGGACACATTCAAGACCATCGAGATACCACCCCTATTACTGTTGAAGGAGGTTCTCCCGAATACGGTATAGCTCTAGACGTCGTGGGTCTCGGACCCACGTCCGGATGTCGTCCGATGACGACTGGGGATTGAAGTGTCCTCTGTGAGTTTATGTTTAATATATATGATGACACCCGTCCTTAGGGAATCTTCTTTACCTCATCGGGAGTGTCAGTTGGTTGTTCTCAGGTTTTACGTCATGAACCTACGTTAGAGTTTTTCCTGTCTTACTAGAGACAAAGGTTCCGTTTGGGAAGTTGTACTATCATTACGTTCAGATACGGGACTGGTCATTGCGACTTCTTCGACTTCAACTTACCAAGATACTTCTGGATGTTCTGGAAGATCTTGATTGTGAGTTTTTTCTACAGGAAAAGAAATATCCCCTGATCTTACGTTTTCATCCTTCAGTTCTCTATGGACCTTATTGTCTGTTTAAGCCGGAACCTCATGTTTTGTTACGTCCCGTTTCCGATTGTCTTAAAACGGTTCTCCTACGTGACCAGTATCGTTTGTGGGAGAAGGTTGTTGTATTCTCTTCTGAGATGTATACCTGTAGTGGTCTACCAGTTATGGTTTTAGTCTTTCTAATAAAATAAACGTCGGTTTCTACCTCTAGATATGTCAGTCGTTTTTGTTCTGACCTTCGACTGACACCGAGTCTAGTTCTTGTGGAATGACGGTTTGAGTCTGAATTTAACTTCTTTCATCCCTTTTGGTGATCTAGTAAGTTCATGCTCGATTTAGTTTAGGGAATACTTAATTGTCACCTTCACTGTTTGTACTAAGTTCCCTAATATAGACTATCTGTCTCACGGACTTCTTGATACCTGTATCCAAGAACTGTAACATGTCCTCCGTCACTAGTTTTGGTAGGAGTTCTTTTTCTTTACGTTTCCGTTTTACAAACAGATTCCTTCGGAATGTTTATCGACTCTTTTCTTCTCTTCACTTTCCGTTTCCTCTTTTCCTTTCTATGTGGGTAAACTTACGTCTTAAGGTTTCGTATCGTTCCTCTCTATTCTTTCGGAAGGAGTCACTAGTTACGTTTCTTTATCTTTTTTGTTATCTGACCCCTTCTGTCCTCTAGAGAAGTTCTTTTAATCTCTATAGCTCCCTTATAAAGTCCGTTACTACCCGTGTTAATTCCTGTCTTTGCCATACCCGAATTGTCCTCGTCTTCTATTCTTCTCCACCGTTCTTATGGTTTTTGATATGTTTTGTCTGGAAGTACTGGGTCTATTAGTACTACCACACTAGTGAGTGGATCTCGGTCTGTAGGACCTTATACTTCAGTTCACCCAGAAGCCTTCGTAGCGATGTTTGTTTTGTTCACCTTCACTACCTTAAGGTCGACTCGATAAAGTTTAGGACTTTCTACTACGACACTTTCACGACGTGAGTTATACGGTTGTTTAAACCTTTCGAGTCGTCACCGGTGTCCTGACCTTTTCCAGTCAAAAGTGAGGTTAGGGTTTCTTTCCGTTACGGTTTCTTACAAGTTTGATGGGGTGTTAACGAGAGTAGAGTGTACGATCATTTCATTACGAGTTTTAAGAGGTTGGATCTGAAGTTGTCATATAATTGGCTCTTGAAGGTCTATAAGGTAGACCTAAATCTTTTCCGTCTCCTTGACCTCTAGTTTAACGGTTGTAGATGACCTAGTATTTATTTTACTCAAGGTCTTTTTTAAATGAAGACAAAATAACTGATACGGTTTCGGAAACTGACACACCTAGTGTTTGATACCTTTTAAGAATTTATCTACCCTTATAGTCTGGTGGACTGGACGGAGGAATCTTTAGACATACGTTCAGTTCTTCGTAGTCAACCTGTACCTTGTTGTCTGACCAAGGTTTAACCCTTTCCTCATGCAGTTCCGACACATGACATTGGGACGAACAAATTGAATATACGTCTCATGTGGTACGTTTTACGCTCCGACCTACTACGTGTAAGACCTTAGTTCTAAAGAACCTCTTTATGGTTATTGGAGTTCATACGTCTACTGTGGTGGGAATACCGTGTTTCGCTTCTTCTTGATTTCTCGGAGAACTACTTTCACTTTCTCCTCTCACTTCTTTGACTGAATTTTGAGTTGTAAATGTTGTGATTCTAATCCCGTAGGCCATAGTAGTGAAGTACCGTTTATCTACCCCTTTGTTACCTTTGTCACTCTCTGAAAATAAAACACCCCGAGGTTTTAGTGACGTCTACCACTGACGTCGGTACTTTAATTTTCTCCGAATGAGGAACTTTTCCTTTTCAATACTGGTTGGATCTGTCGTATAATTTTTCGACTCCGTAATGAAACGGTTGTTTTCAGACAGATCAGTTTCGATACCAAAAAGTTCAGCAGTACATACCTACACTCTCAACCTGATATTTCTTTCGACTCGTGACTTCTTAACTACGAAAACCTGACACCACAACATCTTCTGAGAACTCTCAGGGAACCTGTCGTTCCTCTAGGTTGGTCAGCTAGGATTTCCTTTAGTCAGGACTTATAAGTAACGTTCCTGACTACGACTTCGACTTTGAGGTTGTGAAACCAGTGGACT
The DNA here is from genome assembly GCA_006410555.1 of Capra ibex. Lineage (NCBI taxonomy): Eukaryota > Metazoa > Chordata > Mammalia > Artiodactyla > Bovidae > Capra > Capra ibex. The sequence continues at coordinate 1,950,871 of SJYO01043764.1, read as the reverse complement.
ACACTTCTTGACTGAGTAACCTTTTCTGGGACTACGAACCTGTCTAACTTCCGTTTTCCTTTTCCCCTGCCGTCTTCTACTCTATAAACCTACCGTAGTGACTGAGTTACCTGTACTCAAACTCATTCGAGACCCTAAACCACTACCTGTCCCTTTGGACCGTACCACCTCAGATACCCCAGAGTTTCTGACTAGCTGACTTGACTGATTGACTACCGTTTGTCATTCCTACAAGGACCTTTCCAATTTATATTTTACTGGTAACTAGGGTTTCAAAGTAGACCCACACAGAGACTTCCTTTACATTAGTGACAGAGTTTCTCTACGGATATGAGGATACAAGTGTCGTTGTAAAAGTATTGTCTGTTCTGTGCCTTTGTTGACTTCGTAGGTAGTCGGTAACTTGACTATTTCTTTACACAACACCCTTCTCACCGGTTTTACCGGTTCATCCTTCTCTGAATCGAATGGAGGAGGACACACGTGTGGTTTTACTGTTGATAATATAACCACGTTTCATTAACGTCAAAACGTAACAACTTTAAGTGGTGAACTATTACCTTATGTAGGAATTTATTTACACCAATACAATATGTGTTAAAATTACGTGTAAAGAGGGAAATACAAAAAAAAGATTATTGAATAATGAACGACAAATAAAATAGACATAAAATCTGTTACCTTTACTACAATCTGTTTTTCGTTTAAACTCGTTAAAAGAATAAACTCAAGTTTTACCCAGTATTTCGTCGTCTCTGTTGAGTGTTGTAGTTGTTGTGTAAACCGAGTCCTTGACGATTTCTTACAGGTCCAGTCACCACCAAGTTCATCAAAACGTTTCCTCTACTCGCGGAACTTCTACTCCTCACGTCACCGGTAGTTAATCTTCAACTGTCACTGTTGAATTCTTGTTGGTACCTTCGGCTAAGAGAATGTTGAGGGACTCTTCAACGGTTTCTTGAGTTACACCTGGAAAAACGTCAGTAAGTTGTAAACTTCCTTTGACCTTTTCACTTTTTCGAACTATTCGTCCATGGAGTACTCGACTGCCTTTCAATTTTTTTTAGTAACCAAACTTCACAGTTGTTACTTGGTAAAGAACTAAACTAACACTGGACACTCCTTTTCTCCTGAAATATACTGTTGGTCACTACTGGTCGAGTCACCGACCTGGTTTTTCTTCGAGGTTTTGTGAATCGTGTCAGTTTGAACGTGGTTTTTTGGTTTGAACGTGGTTTACCGGTAATAAGCCACCAGACGACGTCCAGTCTAGGTGATATCGAAAGACTTAGGGTCTTTCGGTGATGTAGGTTCTTCATAGGAGTCGTTTAGTTACTCTACGGTTTTTGACGTCGACCGTAACCAGTTGTCTTTTCCGAGTTAAGAGGTACTATTGTGGATTGTCGTGTAACGTGTCGGTTACCGAAGTTTTCAACTTGTTTGACCCGATTCTACAAAACGGAGTAGACACATAAGTGGAGTAGAGAACGGGTTAAAACGGAGTAGACGCATAAGTGGACTAGAGAACGGTTGGTTTGATGGTGAAGAAGTTCGTATAGCTGTTGAAAAATGTCCCTTTTTTGAAGATGTTGGTCGTCACCCGTCTTTTACGAAAGGTTCTTAAGTAGCTTAGGTTTTCGTACCTAAAAATACGATGTCCTTATTTGTTTGAATAAAGAGTAACACTTTTAATACAACTAACATTACCAAGATAAAACTAATTACCTCTACACAAACTCGGATCAAAATTACTAAATTTTAAGTACCAGGCTTTGTCGTTAATGATAACATCGTTGGATTATAAATGTCTCGTTGAATACTATTCTTATTGGACTTCTGATCGTCTTTTCTAGAAGATGTTGAAAGATGTTGATTTCTATGTTTCTTTCTTGATGTTACTTTACTCATTCTCTCCATCTCTATCTCATATTAGTTCTACGTACAAGGGTCCATCCACTGAGTGTTTATCCTCCCATAAATAGTAACATCTCCAAGAGGGGTTCCTCGTTTCCCAGACTCGGAGTGTTTCCCAACTCGGGTCTCCAGGACGTTATCCTTCTACTCAGGGGTCTTGTAAACCAAAACTTCCAGGTACCTCGAATGTAAACCCTCTCGGTTTCTCGGTATCCTTTATCTCTGATGTAAGAATTCTCCCGAGTGTGTTGTAGAGTGTACGAGTCCTGGATCCCGTCTTCGTCGTTCAACTTTCTTCGGACCCAGTTTGGGTAGACGGTTAGGATTGGAGGGTTTCCTCCTCCTGCGTTAGTCTCGAGTGAGACCCGTATGTCGTCGATAGACCCTCTAGACTAAGATGGTGTTCATACGACAAAGACCGTTCCCGGTGACAGTTTTATAAGTTAGTCTACTGGGTGTGAGATCAGAGTGAGCGGTCACCCGGTCATAAATTTGTGGGGTCCGGGATATATCGGTCGGTACAGTCTTTGACCGAGACGGGTGGTGGTTCGACTGTAATCTAGATGACTGGATGATGGTCTGGTCACTGGATGATGGTAAGTGGGGTCTTGGAACGAGATGGACGGTGACCCGGTCGTGATCCGGGTCCTTTGGGGTCCTGAGTCGTAGGTCGGTGGAACACTGGGCCAAGGTGGGTAGTCACCTGAAGTTCGAGACATGTTCATTTCCGGACCGTTGGTTGGTCTGGTCCCCGGTTGGTGTAGATGGTCTGACGGTCTTGTCAGTCGGGTGATGTTGTCTTCCCGGGTATCTACCGGTTGTCATGTACATTTCTACGGGTCATAGTGATTAGTACCTTTAAGTTTAGTTTTGGTGTCATTCTAATAGTGGAGTGTAGACAGTCTTACCGATAATAGTTGTTCTGTTGTTTATAGCCCACGACCGTTCCTGTAGTCTCTTTTCTCTTTAGATCATGTGATAACTACCTTTACATTTAGCCACGTCGGTGACACTTTTTGTCATGTCTCTGAGGAGTTTTTTAATTTTTATCTTGATGGCATAATAGATCGTTAAGGTAGGGGTCCATGAATAGTCTTTTTTTACTTTTGTGATTAATCTTTTCTATAAGTATGTGCGTGAGGATGTAAGTAACGACACAATAAATGTCATCGGTTCTATACTTTCGTTGGATTCATAGGTGGTTATCTACTTATCTGTTTATTTTACATCGTCTATATATATTTGTACACACACACACACACACACATAATATCTCATAATGAGGTGGTATTCTTTCTTATTTTAGAACCATAAACATTGTACCAACCTGGATCTACCATAGTACGATTCACTTTGTTCCGTATTTCTCTTTCTGTTTATGAGATACTAAAGTATATGCACATCTTAGATTTTCTTGCTTGTTTGTTTTGTGGTCTTTGTCAATATCTATGTCTCTTGTTTGTTCACTAACGGTCTCTACTCCTTCTTTATCCACTACCTCTCTTCTCCATGTTTGAAGTTATGGTTTTATTTATTCGGTGTTCATACTTTGCATGTCCCACCTGTTATATCAGTTATTAATACATTATAGAAACGTACACCTATCTAACGTTGATCTGAATAGTACTACAAGTGAAACTTCCTTGTTTATCTTTATAGTCTAGTGATTCAACACATTGTCTTTGATTGTATCCAGTTAATATAAAGTTTGAGTTTGTTTGAGTCTCTTTTTCTAAACACCAATCATCTCTGTCCCTTACACCACACCCACTTAACAGACTCCCGTCAGTTTCCTTGTTTGAAAGTCAATATTTTATCTATTCATGATGTATACATTACATGTACTATTTGTGACGACATATAATATATACTTTCAACTACTTTCATTTAGGATCCTCAAGAGTTCCGTTCCTTTTTTAAAGACATGAGGATACTAAAAAATAGATATACTCTAACTACACGTGATTTGACTGGACGGAGAACTCTTTGGATATACGTCCAGTCCTTTGTTGTCAATCTTGACCTGTACCTTGTTGTCTGACCAAGGTTTATCCTTTTCCTCATGCAGTTCCGACATATAATAGTGGGACGAAAAAATTGAAGATACGTCTCATATAGTACTCTTTGCGACCCGACCTTCTTCGTGTTCGACCTTAGTTCTAACGGTCCTCTTTGTAGTTATTGGAGTCTATACGTCTACTGTGGTGGGAATACCGTCTTTCACTTCTCCTTAAATTGTCGGAGAACTACTTTCACTTTCTCCTCTCACTTTGTCAACCGAATTTCGAGTTGTAAGTCTTTTGATTCTAGTACCGTAGACAAGGATAGTGAAGTACCCTTTATCTACCCCTTTGTCACAGTCTGAAATAAAACCCCCCGAGGTTTTAGTGACGTCTACCACTGACGTCGGTAATTTAATCTTCTGTGAATGAGGAACCTTCTTTTCAATACTGGTTGGATCTATCGTATAAGTTTTCGTCTCTGTAATGAAACGGTTGTTTCCAGGTAGATCAGTTCCGATACCAAAAAGGTCACCAGTACATACTTACACTCTCAACCTGACACTTCTTTCGACTCTTGGCTTCTTAACTACGAAAACTTGACACCACAACCTCTTCTGAGAACTCTCAAGGAACCTGACGTTCCTCTAGGTAGGTCAGGTAGGATTTCCTCTAGTCAGGACCCACAAGTGACCTTCCTCACTACGATTTCGAGGTTGAGGTCATGAAACCGGTGAAGTACGCTTCTCAACTGAGTAACCTTTTCTGGGACTACGACCCTCCCTAACCCCCGTCCTCCTCTTCCCCGCTGTCTCCTACTCTACCGACCTACCGTAGTGGCTGAGCTACGTGTACTCAAACCCACTTGAGGCTCTCAACCACTACTTGTCCCTCCGGACCGTACGACACTAAGTACCCCAGTGTTTCTCAGTCTGTGCTGACTCACTGACTTGACTTGACTTTGAATAAATACTATAAAATACTACATATATTCAGTATTACGACATGTCGAACACATACACACAAAAAAATGATCAACGGGTCAGTACAGGTTTAGAAACGTTGGGGTTCCTGACATCGGATGGTCCGAGGGGACAGGCACCCATCGGTAAGGGTAGTAGTCCCTTAAAAAGGTTAGGTCCCTGGCTTGGGTCCAGAGGACGTAACGTCCATCTAAGAAATGGTAGAGTCGGTGGTCCCTTTGGACAATATGTGGAATTTCGATATTTTAAGACATACATTTAATATAGAGTTGTTTTGACTTTTTTTTTAAAATTACACAATATGTATGTGTTACTTTATAATAAACCAGTATTATTTCTTCCTTTGGGACGGAAAACACTGTCGTCTACTTTGAACTCCTGTAATACGATTCATTTTATTCCATCTGTCTCTTTCTGTTTATAACACGTACTTTATAATTTTTTGATTTAAGTGTCTTTGTCTCATTTTGTAACCAAAGGTCCCCGACCCTCCATCCTCCTTTCCTCTCTACAACCATTTGTCATGTTTGAGGGTCAATATTCTAATTATTCAAGATCCTTAGATTACATGTTGTACAATTTATATTAAAGATCATGACATAACATATGAACTTTTAACGACTGTCGTATCTAGAAGTACAAGAGATATGTTTGTGTAGTATTAATATCCTATGTCTCTATGCCTGTCTGGAATACCATTATTAAAGTGTTATCTACACAAAAAGTTTATTACTACACACGTACAAACGAGTCAACTAGTCAGTACATAGTGAGAAACTTTGGGGAGAAACGTCGGGAGGTCCGAGGAGACAGATACCTTAGTAGGTCCGTTCTTATAACCTTACCTAACGGTAAAGGAAGAGGTCCCCTGGAAGGACCTCTAGGGTCCCTAACTTGGGTGTAAAGGACGTAACCGTCCTTCTAAGAAATGGTCACTCGGTGGATCCTCCGGAAGTGTAGTACTACGATGTGTGGAATTTGAATGTGTTATAATATACAGTTAATATAGAGTTTCGGATCCCCTTTTCCTTAAGTCCTTAATAAAATTTGACTTATTTTTAGCATTATGTCGTATTATAGACACCCTACGTCGATTTCGTTACGTAACTTCTTTTACTATTGTGATTTATGTATAGTTTTCTTTTTAGTTTTGTTATTTTAGAGTTTAAGTGGAAATGTTTGTTCTTCTCTCATTTAATTCAGTCTTTATTGTTCTTTTATTTTTACTTTTGTCTTTAATCATTTTATCTTATGTATTTTTAACATCACTTTTCAGTTATTTCGGTTTACAATCAAGTGTCTGTTCTAGTTATTTTAACCATTTGGAAATCCGTTCCTTCTTTTTTCTATTATGTATTTTATTTTTGTAGTCGGAACTTGCTCCATTATAATGGTCGTTATTATTTCCCAATTTTCTCATAATATTTGAATTCGGTCATTCAATCTGTTAAATATAGTTTACTTATGTGAAGAACTTTTTTTGTTCATTTTAGTGTTAATAAACATTTATTTCGAATAAGACCATGTCTACAGACGTGTCCCCACAATAGAAGTTACGGTGAGGATTAGATCCCTCACTTCCTACCCTGGTTCTATGTAATGTTTGTGGCGTCTCGTCAGAAGAATTGTTCTAAATAATCCAAAGGAAGTGATTCACAAGGAAACTAACGACTTTCGAAAACCAATCAAAGGTCTCAAGGTGTTTAAAACTAAGACAGGGAAAACGGTCAAAGAGAGTGACGAAATTACCTTCTTTCATGAAACCCCAGGGAATAAGACGGTAAAAGCGATTATGGTGGGAGAAGTGTATTAATGTACTAATGTCGTATTAGAATGGTTTTGGTTCATTCCTGTTGTGTTCATTTTCTTTGGCATCTGGTTAGTTAGAGTAACTGTACTTGCATTTGGTGGATTTACTTTATGATTAAACATTTTCTATCGTTATTTATGTGTGTGATATTATTTAAACATAAATATCGTCAATATATATGGCCCGACCAAATTTATGTATTTCAAATCCTTATATTTGACGGTGATTCTTTTTAATATAGTAGTTATGTTATCTACAACATTTACTTAAGGTATGTTCAGTTATGGTATTAATCGTCGAGAATTATTTGATACATATCTTCCTTTTAACAAAAGGTTTTTCCTCATACTCGGTTTTTGAATGTAGTTGATGAAGTTAACTACCCATTGACGAATCTCGGTGAACGGAATTTTTAGTTCTTGTTCGATACACCCTATCCTACTCTTTTTATTCTTCTACATATTCCTGACTTTTACTTTTATTTGAAAGTAAAAAGGGATCTTGGGGGTTCTCTTATATCTGAAATAAATAAATAAATAAAAACGTGACTTCATGTCTAGTACTAAATGTTATAACATAATCCAAATCCACATGTCGTGTCACTAACTCGTAAAAAATTCTCTAATATGAGGTAACTTTCAATAATATTCCATTACTGACATTAAGAGACACGATATGTTATATAGGAACAACGAACAGGTAAAGTATGAACCATCAAACACAGACAGTTCGGTTATGGGGAGTCAACGGGGACGGCGGAAGGGAGAGGGGAACAAAAGATATAGATAGTCAGACAAAGATAAAACGTATATGTAAGTAAACATAATAAGAAATCTGAGGTTATATTTTCTCCATAGTATGTCATAAACGGAGGTTTATCTGTAAAATCTGAATGAATATTTGACTCAAGTCGTTTCTAACACTTATGTTTTAGTTGAATCTAGTGGACGTAAAGACAAAGGAGCTTGTTCATCTTTTTTTAAAATTATTTGTTAAATCTCTATTAAGTAATACAGACTGGAAGTTCCTTTTATATTTTGATAAAATTAATATATACTCCTGGTAATGATATAGATCCATGTTGTCCTGTTCTACAATACTTCTTTTGTTAAGACAGGTTTATTAAGATATTTAAAGTAAGGTAATGTTACACAAAACTAAAGAATTTGACTGAGGTTGTAAAATGCTATTTTCTGTTATTGTGCGTTATCAAAAATTCTTGTTACATCTCTCTTAAAAAATTTCGATATCGTTAGTTATTTTTAAAGTGACACTGTCTTAGTCTTCGAAACTTTATCTTAGTACGAATGTACTTTTTAAATATGGTTTAGATCGTAAAGTCTAGTTACCATTCTTTTTTTTATTAGCTACGTTCGATATTGTCTTAAATCAATCCAATAAAGGAGTGTATTACGTTCCTTGAGGTCTGTATTAACGTGTTTCGTTTGAGTTTGAATGTTTTTGTTTGTATCCTCCTTTGAAAACAGGAAGTCAATCACTTCCTAAAGATTTAGTTCTAAAATTTTTAGATATTCCCCTTTCATTTTACATACCGTCTAGGATAAAAGGTTTCTACTAGTGTTGCTATAAGAGTTAAGGTATGCGAGAAAGATGTCTCACTAGAACTGTGAGGACGGTAATTCCCTACTCCAGACACAGAGGAGAGATACTTTTACCCACCCGAAGACACTGATAAAACTGTTTTCTTTTGTGTTTTAATTGTTTTAGGGTTCCGGTCCCTTGATTTCCATTGTGTCGAAGGAGGAACGAATGACTTTGTATATGGGACCTCGGATGTTGACGGTTCGTTCGTCGGGTCGACGGAATACGACAATACGGTGCTTCTTTGGGTGTGTTCTACGATTTCTATGTAGTATATTCCTTAAAGACCCTGATGGACTATTTTCACTACGGGTTAGTCGAAGAGTGACAACGACAACGTCAGTGGTAGGGAAACGTTGGTGTGTTTTCTAGAGATCAGTCTCGTGAGTTGACTCGAGAAAGGTTTAATGTTGGGTCTTCTTGGTACCCTACGTTATTGTCACAAAATTCGGTGTTTCAATAGTTCACGCGAAATAAACCCCGAAGGGATTATCGAGTCAACCATTTCTTAGACGGACGTTACGTCCTCTGGGTCCAAGTTAGGGACCTAACCCTTCTACGGGACCTCTTCCTTTACCGTTGGGTGAGGTTCTGAGAACGGACCTCTTAAGGTGCCTGTGTCCTCGGACCACCCGATGTCAGGTGCCCTAGCGTTTCTTAACCTGTTTTGACACACTTATTGAAAATTGAAATATGTCGTGATCTTTAACCTCGTGACACCGATATAAGTTCAACTTTTTGAAGGTAAGTAAGTTTTATGGTATTTCTTACTTTTCTATTGGGTGTTTAATGTTTTGTTACGAGCGTTGGTATATTGTTTGTTTCGTAGTATACGTCACTTACCTTTATTGAAGAGGTTCATTATTCTTCCGTTTGGTTTATCTTGTCCGTTTACTGTGTTTGTCGGTTAAGTCCACCGATTGTGGTGATGCCTCTTCCGCTATCGTGGGGACCGTTATGGTATGCTTTTCAACGGATTAAATCGGTCGTTTAACCTTTTATGTGTACTTTTAGGTGTACTATGGTAAAGGGAGATAGTATAGTGTTTTAGAATGTTCAAGTTGTTGTTTGTGACCGTCTTTTACCTCTGAATAGGATGTGACGGTCACCCACCCAATTCACTACACTAGTTGAAATTCTTAATTTCGACCTCTGTGTCAGATACTCAGTCTTTAAGGTGAGGATGTATTTTCAAGACCTCTTAATTAGATGGACATATAGTACTTTACGTATACTATTACAAGTCTTGTTTTATTAAAAGGACAACTTTTAATGATATTATAGGTTTTGTCTTTTCAGTCATTAATATCTTATAAGTACTTTTATCGACTATATATTGTTTCTTTTACCCACTTAATCTCGACATACAAGAAGTTGTACCTACTTGGAGTTTGCACATCTTAATTTCTGCATTCAACTTGTTATATATACTTCTAGAAGTATCCTTTAAAATTTAGTAAATTTCGTCGTAGTAGTAACAAAAGACTCTATATTTAAACATATCTTCATATTTATTTACATACTCTTTCTGTGTGGTTTAAGTCCTATTACCAATGGAGGCCCTTCCCCTTTCCACCCCACTATTCTTTCTCAATATCTTCATCTTATACCCAACAGATGTATTTTGTATTATAATTATAAACAATGTCAAAAGAAATCCGAAAGTCCACGGGACGACGACGACGACAAATCAGTAATTCAGCACAGGCTGATAAGACACTGAGGGTACCTGATATCAGACGGTCCAAGGAGACAGGTACCCTAAAGAGTCCGTTCTTAATGACCTCACCCAATGGTAAAGGAAGAGGTCCCCTAGAAAGACTAGGTCTCAAGCTTGTGTTCAAAGGACGAACCATCCGTCTAAGAAATGGACCCTTAGACTCGCTGGACCCTTGGGGGAAGGTCACATAATTATAATGTATTATTTAAACTATAAAAACTTCTATTTTCGTTCTGGACTGTGTCCCTCTTTCCAGTCGTGACTTTTACTGAAAGTCTTTGTCTTAGTACGGATGGACCTCAGAATGCCAGTGAGTACCTCTAGGTCTGAACCTCGTAATGGTTCTTTATGTGTCTACTCCCCTTCAACCCTCAGTCACCTGTTTTGTCTCGTTTACTGGCGAACGGACCTGAGAATGATACCTAGGGAGACCCGACTGTGAGACCGTTGTGAACGTCGGTTCCGTCGAGAGTAAGAGTGAACCCTGTCCTTCTGAAGACAGGTTAAATTCGGGGATCGACGACGGAGGTTAATAGAGACTCAAGTTCAGAGTAGGTCTTCTGAGGTCTGTCAACTAGACTAAAGGTACACTAAGGATGTCTAGGTTTTTCAGTTGTTTGATTTCCCCGTGAAAATTATCCGAGAGAATGAAAAAAACAGAGTTTTTTTATTCGTTTATGACGAGAAACCTTTAACTAGTCTATGAACGGTGATCCGAAGCCACAACGAACTTCGACCAGACCGTAAGTTCGATCCGATATGATAAGAGAACGACCTGTATTTGTTGGAATACCTTGTGATTATAGTCTATACTATTGAGACTCAGGTACTATTTAACTCTGTTTTGTTTCGGTGGAGTATTGAAACAGGTTCGTGTCCTTTTACGTGTGAGTGTGTGAATTCTGGTTTATATGGGGAAAGGACTGACCACACTCTCTGACTAGAAGAAAGAAATGGATGGATAATGTCGTAACAGGAACGAGAGAAAACGGGAAGGATGTCCATTCTAACTAACTATATCGGTTAGTATTTTAACGACAAAAACTGTCATGGGTTGTATCTCGTTTAAAAGTGAAGGAATCTGGGAGGATTTTTTAGTGAGTTGGTTATGGGTTTAGAATATTGTCCTAGAAAGACTGTGTTAGAATGACTCTCCGAGGTAATCAAGGAATACCACGCACGACAGTGAGTGACGTCACTCATTATTTGGGTTGAAGTTAATGTACATATAGGGACTATCACAAACCGACCTCCCGTAACTGTGAACGGTAGTGGATAGAAGTTCCTTTCGGTTAATGGATAACTTCACTTTAGTGTTAAAGAGTTTGACAAGTTTGTCAATACGGATGGTGAAACTGCATGTCTTTTCAACTATCCTTCCACTTTATGACTGATGATGGGGTGTAGTCTTGACATTCATTATTAGGGGGTAAAGTGTGTTAAAGGAGGAGTAACTAGTACTGGTATTTGTATTTTTAACGGAAGTGACCGTAAACAAAAAGTAGACTTGTCTTAAGTTCTTGATAAAAAAAGTACCGAACCTCTGTTACCACATTGAACATGTTTCAGTAGGTTGATCATTCGTCTTACCTTTCCCCGGGAGTTTGGTTACTTGCGACAGATTTTGGTCTCAGGTGTGAAGTAGTGACACAGACAGTAGAAGTTTTACTAGTTATCACCATCGTGTCTTCTCTCTCCTGCTTGTCAGGTTGGTCTTTTGTCGTACACACTTTTCTACTTATTCGGTAGAGAGACCCAAGGACCGGACCGTTTACAAATGTACACCAAGTTCTCATTCGAGACACCTCCCTCTACACCGTTCACTACCGCAAACACTCTCCCTATCAATTTAGGATTCAAACCGAACCCTTCCAATTCGTCCCAGTGCACACAGTCTACTGTTGAAACCTATCATAAAGTATCGGTTGTCTCCAGAATTCTGTAACTACCTCCGTTTCCACACGTTAGTAATCTCGATTCAAATCTTTACCATTGTTGTGTCACTTTCTAATTTCTCCTCTTTCTTGACTATAGGATACCCTTTGTGTAAAATACTTTGTACAGAGTTTTAATTGTTGTTTTCCTCCGTAAATAAGATATATATTTAGAGAGGTGTAGGTCCACTCTATAGAAACGACAATAAAGTTGGGGGTACCCAAAATTTGTTGGTATCATTCGAAAGTATCGAGTCCCTCACTATTATGTCGAGTCAATTAAATACTCAAGATTAATCCCAAATTAATCTTTATCCTTCGTCGAACCAACCTTGGTCCGAAAACGATCGATCGTTGTTTCGAAGTAGACGTAGAAACAATATCTTAAAAAAATTTTGGGAGATACACGACTTAATTCCTTCTACCACTAAAACTCAGACAAGAAGTTTTCGGTACCCGAGGTACTTAGTGGTGATCTGTTATAACCTCTCTTTATGGTGTCCTCTCGGGGACGTAAACATAAGGACGAAGTGAAGGGTTTGGGACAACTTTCGGATGTGGGTCTTTTGATTCCACTGTTCATTATCTAAAGTAGAACTAATTTAAATTACGATAACCCCTCCCGTACCGTTGGATAATTTCATAAGAACGGACCTCTTAGGGTATCTGTCTCCTCGGACCACCCGTTGTCAGGTATCCCAGTGTTTCTCAGCCTGTACTGAGTTCATTGAATCGTGTTTGAATTGTGACTAGTTTCCAATCCCTGACTTCTCTTACCCTAAGACGTTTTTACACGGAACCGTGTTGTTCCTTCTGTTAAACCCTCTCTAAAACTATCTATTTGATGTCCCCACTCACCACTGTTGTCTCTATCACTGAACTGTCGACCTTCATAAGAGAGGTTCGTCTTCTTTTCTGTAGTTTGTTCCTAAGTCCCCGAAGGAACCACCACGTCACCTATCCTTAGGTGGATGGTTACGTCCCTTATGTCCAAGCGAGGGACCAGGTCCTTCTGGGGTGTACGGTACCTCGTTGATTCGGACACACGGTGTTGATGACTCGGGTACAAGATCTGGGAGTTCTGGGTTATGACTTCGGGTACTCGGATTTCGGGTACGAGGTGTTCTCTTCGGTTGTGTTATCCTTCGGGTGCGTGACGTTACTTCTTATCGAGGGCGAGAGGTGTTGGTCTCTTTCGGGCACGTCTTGTTACTTCTTGGTTACGTCGATTTTGAATTGTTTAAAAATTTTACCTTGTCCCTAAGTGGTATCGGAATCTCCTCAGTTTGTATCGGAATATTCGTTCACTACGTAAACAAGATAGGTTATATAGAATATTAATAAAAGATATGAGGGAATATAGAGTACTAGAGAGAAGGTCACCCAGTCTTCTTAAGTGTAACAGAGATCTTCTTAATTTAGGGAGTATCGTTCTATTGGTTCTTTCTGTCATTTATAACTCTAAAATAAAATAAGGATTTTATCCAAAAAGATAATTGTCTTCTTTATCAACACTTTCAGAATTGAGTGTTCTCTTCCCAACCGACTTCTGAGAATTACTAGTTTCCCTTTCGACACTTTCTCTACCCCTTACTGTTATCCAACCTTTCTGTTACCTTCTGTAACTAAGGGGTCTGGTTTACTCCTACTGGAACGGACCCTTTCCACCCCACTCGAAGCTTCTCCAACAAAATTGGTTTTGTCACCGGATCGCCTTTCTTCGTCTAGACCGTCGGACGACCGGACCCTTCTTTATGTAATCAAGTTCATTATGTACGTATTTTATGTCAGTAACTCTTCCCATCACCAGTTGACAATAAAATACCCGAACTTTTATACAACGTACAATACAGTCAACTTGAATTTACGTACTTTACTCACAAAAAGACCTCACACGGTCTCAACGTTACTATATACCCCTGTATCCACTCTCTTCCGTCTTCCCAGATAAGACCTAAGTTGAAATTCTCAACGAACACGTTGGTTAAGTCAACCGTAAAATCGGTGCACTTGTCTCTAAGTTTCGTGGGGAGGTCAAACGGAAGGGATTGGGTTGAATGTACCGTTGAGATGAGTACGACTATTACAATATTACTCGAAACCTTCTTCCCGTATTATTATTTCATCTTAGTGTTCCACTTCTCTAATTGACCAACGAGTTTCCCTTTGGAAACCCACAACTCTAGTAGAACCTGTGTGTTAACAACAACAAGTCAGTGAGTCAGCACAGACTGAGAAACGTTGGGGTACCTTACGTCGTGCGGTCCGGAGGGACAGGAAGTGGTAGAGGGTCTCTAACGAATTTGAGTATAGGTGACTCAGTCACTACAGCAGGTTGGTATAGTAGGAGACAGCAGGGGAAGAGGAGGACGGAAGTCAGAAAGGATCGTAGTCCCAGAAAGGATTACTCAGTCGAGAAACGTAGTCCATTGGTTTTATAACCTCGAAGTCGAAGTCGTAGTCAGTATAAGTCTTGACTAAAGGAAATCCTAACCGACTAACCTAGAGGAACGTCAGGTGTCCTGAGAGTTCTCAGAAGAGGTTGTGGTGATAAGTTTTCGTAGTTAAGAAGCCGAGAGTCGGAAGAAACACCAGGTTGAGAGTGTTGGTATATACTGACGACCTTTTTGGTATCGAAGTTGATCTACTTTGAAACAACGGTTTCATTACAAAGACGAAAAATTTTACGGTTGACCCAAACAGTATCGAAAAGTAGGTTCTTCGTTCGCAGAAAATTACAGTACCGACGTCATTGGAAGCGGTCACAAAGACCTCAGGTTCTTTTATTTCAGATAGTGACAAAGGTAACGAAGAGGTAGATAATCGGTACTTCATTACCCTGGTCTACGGTAATAGAAACAAAAAGGTAAGAAACAAAAAACTGGTAACTCAAACTTCGGTCGAAAAAGTGAGAGGAGAAAGTTGAAGTAGTTCTCCGAGAAATCAAGTGGAAGCAAAAGACGGTATTCCCACCGTAGTAGACGTATAGACTCCAATAATTCAAAGAGGTCCGTTGGAACTCTTGAGGTCAAACATGAAGTAGGTCGGGTCGTAAAGTGTACTACATGAGACGTATATTCAATTTATTCGTCCCACTGTTATATGTCGGAACTGCCTGAGGAGAGGGCTAAACCTTGGTCAGGTAACAAGGGACAGGCCAAGAGTGTAAACGAAGAACTGGACGTATGTTCAAAGAGTCCTCCGTCCGACCCACCAGACCACAAGGGTAGAGAATTTCTTAAAAGGTGTCAAACAACACTACGTGTGTCAGTTTCCGAAATCGTATCAGTTACTTCGCTACAAAAAGACCTTAAAAGAACCAAAAAGATACTAGGTTGCCTACAACCGTTAAACTGGAGACCGAGGAGACCGAAAAGATTTAGGTCGAACATGTAGACCTTCAAGAGTCAAGTACATGACACCTTCGAATCGAACCTCTGAAAACTCGTAATGAAACGATCGTTCACTTTACTCACGTCAACACAACATCAATCTCCCGTTAATGAGCGAGACCGTACCAGTGTTAGTCCTGTGTTTTTTCCTTTACAGACGAATACTAAAGTAACATAAGGAAAAGAAAGACAACCGTAGTAACGAACCTTTCTTTAGGGTCTCGACTACAATATGAAACATTAATGGTAGATAGTAGGCATACCTAAAAATTTTCCTGTAACATTGTGTGGTCTTACCTATTTTCTATTGAAAATTTAAAATGGAAGTACTTTTTAAATGACTTATAAATAGTGGTCAGTACTCTTACAACAGAATGTAAAAGACGTCTCCATAAAACCCCTTATGGGAGTTTTCTATGTCGACGTTATTTCACTCCTTTCACTCTGACCCAGTCTCTACTTCAACTGGATGTTACGACAACGTTGATTTAGAGTAAGTCAGGATGTTCCTTGAGACCTGGACCTTACTGGGAAGAGTCAATAGGGTTTAGTTCGGAACCCCGACTCAGAAGTATAGAAAGAAGTCAGTATCTGGTGTCCGGTACCGGAGATCCCTCCCATTGGAAGCTACTCTGTCAAGGGTTTTCGAGTCCCGTTAAGATCACCTTCCGTATCCTTACTAGGTAACCTTCGTTTATAAAGGTCGTGACCTCCTACACTATTACTCTCTTCGACCGGTTCTTAGAGTAATATGTAATGTTCGAAGTGTACTTCACGTTAGTCTCATAATTGTACTCTTTGATGATAGATGCGTTACGAAGTTAAGAGCGAGAATCTTTCTGAGGTACTTACGTCCGTCCCAGGGGGTAGTAACGAGGTGGTCGGATGGTCGAAAGTGAATGTGTGACGTCAGGGATTGTCATTCGATGATCTCTTTAAACCCAGACGGACTTTTCGCTACCTACTGGTGTCACCCCCCGTTTTTATGGATGTAGACAAACAGATCGATAGGTTAGACCTCTGGTACTTTCCCTCACTCTCCTAACCCTCTAAATAATAAAAATAAAAGGAATCCTAAAGTACACGTTCATTTACATTCGGTGGTTCATTCATTTACTGTTGGTTGGGGTCATAAGAACGGACCCTTAGGGGTACCTGTCTCCTCGGACCCCCCGATGTCTGGTACCCCAGTGTTTCTCAGTCTGTTTTGACTCACTGATTCGTGTCGTGTTATGTACGTATGTATATACTTGTACAAATAAATACACACTGAAATAAGAATATTTCAAAGAGAATTCGACAAAAAGAAATTGGAATCACAACAGAAAATTATGGATCCCGAAGGGACCACAGAGTCTACCATTTCTTATACGGACGTTACGTCCAAGTCAGGGACCCAACCGTTCTTGGGGACCACTTTCCTTACCGATGGGTGAGGTCATAGGAATGAACCTCTTAATGTACCTGCCTCCGCCGACCGTCCGATACCAGGTACCCCAGCGTCTCAGTCTGTGGTTGACTCACTGATTATATAATTGTGGAGATTACAGAAAACGACTACTTTACGATTAAAAAACGAATCTTTAATAAAGGTAAATTAAAAGAAGAAAACCAAATCAAGTTTCATATAAGTCATAAAAAAAAAAATCATATCTGACTACGGAAAAAAGAATTTAACGAAGAACGATAACTAGATCAGTAAGAGGAGTTAGACTCATGTAGGTCTGTCTCTATGATTGTTAACCACCTATAGTGAGTTATATTAAGACACAACGTTTGTATCTCTTGTCTGGGTACCTGTACCGAACAACCTCTCCTTCCTCTTCCACCCTATATACCTCTCTCATTGTACCTTTATATGTAATGGCATACATTTTATTCTATCGGTTACCTTTAAAAGACATACTGAGTTCTTTGAGTTGGATCCATTGTTGGATGTCCCCACCCTACCCCTCCCTCCGCCCTCCCTAGAAGTTCACCCTCCCGTGTACCCATTTGTATACCGACTAAGTACGAGCACAAACCATCTTTGGTTGTGTTATGACTTTCCGTTAATAGGAAGTTAATTTTTATTTATTTAAAAAATTTTAGTTTGTCTTTTTTCATGTGAAGACACAACCATAAAATTTACTATAAAATGAAGAGGGTACAAAAAGATAATGAACTTAAAATTTATTTAAAGTAAAAAATAGTCCCGAAGGTCCACCACGTCACCATTTCTTAGAAGGACGGTTCGTCCTCAGTGTTCTCTACGTCCAAGTCAGGAACCTAACCCTTTTAGGGGACCTCTTTCCTTACCGTGGGGTGAGGTCATAAAAACGGACTTTTTAAGGTACCTGTCTCCTCGGACAACCCGATATCAGGTACCCCAGTGTTTTCTCAACATGTACTGACTCGTAATCGTGACTGGACCGAAACCGATGGAGAACTTGTAGTAGAGAGGGATAACCCCGTCCCAATAAGGTTTCCTATGTCACATTCTTTTCTCCCCCTCTTTCTTCCTCTTCGGTAGGTCACTGACCTTCTCACGAGACTCCTCGACATACTTTACCTACTAACATTATCCGTCGTCCTCCCACCCCGTTCTTCCGAAGAAAAGAATTAGTTTGATTCTATTTATTATTGTAACGTTAAATTCTTCTTTTATGTCCTTTTCCTTGTACCTCGAGGTTATTCGAGATGAAGTCATGTCTATCTCATAGAAAAATAAGGGTAAAGTAATGAAGTTGAAGTATAACTACTTTACTTTTGGTTCTTGTCATAACATTTCATTTTATTTCATTTTTATTTTTTAAAAAATTTTTTTTTATCTTTCTTTTGGTTCTTGTCTCTGTCAGGACACAGACCAGGTTCTCTTGACTTTTAACTTTACTAGTCTTCGTATCCTGATACTCCACCCCGAAATTGAAAGTAAAGAATTATATATCAGAATTAAACATATAGAGGAGTTTTATTTAGAGGACCTCCTTTATATTTTATACCTACACTTTCACTTCGTTAAGTTTACTCGGGGGATGACCCTAGTGTGAACTTTAGTACCTAATTACTTGATTGTTTTTTTTTTCTCGTTTAAAATTAAATTACTTATCCTATTCTCAATGAAAGGAAGTACAAAGAATGAGACGAAAACCTTAAACGCGAAAAAAAATTAATGTCTTTTCTTTATTCAAACCTTTTCATGTCCTTCTACGTCTACTTCTTATTACTAGTAAGTATTAAAGTAAAGGGTCTCCGTCGATGGTAATTGTAAAATCAAATTAAAGTCCCAAAAAAGGATTCGTAAAAATAACCGTAGACCTTAGTTTATTATTCTTTATATATATATATGTATAACAAAAGAGATACATTGTACTATATAACTTTTCAAGAATACTTGAAAATATGTTTATCTATTAACTTTTTAGTATTTTACATTTAATTTGAGTAGGACGGTGGATCTATATGTGTTAAAAACAAGACACATGAAGGTTCGAAAGAAAAAAAGTTCGAAGTCATTGAAAATCAAAGTACCCACTGTCTTAGGGACGGTGGTCCCCGTTCTTCTTCACCCTCGACTCCTGGTTGACAATCCAAGACACGGGTTCTGTGTCCGACGACGGACTGCGGATGAGAAGTATGTTAGTAACTGTCGTTCGGGGAGTATCCTCCGAGACCAGTCTCAGTTTCCGTCGAAGACTCGTCGGTCCTTAACCCAAGTCAAGTCAAGTCAGTGAGTCAGTACAGGTTGAGAAACTCTGGGATACTTAACGTCGTGTGGTCCGGAGGGACAGATAGTGGTTGAGGGCCTCAAGTGAGTCTGAGTGCAGGTAGCCTAGTTACTACGGTAGGTCGGTAGAGTAGGAGACACCAGGGGAAGAGGAGGACGGGGGTTAGGGAGGGTCGTAGTCTCAGAAAAGGTTACTCAGTTGAGAAGCGTACTCCACCGGTTTTAGGATCTCAAATTCGAAATCGTAGTAACGAAGGTTTCTTTAGGGTCCCGACTAGAAGTCTTACCTGACCAACCTATCGACTGAGGTTAAAAACGATCACCGGATTACATATGACCCTCTATCTCAAGACCACATCTACCTGGTTCGTCACTGAACCACCGAGTAAGTCAGGATTAACTCACCGTCGTCGAAACAGACGGAGGACAACCTTGTCAAGGACTCTATTCTGTCGGGGACCGAAGATCACAGACATTGGTCCTTGGAGGGGCGTAGTGTCAGTGAGACTCCGGTCCCCCCGAGGGTAAGACGAGTCCCTTTCGTTGCCTCAGTATGTGTTAAAGGTCCTACTGACCCAGAAGACTCCTACCGTGGTTTACAGGTTGAGGGGTCTGTCCGTCTACTCGAGGAACCATGACGGTTAAGTGGTGTCGGTGTCAGTGTCGTCACTACCATGAGTCCCGTATCCGGTCTCCATGTCGGAGTCGTCTCTCGTCGAACGACTCGTGACTTCGACTTTACCGTGATTATTACACCAGGCGGAGGTCCGACGACAGGAGATCTCTGGAAGGTCGCGGGAAGACGGACCTCTGACTCGGGTGTCTGACCGACCGGAACCTCTTGCGCCTGAGGGGATGATCAGTCCACCCGGAACTCCCGGACCCCGTTACAGAGGTCGGGAGGTGCCTCACTGGTGACCGTGGTCGTGAGTCGGGTTCGAACCGCTTATTCGACTTGGGTCGACACCCGGGGTGGGACGGGGGTCGTCGTCGGGGTCAATATACCTTACTACCCAAACGAGTCGAACCTTCTCTGACTCTTTCGTCCTGGACTACGACTCGAGTGTCGACACTCGAGTTTGTGAGGTACCGTTCTCTGCGGTGGAGTCTTCGTCCCACGCGACCCGTTCTGACACGTGTCAGAGTAGTCCCAGAAACGGTGCTCCCCACCAGTTTAGGGAGTCGGGTCGGGCCTTGTCTCCAAACCTCTTCCCTCCACTTCCCGTCTTCTCGGGGGACTACGGTCTCCCGTTCCGTACGTCTCGTGGTGGATGTATGCCCTTGGACAAGACCCGTCGACCTACTGGAGGGCCCTTCCGTTGTGAAGACTCAAGTTCGGTTCGAGTCTTTGGTCCGAGGGTCCCGACGGGTGTCCGGTTTAAGGAACTCCAGGTTCAAGTTTTTAATGTGACAGACCGGGAGCATGACTCGTCTAGGTCGGAGGGTCCGTGAGTGACGGGAGGTGGTTCTAGTGGACCGCCCAGTCCCCCGGGTCTAATCATTGAACGTCGGTTCGGCGACTAGGAAGATGGGTCGTGTCGGTACCAGGTCGGGTACTTCTTTCGACACCCACTTCTCCGTGGTGCTCCTCTTGCTCTTTTTACTCCACTTTCCTCTTCCAGCTCCAGAGTCGGGTAGTGGGGTGACCGCAAGGAGGGGTGACCCCTCCACCTATTCCCGGTGTGTGTGCGATAGACGAACGGGTCCCGAGCCCCTAGGTTGACCTGTGGACATAAGACTTCGAGAAAGGGAGGGTGAGGAGAGTTCGATAAAAATTATCACTTTAATTTGTCTTGGAAGATTGGTCAAAGAATTTTTATCTAGTATTGGTTTGGTCCATAGACATGTAAAAGACAATAATTTTTTGTTTAATTTTACAAATTCCGTGTAGAAACGAATATAACCTGTGAAAGGGTTAATAAAGGAGTCCTCTTTGTAGATCTCCACTTTACCAAGGTAGTTTAACATCATTGTAAAAATTATGATATAGGTTCTGAAGACTTTCCGACATGTTTACGCATCAACATGACTTTCATGTTGATCCGCAATCCATGACTTTCATGGATTCTTACAAACAAAGTGTTCACCGTTAAAACTTATAAAGATAATGTAAATCAAAACATTAAATCATCCTTTTTCGGAAATAACAGAATTTAACGTACGGAAACTAATGATAGTTCAGATTTATAAAAGTGTCTTAATGATATAAAAGAAGATAAAGATATGAAATGTATAAAAATAACTATACGAATAAGTAATATTGGTAAATTTTACACTCAGTTGGAAGGAAGAAATAGTAAATACGAAAATTATGTGAGTATTAGTAAAAAGAGTAGATTAACTTAACCGATTATAATTTCTCATTTCAATTTATCATTAATTACGGTCTTCCAAAAAAAAAAAAAGTGGAAAAGTATGTCAAGTACCCCAAGAGTTCCGTTCTTATGACTTCACCAAACGGTAACAGAAGAGGTCACCTGGTGTAAGATCGTCAGTACTTACCTACACTCTCAACCTGGTATTTCTTTCGGCTCACGGTTTCTTAACTACGAAAACTTGACACCACAGTCTCTCCTGAGAACTCTCAGGGAACCTGACGTTCCTCTAGGTTGGTCAGTTAGTATTTCCTCTATTCAGGACTTATAAGTAACCTTCCTCACTACGACTTCGACTTTAAGGTTATGAAACCGATGGACTGCGTTTCTCGACTGAGTAATCCTTTCTAGGACTACGACCCTGTCTGACTTCCCCTACTGTCTCCTACTCTACCGACCTACTGTAGTGGTTGAGTTACCTGTACTCAAACTCGTTCGAAGGTCTCAACCACTACCTGTCCCTTCTGATTACACGACGTCAGGTACCCCAGTGTTTCTCAGTCAGTGCTGACTCGTTGACTTGACTTGTCTTCGAAACGAGAATAACACCAAAATTACTCTACTTTAGATCAGAAAGTTGTTGATTTGTACGGACTATCAAACTCTAATAAAGAATGTATAGTTAAAGTAGATTAGGATAAAGTGATTTGAATAAAAAAAATTAGTCCTACACAAAGTTTAAAGTTTACGGAAAAATCGTAGATAGTTATATAAAAAATAACTATTACATTTTTCGTTAATTGATGAAAAAGATTATAACTTAGAGTGACGCAAGAACTTTAAGTAGGAGGAACCGTGGATTACAAACTCAGACAAGTTAGACAATACAAGAGTAAAAGTTTTTATGGTCAACACATATAAAATCTGGAGGGAATAAATGGAAAATATAGATATTATTTAGTATCTTACTGGGGACAAACAAAGGTTCCGTTTGGGAAGTTGTACTGTCATTAGGTTTAGATACGGGGTTTGTGATTACAGTTTCTTCGACTTCAATTTACCAAGATACTTCTGGATATTCTGGAAGGTCTTGATTGTGGATTTTTTCTACAGGAAAAGTAGTATCCCCTGATCTTACGTTTTCATCCTTCAATTCTCTATGGACCTCATTGTCCCTTCAAACCGGAACCTCATGTTTTACTTCGTCCCGTTTCCTATTGTCTCAAAACGGTTCTCTTGCGTGACCAGTATCGTTTGTGGGAGAAGGTTGTTGCGTTCTCTTCTGAGATGTGTACCTGTAGTAGTCTATCAGTTATGGTTTTAGTCTGATTAATAAAAGAAACTCGGATTCTACCTGTTCGATATATAACAGTCGTTTTTATTCTGGTCCTCGACTGACACCGAGTCTAGCACTTGAGGGATAACGTTTTAGGTCTGAATTTAACTTCATCCCTTTTGGTGATCTGGTAAGTCCATATTAGGTTTAGTTGAGGGAATACTAATATGTCACCTTCACTGTTTATTTAATTTCCCTAATCTGGACTGTCTGACGGACTTCTTGATACCCACCTTCAAACATTGTAGTATGTCGTCCGTCACTAGTTTTAGTCGTGGTTCTTTTTCTTTACGTTTTTCCGTTTTACCAACAGACTCCTCAGGAATGTTTATCGACTCTTATCATCTCTTCGTTTTCGTTACTTCTTTTTCTATATGGGTAGATTTACGTCTCAAGGTTTCTTATCGTTCTTCTTTATGTTTTCGGAAGGATTCACTAGTTATGTTTCTTTATCTCTTTTTGTTATGTTACCCTTTCTGATCTCTAGAGAAGTTCTTTTAATCTCTATGGTACCCTTTTAAAGTACGAAGAGAACACCGAGTCGACCGTTTCTGATGTGGACGTCACACCCTTTGGACCTAAGTTAGGGACCCAACCCTTCTAGGGGACCTCTTCCCTTACTATGGGTGAGGTCAATAGACCGGACTTCTTAAGGTACCTGTCTTATTAGGTACCCCAGTGTCTCAACCTGTACTGACTTGCTGAAAGTGAAGTGAGTGAAGTTCCCTTGTAAGTACGTTTCTACCCGGGTTCTTCTCTGTCTTTGTCATACCTGGATGTCTTTGTCTTCTCTAATTCTTCTTCACCATTCTGACGTGTCTTCTTAATATGTCCTTTTTTTTTTTTAGAATTACTGGGTCTATGGGTACTGCCACACTAGTGGTGGATCTCGGTCTTTAGAACCTCACACTTCACCCGGAATCCTTCATAGTGATGTTTGTTTCGATCACCTCCACTACCTTAAGGTCGACTCGATAAAGTCTAGGATTTTCTACTACGACACTTTCAAAACATGAGTCATACGGTGTTTAGACCTTCTGAGTCGTCACCAGTGTCCTGATCTTTTCCAGTCTAAAGTAAGGTTAGGGTTTCTTCCCTTTACGGTTTCTTACAAGTTTGATTACGTGTTAAAGTGAGTAAAGTGTACGATCGTTTCATTACGAGTTTTAAGAGGTTCGATTCGAAGGTCTCATTCACTTGATTTTTGAAGGTCTAGAAGTTCGACCTAAATCTTTTCCGTCCCCTTGGTCTATAGATTAACCATTGTAGACAAACTAGTATCTTTTTCGTTCTCTTAAGGTCTTTTTGTAGAGGAAGAAGAAGGGACTGATACGATTTCGGAAACTGACACACCTAGTGTTGGTCGACACCTTTTAAGAATTTCTCTACCCTTATGGTCTGGTAGACCGGACGGAGGACTCTTTGAACATACGTCCAGTTCTTCGTTTGTAATCTTAGACTGTACCTTGTTTTCTGACCAAGGTTTAACCCTTTCCTCATACAGTTCCGACGTGTAACAGTGGGACGAATAAATTGAAGATAGTCTCATGTAGTACTCTTTACGGTCCGACCTACTTAGTAATCGACCTTAGTTCGAACGGGTCTCTTTGTGGTTATTAGAGTCTATACGTCTACTGTGGTGGGAATACCGTCTTTCGTTTCTCCTTGATTTCTCGGAGAACTACTTCCATTTTCTTCTCTCACTTTTTTGACCGAACTTTGAGTTGTATGTTTTTTACTTTTAGAACCGTAGACCAGGGTAGTGAAGTACCGTTTATCTACCCCTTTGTTACCTTTGTCACTCTGTGAAATAAAACCCTCCCGAGGTTTTAGTGACGTCTACCACTGACGTTGGTACTTTAATTCTGTGAACGAAGAACCTTCTTTTCGATACTCTTTGGATCTGTCGTATGATTTTTCGTCTCTATAGTGAAACGACTGTTTCCAGGTGTGTCAGTTTCGACACCAAAAAGGTCGTCAGTACATACCTACACTCTCAACCTGGTATTTCTTTTGACTTTCACTTTCAACGAGTCAGGACAGGTCGAGAAACACTGGGGTACCTGATATGGGGTACCTGATAAGAGATCCGGTCTTATGACCTCATCCATCGGAAAGGGGAGAGTCCCCTAGAAGGGTTGGGTCCCTAACTTGGGTCCAGAGGGTGTAACGTCCGTCTAAGAAATGGTAGACTCGGTGTTCCCTTCTGGTTCTTATGACCTCACCCGTCGCATAGGGAAGAGGTCCCCTAAAAGGACTGGACCCTTAGTTTGGTCCCAGAGGACGTAATGTCCTTCTAAGAAATGGTCGACTTGATATTCCCTTCGACGTTTCTTTCGACTCGTGACTTCTCTACTACGAAAACTCGACACCACAACCTCTTCTGAGAACTCTCAGGGGACCTGACGTTCCTTTAGTTTGGTCAGTTAGGATTTCCTTTATTTACGACTTATAAGTAACCTTCGTTTCTACGACTTCGACTTCGAGGTTATAAAACCGGTAGACTACGTTTCTTACTGAGTAACCTTTTCTGGGACTACGACTCTTTCTGACTGTAGTCCTCCTCTTCCCCTTGTGTCTCCCACTCTTCAAACCTACTGTAGTGGTTGAGTTACCTGTACTCAAACTCGTTCGGGGTCCTCTATCACTTCCTGTCCCTTTGGACCACATGACGTCAGGTACCCCAGGGTTTCTCAGTCTGTGTTGACTCGTTGACTTGTTATTGTTATTTACAAATTATTTGGACATAAGAAAAACGAGGTAAAATCTACTAGAAGGTTCGGTAGGTAAGATAGAGACTCAAACAATAATAAGATGGAAAACAATGAACATAAGACATTACACATTCCAAAGAAAAGATAAGGAAAACTTGAAAGGGTTGACCGAAAAGCCTAATAGGACAATAGTATATTAGTAGACTCGAAAAGAATAAAAGTCTTACCGTAATAGGTGTGAAATAACCTATTGTTTTTTTCTCTCTTAATGATTTGACTTGGGAAGGATAGAAAGAAGTCCGTTAAGTAAAATGTTGTATATAACGACTACAGGAAAACGAATTATGAAAATGTTTTAAAACATATTAAATAGACGATCTAAGGTCTACTTCTTGTAAGATACCTCCTTATGCTACACTAGACCGTTAGACGTCAAAGGGGAAACTAGAGGAAATGAAAGAGTGATAAAATAACTGGATCCCTTTTCATATTATCTTATCCTTCCTTCTTCCTCTTCCGTTCAGTGTCTCCCAAAATTACTTTTTATGTCTGAGACCTTGAAGGGTCCACCACGATCACTAAATTTTTTTTTGCGGACAGTTACTCTGTCTCCTCTGTCTCCTTTGTGTCCAAGTTAAGGACCTGGTCCGTCTAAGGGACCTCTTCCCGTACCGTTTGGTGGGTCATAAGAACGGACCTCTTAGGGTACCTACCTCCTGGGAGTACCCGATGTCAAGTATCCCAGTGTCTCTCAGTCTGAGTTGACTTCGTTGAATCGTCCGTACGATGAATGATCGAGTTCTAAGTCATTGATCATAAAAATGAAGACATAAAAAAAAATAGACATTTTACCCCTATCATTATTGAGAAACTATCCAATACTTTTAAATCGTTCTATAGTAAATCAGAGCTCATCGTGGAGAGTGTATGATTAACAGCATATTTCCAATTGTAATAATTGATAATATACCGGGACATTGGAGAGACTACGTTAGTCGTTGTCGTTGAAAGGAAAAGAACCCAAGGAGAGGGGATGGGGTCCATGGATGAAGTTGATCCTCCGACCAGTCTCTTCCGTCTTTACGGATCTTTACGGTATTATTCCATATAACAAGTCGACATGAAGGAACGTAAAAACACCAAAACTTGGTTCAGAGATGTCCCTGTTGGGTACAGAGGGTATTCACAAGGTAAGGAATAAAACGTCCAGTTCTCATGGAGAGTCGAGAGTCGTTTTAGACCGGTCACGAAATATTAAACTCCAACAACATCTGTAATAAGGAAGAAAATAACACTAACGTATCTACTACTGAATACAAGAAGGATGGTAAAGACAGTCAATAATTCTTTTACTACTCTTATATGTACGGAATTGAACTTCTAAAGATTGTCTTTAGACCTTATCAAAATTATCGAATTCTTACTAGACTTTCTTGAGTGTACACTCCATGAGGTCCGACTTTGGATTATCACTTAGGAATTTTAGTTCTCACTAGTAATGAATATAAACGATGAATTCCAAAAATCATCGACCATAAAAGTTTTAAAGTGAACTGTAAAAAATAAAATAGTGAAGATAAAAATTAACGAAATTACAAAGACAATATAGGGAAAAAAGTTTGTGACACATACACACCAGAGAGGTAATGAACGTAACGGTCCTAAACTCTATAAATGACCAGAAAGGTTTTTCGGATAAGTACCGAAATAAAAATACGAAAATAGGATATCAACTAAGATAGAGAATAAAAGGAATCGAATTAAAGATCAAACAGATCTCAAAAATTATCTTATGGGCCAGATAAAAATAAGAAACAACAATTAGTTGGTAAACGCCACTTAGTAAAATGAGACTTATATCGAACCAATAAGATGTAATAAAACAAACGTATTAATTCCTGTTACTTTATAAGATACTTTTCTGATTCGTAATTGATAAGAGTCAAAAACGAATATCCGATCAAGTTAAAAACCAACTAATATTGTTAAGATAAAACAATTTTTGTGATGAAAGTACCCATATTATTATGTATAAAAACGTTTTTAGACTTTTTAAGGATTTTCGGTCTTCCTACGGAACGTGATTTCTTAGATCTTATGTAAAGAATTATAGGGGACTGAAATGTTTCAATTAATAAAAGTTTTGTGACATTATAAATCGTAGTTATTGGACACTGTAATTGACACCATTTACCTGTCCGTATCAGTTTTTCCCGATTGTAATTTAGAATAGAAACAAGTAACGGGAGGCTACTAGAGTCCAAAGTAAAATAACACTTTTTTTTAGACAGTGAAAACTTTTAGTACAATTAAAGTGAACACAGAATTACTTTCTATATGAACCGTAATACATAGTACATCCCCGTGAAGGTACCACCGAAACTACCATTCTTGGACGGAAGTCACGTCCTCCAGACCCAAGTTAGGGACCCAACCCTTCCGTTACCGAAGAGTGAGACTATAGGAACGGACGTCTTAGGGGTGCCTGTCTCCTCAGAACCCGTGATGACCCCAGTGTTCTCAACCTGTGCTGACTCACTGATTGTGATTAGCAGTCTCTGCTTCTTAATTTGACAAAGGAGGTATTTCGATAACACTTTTCTACTACTTTACCAATTCTACTACCACTTTACCAATTCTCTTCCGACTGTTTTCGTTCGGTGACCTCTGTCGATAGAAGATAACCCTCCGACACGATTCCTTTACCTCGAGAAGGACCTTGTCACAATCCTTGAACTGTATACGAATAGTTTTCTGACACACATCTTTATTGGTTTTTATACACGAGTTTATTAAGCAGGAGAAGCGTCATTGGACTCCAAGTAAATCTGAGACGTTTAACAGGACAGTATTACCGATTATGACTTTTATAGTTTGAATGGTAGTCCATGATTTAAGGTATGTACGTTTTAAAGTAAATTAGAAGTTTTATTGTGATATACTAAAATAATTATACTATCTGACTTGATTTTTTATTGACGAGGGTGACGTTTACGAATCTTTAAGACCTCTTTCCTTTTCGTGAAAATTTATGTAATAACTCCAACAATCCTTTTTCTTCTTTTTCGGAATTCGTATTCTTTGATTTTATCACCTTTTATGTGTGTGTAACTGTGACGTTATCGGTCCCGAGTTGTCCTGATCATACGTCCTCCTCTGTCTTGGTCCCTCCAGGGGAGATGAACGGTCCCCAAGTCCAGGATTACAGGTGCGTCCACTAGTCTGGACACACTCTAGTCTTTAACTTTACATTTAGGAACCTATTTCGGTCCTGGGAGTTTCACGATATGGGAATCCGTTACCCCTTGTCTATTTTTAGACGGATGACAGTGTCCCTCTGATTATTATAAAAGTGATAGAACCTAAAAACTATTGAAAAAGTTTTTAATGGAGTTAGTTTTGGAGTTCGGATGTAATAGACCTCCAAACTCAGGTTGAATATTACGAGTATTCACTACTTTTAAGTTCGACCATGGTGTCTCTGTTTGGCATGCTCTTTTACTTTTTGACGAGACTTAGTCACGGTACACTTTACGGATGCCCCCTTTTTTTACTGTATGTACTCCAAGGGTCAGTTTTTAATACTTTATACGATCTTTTATTCGTCACCTGTCTTATTCATTTTACTTATCGGAGACTCTTACTGTTTATTAGACTTATTCGAATCTTATAAAATTTACGGACTTCTCTATTTTCTTACCTCTATTTGAATTTCTTAGTATTCTTTATGTTCTTTAGATCTTTATCCTGAAGATCTTTACGTATACGAAAAGTGATCATAAATTTTAGATCAACTCCATTTTTTTGTTGATTGAGTTATGTCAGTTACATATTAGTTAAATTTTTCTCGACTCCTTTATTAGGTTCTACATATTCACTATTCTACTATGTTGAGAGTCAAGTCAAGTCAGTGAGTCAGTACAGGTTGAGACGTTGGGGTACTTAACGTCGTGCGTTCCGGAGAGACAGGTAGTGGTTGAGGTCTCAAGTGAGTCTGAGTGCAGATAGGTCAGTCACTACGGTAGGTCTGTAGAGTAGGAGACAGCAGGGGAAGAGGAGGACGTGGATCAGGGAGGGTCGTAGTCTCAGAAAAGGTTACTCAGTTGAGAAGCGTACTCCACCGGTTTCATGACCTGAAAGTCGAAATCGTAGTAGGGAAGGTTTCTTTAGGGTCCCGACTAGAGGAAGTCTTACCTGACCAACCTAGAGGAACGTCAGGTTCCCTGAGAGTTCTCAGAAGAGGTTGTGGTGTCAAGTTTTGGTAGTTAAGAAGTCACGAGTCGGAAGAAGTGTCAGGTTGAGAGTGTAGGTATGTACTGGTGACCTTTTTGGTATCGGAACTGATCTGCCTGGAATCAGACGAAAAAAAAAAAAAAAAAAAAATCAAAAAATAAAAAAATTAAAATTTTAGAAATTAAGAATGTACACAAGGGTTTGTACTTGGGGGGAGGGTGGAGGGAGGGGTATTGTAGAGAGACCCAGTAGGGGTACGTGGTCGGGGTTCGTACGACATAGGACGCAGTCTGTATCTGACCGCTAAGTTAAGAATGTACTATCATATGTACAATCTTACGGTAAGAGGGTTTAGTAGGGTGGGAGAGGGAGAGGGAGACTCAGGTTTTCAGGCAATATGTGTAGACACAGAAAAAAGGACAGAACGTATGTCCCAGCAGTAACGGTAGAAGGATTTAAGGTATATATACACAATCATATGACATAACCACAAAAAGAAAGACCGAATGAAGTGAGACATATTAGCCGAGGTCAAAGTAGGTAGAGTAGTCTTGACTAAGTTTACTTAAGAAAAATTGCCGACTCATTATGAGGTAACACATATACATGGTGTCGAAAGAATAGGTAAGTAGACGACTACCTGTAGATCCAACAAAGGTACAGGACCGATAATATTTGTCACGACGCTACTTGTAACCCCATGTACACAGAGAAAGTTAAGACCAAAGGAGCCACACATACGGGTCTTCACCCTAACGACCCAGTATTCCATCAAGATAAACGTTAAAAAATTCCTTAGAGGTGTGACAAGAGGTATCACCGACATGATCAAACGTAAGGGTGGTTGTCACATCCTCCCAAGGGAAAAGAGGTGTGGGAGAGGTCGTAAATAACGAACGTCTAAAAACCTAGAGTCGGTAAGACTGACCACACTTCACCATGGAGTAACACCAAAACTAAACGTAAAGAGATTATTACTCACTACAACTCGTAGAAAAGTACACAAACAATCGGTAGGCATACAGAAGAAACCTCTTTACAGATAAATCAAGAAACCGGGTAAAAAACTAACCCAGCAAATAAAAAGACCTTAACTCGACGTCTTCAACGAACATATAAAAACTCTAATCAACAAACAGTCAACGAAGTAAACGATAATAAAAGAGGGTAAGTCTTCCGACAGAAAAGTGGAACGAATATAAAAGGAAACAACACGTCTTCGAAAATTAAAATTAATCTAGGGTAAACAAATAAAAACGAAAATAAAGGTCTTAAGACCCTCCACCTAGTATCTCCTAGGACGACACTAAATACAGACTCTCACAAAACGGATACAAGAGGAGATCCTCAAAATATCAAAGACTAGAATGTAAATCTAGAAATTAGGTAAAACTCAAATAAAAACACATCCCACAATCTTTCACTAGATCAAAGTAAGAAAATGTTCACCAACTGGTCAAAAGGGTCGTGGTGAACAATTTCTCTAACAGAAATGAGGTAACATATAAGAACGGAGGAAACAGTTTCTATTCCACAGGTATACACACACCTAAATAGAGACCCGAAAGATAAAACAAGGTAACTAGATATACAGACAGAAACACGGTCATGGTATGACAAAACTACTGACACCGAAACATCATCTCGGACTTCACTCCGTTCAACTAAGGAGGTCAAGGTAAGAAGAAAGAGTTCTAACGAAACCGTTAAGCTCCAAAAAACATAAAGGTATGTTTAGAACTTTAATAAACAAGATCAAGACACTTTTTACACCGACCATCGAACTATCCCTAACGTAACTTAAACATTTAACGAAACCCATCATATGAGTAAAAGTGATATAACTAAGAAGGCTAGGTACTTGTACCATATAAAGAGGTAGATAATCACAGGAGAAACTAACGAAAGTGGTCACAAAATATCAACAGATATATATCCAGAAATCAAAGAAATCCATCTATATAAGGATTCATAAAATAAGAAAAGCAACGTTACCACTTACCTTAACAAAGGAATTAAAGAAAAAGATGAAAGAGTAATAAGCACATATCCTTACGTTCCCTAAAGACACACAACTAAAATATAGGACGTTGAAATGATATAAGTAACTAATCGAGATCATTAAAAGCCCACCTTAGAAATCCCAAAAGGTACATCTCCTAGTACAGTAGACGTTTGTCACTCTCAAAATGAAGAAGAAAAGGTTAAACCTAAGGAAAATAAAGAAAAAGACGAGACTAACGACACCGGTTTTGAAGGTCTTGATACAACTTATCATCGCCACTTTCACCTGTGGGAACAGAACAAGGACTGAAATCCCCTTTACGAAAGTTAAAAAGTGGTAACTCCTATTACAAACGACACCCAAACAGTATATATCGAAAATAATACAACTCCATACAAGGAAGATAAGGACGAAAGACCTCTCAAAAATAGTATTTACCTACAACTTAAAACAGTTTCCGGAAGAGACGTAGATAACTCTATTAGTATACCAAAAATAAAAAGTTAAACAATTACACCACTTAATGTAACTAACTAAACGCCTATAACTTCTTAGGAACGTAGGGACCCTATTTCGGGTGAACCAGTACCACATACTAGAAAAATTACACAACAACCTAAGACTAACGAAACTTATATGATAGATCCAACCAGTATTGAAAAGAAGGTTCCTCATTCGCAGAAAATTAAAGTACCGACGTTAGTGGTAGACGTCACTAATACCTCGGGTCTTTTTATTTCAGACTGTGACAAAGGGGTAGATAAAGGGTACTTCACTACCCTGGCCTACGGTACTAGAATCAAAAGACTTACAACTCGAAATTCGGTTGAGATTCTCTACAATTTTCTATACCTCTTGTCTTCCTCTCGTAAGTTGTTTACAGATAACCTCCAAAATTTTTTACTCTTACTTCCTCTCGTTATAAGTTTCTCCATTACTGACACTTCGAAAGACTTAATCATTTTATGTACTTTAGAGTCTAACTTATTCGTGGTCTTGAGGACTCGTTCAATTTGTTATAGATAGTTTACCTGACTTTTGTTTTTGAATATTCAATGGTCTTTCCTTTTTCTCTAATGGGTCGTTTCGTTATGTGACTGTCTCAAGATTGTCGTTTTGTCTCTGGTTCTTTCGTTACTACTTTAACTGAGTGTCTTTCCATTCTATAAAAGACAATTCTGACCATTGTTTGTCACCACCTCAGTCGCGAATTTCTGTAGACTAAGTTTCGGGTGTAACTTGTAGTGTCACAGGGAAAGACCTATCATGGAATCTGTTAATAGAAATAGAGTAGAAATCATCCCCCCTCCGAGGGACACCGAGTCAACGTCCACTGGACCCAAGTTAGGGACCCAGTCCTTCTAGTGGACCTCTTCCTTTACCATTGGGTGAGGTCATAAGAACGGATCCTTTAGGGTACCTGTCTCCTCGGACCTCCCGATGTCAGGTATCCCAACGTTTTCTCAACCTGTACTGAATCACTGATTTGGTGTTGGTAGAAATATCTCTTCCTCCCCCTTTTTTTTAGATTAAAGAGAGTTATAAAGTTCTTGACTTTAAAACTCTTTTTGGTACGCACACGGTAAATTGTTTATACTTTAACTTGATAATTATAAATATTTTTAAGTTTTCATCCTAGACCTCGTAACGAGGATTCGTCATCATGTCTAATATCTAAGGTGTGACCCAGGTTGATTTGACATAAATCTGTACAGACTTCCACTTTGTGAGAACTGTTACAGTACATTTTACCTTCTTTCACCCACCCGAAATCACCTATTTTTATAAAGGTTAAAAATTAATCCGTACGGTATACATCATTTACCTCTTTAGAATTAGTTGTCTAGAGTTAAAGGGTGTAGTAGAGACTTCGTATACTAGAACTTATATTTACTCGACCCGTTGTCTAGAAATGACTTACAATGTGTACATAAACATCAGAGTCATCATCTACTTTAATAAAAATTTTACTCTGTCTAAGAAAGTCTCGAACAATTGAGTCAGACTTTTATTAAGGGTTTCACTCCCTGGTTAACACTGTATTCAACTTTATTTATAAACTGGAGACTGTGACATGGGAAACTTCCTGTTATGTAAGAGTGTATATATTTTGAAAAAGTAGTGTCGAGTTTTTCTCACTTTCAGTGACTTAAAAATTTTATGAAAGATGTACATGTCATAGTGATCTTTTACAAAGTTATAATGTACCATGTTATAATGTGCCATGTTTAAAAGAGTCGATGGTCTTTTAACAACAAGACTTTAATAACTGTGAAATAAAGGAAATAATTGTTTTCGATTATTTACTCACTAACCTCTTACCAGTTTCCTGATCTTATCCGAGTTGTCATATAATTAGACCTTATTCACTTAAATTGAGTCTACTGGTAATATAGATGATGACGTCCGTCCTTAGGGAGTCTTTTTTTACCTCATCGGTAGTACCAGTTGTTTTCTCAGGTTTTACGTCATGAACCTACGTCAGAGTTTTTGCTCTTACTGGAGACAAGCAGAGGTTCCGTTTGGTAAGTTATAGTACCATTAGGTTCAGATCCGGGATTGGTCATTACGACTTCTTCGACTTCAACTTGTCAAGATACTTCTGGATTTTCTGGAAAATCTTTATCGTGGGTTTTTTTTCTACAGGAAAATTAATATCCCCTGACCTTACGTTTTCATCCTTTAGATCTTTGTCGACCTCATTGTCCGTTTTAACCGGAACCTTATGTCTTACTTCGTCCCGTTTCTGATTGTCTCAAAACGGTTCTTTTACGTGACCAGTATCGTTTGTGGGAGAAGGTTGTTGCGTTCTCTTCTGAGGTGTGTACCTGTAGTGGTCTACCAGTTGTGACTTTAGTCTAACTAATATAAGAAACGTCGGTTTCTACCTCTTCGAGATATGTCAGTTGTTTTTGTTCTGGCCCTCGACTGACACCGAGTCTAGTACTTGAGGAATAACGGTTTAAGTCTGGCGATCTGGGAAGTCCATACTGGATTTAGTTTAGTGAATACTAATATGTCACCTTCACTCTTTAGCTAAATTCTCGGATCTAGACGATCTATCTCACGGACTACTTGATACCTTACTCCATACACTGTAACATGTCCTCTGTCCCTAGTTCTGTTAGGGGTACCTTTTCTTTACGGTGTTTCGTTTTACCGACAGCCTCCTCCGGAATGTTTATCGACAAACATTCGTTTATCGATACTTTTCTTCTCTCTGCTTTTCGTTTCCTCTTTTCCTTTCTATGTTCGTAGACTTACGTCTCAAGGTTTCTTATCGTTCTTCTCTATTCTTTCGGAAGAAGTCGCTAGTTACGTTTCTTTAGCTCCTTTTCTTGTCTTACCCTTTCTGATCTCTAGAGAAGTTCTTTTAATCTCTATGGTTCCCTTTTAAAGTACGTTTCTATCCGAACTATTTCCTGTCTTTACTATACCCGGATTGTCTCCGTCTTCTATAATTCTTCTCCACCGTTCTTATGTGTCTTCTTGACATGTTTTTTCTAGAAGTGCTGGGTCTATTAGTGCTACCACACTAGTGAGTAGATCTCGGTCTGTAGGACCTTACACTTCAGTTCACCCGGAATCTTTCGTAGTGATACTTGTTTCGATCACCTCCACTACCGTAAGGTCAACTCGATAAAGTTTAGGACTTTCTACTACGACACTTTCACGACGTGAGTTATACGGTCGTTTAAACCTTTTGAGTCGTCACTGGTGTCCTGACCTTTTCCAGTCAAAAGTAAGGTTAGGGTTTCTTTCCGTTACGGTTTCTTACGAGTTTGATGGCGTGTTAACGTGAGTAGAGGGTACGATCATTTCATTACGAGTTTTAAGAGGTTCGGTCCGAAGTCGTTCTGCACTTGGCACTTGAGGGACTACAAATTCGACCAAAATCTTTTCCGTCTCCTTGGTCTCTAGTTTAACAGTTGTAGGCGACCTAATACCTTTTTCGTTCTCTCAAGGTCTTTTTGTAGATAAAGACGAAATAACTGATACGGTTTCGAACTGACACACCTAGTGTTCTTTGACACCTTTTAAGACTTTCTCTACCCTTATGGTTTGGTGGACTGGACGGAGAACTCTTTAGACATATGTCCAGTCCTTCGTTGTCAATTTTGACCTGTACCTTGTTGTCTGACCAAGGTTTATCCTTTTCCTCATGCAGTTCCGACATATAACAGTGGGGTGAATAAATTGAAGATACGTCTCATGTAGTACTCTTTACGACCTGACCTTCTTTGTGTTCGACCTTAGTTCTAACGGCCCTCTTTATAGTTATTGGAGTCTATACGTCTACTGTGGTGGGAATACCGTCTTTCACTTCTCCTTGATTTTTCGGAGAACCACTTTGCTTTCTCCTCTCACTTTTTCAACCGAATTACGAGTTGTAAGTCTTTTACTTCTAGTACCGTAGGCCAGGGTAGTGAAGTACCCTTTATCTACCCCTTTGTCATCTTTGTCACAGTCTGAAATAACAACCCCCGAGGTTTTAGTGACGTCGACCACTAACGTCGGTACTTTAATTTTCTGCGAATGAGGAACCTTCTTTTGAATACTGGTTGGATCTATCTTATAAGTTTAGTCTCTGTAATGAAACGACTGATTCCAGGTAGATCAGTTCCGATACCACAAAGGACACCAGTACATACCTACACTCTCAACTTGACACTTCTTCCGACTGGTGGCTTCTTGACTACGAAAACTTGACACCACAACCTCTTCTGAGAACTCTCAGGGAACCTGACGTTCCTCTAGGTTGGTCAGGTAAAACTTCCTCTAGTCGGGACCCTAAAGAAACCTTCCTTACTACGATTTCGACTTTGAGGTGATGAAACCCGTGGAGTACACTTCTCAACTGAGTAACCTTTTCTGAGACTACGACCCTCCCTAACCTCCGTCCTCCTCTTCCCCTACTGTCTCCTACTCTACCGACCTACCGTAGTGACTGAATTACCTGCACTCAGACTCACTGGAGACCCTCAACCACTACCTGTCCCTCCGGACCGCACGACGTTAAGTACCCCGGCGTTTCTCAACCTGTGCTGACTCATTGACTTGACTTGACTTGTAACGTTCGAGTGAAAAGTTATTTACTCTGTGGATGACCCTCCACTGACCATATCGACTTCGAATTTACTAATACAAACTTAGGAAGGATAGGATACTGGAACCTTCCAATGAATTTGGAGACATGAAAATACACCTATTTCGTCTATTATGAATAAAGTCCGAAAACCACTTCTAATTTGTTCCATTAAATAGTTCTTTAGATGTTGATCCTCAGTAGAAACAGAGTTTAACACGGTTCTCATTTCGGCTATACCTTCGACAACCCTTTACGAGTCCACAACCAGGACTGTTCTTTTCGTTCGTGAGTGTGTATGAACTTCGTACACATCATAGACCCATGGGTTCTCTCCGTTGGTGTCCGGAACAAAATAGACATAAGTCTTAAGGGGTTTGGACAGTGATCTCCAGATAGGATTTCTTCTGGGTCGGAAGTGTGGTCTCCCTCAAACGAGACGGACTGTTACGACGAGTACTGTGAGGTATGGTACACTGATCTATCTTTAAAGTTTTGTCGTTGGTTTTCAGTGTAAAGTTTTTCAATTATTCCGTTAGGTGACTCTATCTTTACCTAATCCTGACTCACAGTTAAATAAGACGAGGTAAAGTACTGAACTCGACTACCTTATCTCGAATAGTCTGTTCACAGGGTTTGTAATCATCATAGTCGGAAACTGTAAGGAGTGCTACGACTTCGTCCTTAGACTCAAGAACAATCGTCTTGGTTTCTTACTTGAAGTGTTTGTGTGTTTGTGAGTGACATCGTTCGTTTATCTCAAATAATTTCTCTTCCTTTGATGTTACAAGAGTCGTATCTGTGACTCTGTCCCATTCCTCAGGAGGGTTTCCACCCTCAATTGTTGTCAAATATTGGAATGGTCATAATTAGACATGTAAAAACCAACCGAGGGTAAGAATTTTATACAGTAAAGATTGGTTAGTCAAATTTCCAGTTTTACAAATTGAATTTTAGAAATATCGAAGAGAACTAGGAGTCTAATTCAGCGGTGGGAAAAAGTACGGGGAACCGGTGAAATGTCACCTGATCTACATACCCGATCTGTACTTACTAGTGGTCAACAAAAAGGGCGTCGGTATACCTTGTCTTCAATTAATGGTGTGAAGGAACCTAGACTTACGACTATTAAATAGTCAGGTTCCTGTGTAAGGTCCTTAAACCCTGTTTCTTATAATCGAGTTCCAATTACCTCACTCTACAAATAACTTTTGTTCTGACTCCAGAGTGTCAGGATGTGACTGACGGGTTGTTAAAGATGGAGTTATGATACTCCTTCTCCAGGAGTTGTAAACCGTCAGGGGAAGTATCTGATCACGGGACAAAAAAAAACCGTCTAGGTTTTGTTTGGAACTGTAAAAAGTGGTTGGTGTCTGGGTCGGGACTGGATAATCCTTTCCTTACCTGGACTCTTCCAGTGATCCAGAACGGGCAAGGGGACGCTACCAGTGTCCTAAAGTGAATGAGGTTGTCTGGAGAGAAGGGGTTGTTGGGAGGTAGGTCCGTTATATTTCAATGACTCGTGAATAGTATGATATCATTATCAGGACAAACACACGAGTGACACTTAAGTCCGTGTCATGATTTAAGAAAATGTCAATGTAGAACAACTTATAAAGTTATTGAAACATTGATACAAAAGGTAAAGGATAGATTTCCTTGATTCCGTGTCTTTTAAACTTGTTGAACTGTTTATAAGTCGAACTTCGAAACGGTACAAAATAAGTATTTCTCCCAATGAACTATACTTTTTCATGACAGAGATTTATTAGGTAGAAACCAAACTTTTATAGGTATTAAGCATATCTAGGATTTCGTCCTCTCGAAAGGAAAGACAGTAAAAGGAAAACAAAAACCTACTGGTGCACAAAAGACTTGGTTTATAAACCCTTTCTTCACTCGAATAGACAAGTAACAAAATCTCAAAACGAACAGATGAATCGTAAGGAAAAACTCATAGTTCTAAATGCCTTGTTATTTACGGTAAATTACGGTACACAATAAATCTTAAGGCGTAGTCAGAGATGTTTACCTCATTTTTATTAATTTTCGAGTTTAAACTTTAATATGATTCGTCGTAACTTATAATCAAATAGGGTTACTTTGTCCAATTTAATACCGTGGTCGTTTAAACACCCCAAAAAAAATTATCAGCCTACGCGTGTAAAGTCATATTACAAAAGGTTAACAAAATGTTTTTTTCTTCGTATCAGACTAGCACTGATAAGATTAGGACCTTCTTTTTTTTACTCATTCCGTGTGACAAGAGGTTGACGAATTTAGGTCAAGTCCAATGTGTGTAAATATTGACTGTTATTTAAATGATTATCAACTGTTCACGAGGTTCCTTTCAAGTCTGTCTGACGAAAATAAGGAGGGGTTTTATCCTCAGAGAGGATAGTTACAGTCGATTACTGTGAACTGTTATATCCTTGTAAAAGTATGAGACGTACTCCGTAACTGTAACATTTGTCTAAACAATTATCTTATTGAGACGTACTCTCAGATAGTCCCGGGACTATCTGACTCCCGTGGACCGTAGAATTCGGAAAACAGTACTACTACAAACATAGATATAGTGTTTCCTTACAAATCAGTTCGGACTCTTTTACCACTTGGTCCATTTTTCTCGGGACTTCCTGTCTTTGTTTGTGAGTCTCTTCAATGGAGTCAGGCTCCTCATTACTGATCTTTACGAGAAGGGATTAGGTGAGGTCACAAGAACGGACCTCTTAGGGTCCCTGTCCCGTCGGACTACCCGATGACAGAGATCTCAGTCTGTGCTGACT
Organism: Capra ibex; assembly: GCA_006410555.1. NCBI lineage: Eukaryota > Metazoa > Chordata > Mammalia > Artiodactyla > Bovidae > Capra > Capra ibex. The sequence continues at coordinate 1,911,332 of SJYO01043764.1, read as the reverse complement.
TCACTGAATCGTCGTCGTTGTCTTCCAGACTTTAATTTTCTGTAGACGAGGAACCTTCTTTTCGATACTGGTTGATCTGTCGTATTATTTTTCGTCTTTGTAGTGAAACGTTGTTTCGAGGTATATAAGTTTCGATACCAAAAAGGTCACCAGGACATACCTACACTCTCGATCTGGTATTTCTTCACACTCACGACTTCTTAACTACGAAATTTTAACACCACAAACTCTTCTGAGAACTCTCAGGGAACCCGACGTTCCTTTAGTTTGGTCAGTCAGGATTTCCTGACTTATAAGTAAGTTGGGACTTATAAGTAACCTTCCTGACAACAATTTCGACTTCGAGGTTATGAACCGGTGGACTACGTTTGTCGGTTGAGTGACCTTTTCTGGGACTACCGACCCTTTCTAACTCCGTTTTCCTCCTCCACCGTCTCCTACTCTACCAATCTATCGCAGTGACTGAGGTACCTGTACTCAAACTCGTTTGAGGGCCTCTATTACCTCCTGTCTTTCGGATCGTACGATGTCAGGTACCCTAGTGTTTCTCAGCCTGTGCTGAATCACTGACTTGTTGTTTTTCGTCCGGCCTTTCAATAGTCCGCCGGGTGTCTCGTTCCAATTATCTGGAGATCCGGGGTTCGGGTTTGAGGGACCCAATCCCCTAAAGTGTTCAAAGGACAATGTTTCTGAAGTGTTTGAGGGAGTGACAGGACCGAAACTACTCAGTGACTCGCTACTTCCAAGTGAGACTTTGGACTACTAATGTCGGAGTCCCGTTTTATCAGAACCCAGAGGTAAGATTAAACCGTATACCAGAATTGACAACTCTCTTTTCGTACGAAGAAGGTGGGGACGGAAATCTGACTTCCTCCTAAAGAGTGAATACCTCGTTATTTATGTTTCTTCGGTTATCAGTGTCTCCCTCTTTCCCATTCCCCTTTTAGAATCCTTTGACTGGTACTTGTCTGTGCTTGTACTTGACCTCCTAGAGAAAATTTCGAGTCTAGGGACCGGTGAAGGGGAGAGTTGGGGACTTAAAATATCAGAAAACTGGTTTCAATCGTAGTTAGTAAGCAGAAGGACAAGGGAGTCTCATGTAAGATAGAGATAATATCGTAAGGAAAACGAAGTAGAACATTATGTTGAAGAGATGGTAGTTTTATCTAAAATTTAAGTCGGCGAAGACTGTCGTGTCAAGGTGGTTACACGGATTGATCCAGACGATATCGTCGGAGGATTAACCGATCAGATGACATGACTATGGGGGATGGGTGTATGAGTGTCAGACAATGGTTATACGACGACGACGACGACGACGATTTAGCGAAGTCAGTACAGGTTGAGACACGTTCGGGTATCTGTCGTCAGATGGTCCGAGGGGGCAGGGACTCTAAGAGGTCCGTTCTTGTGACCTCACCCAACGGTAAAGGAAGAGGTTACGTACTTTCACTTTTCACTTTCACTTCAGCGAGTCAGCCGCGGAAAACTTTGTCACATAGTGTAAAATCGAGTTTTTGGGAGGTCCCCTAAGGGTAGTGTGACTTTTAGGTTTCGGGGGATGGTGTTAGACTTACAACACAGGTGAAGAGGGTCTATGGTTAGAAGAGAACAAAGGAAAGTGAGAAGGGAGTGGGTGACGTCAGTAAGTCGGAAGAACAAGTAGATCGTACAAAGATGGAGGCCCGGAAACGTGAAAGGTAAAGGACTGTGAAAGGAAGGTCGACAGGTATTCTGAGTGACGAGTATAATAACTTCAAGGTAGAGTTTATGATGGAGAAGACTCTGCAGAGGAGATAAGAGAGGTAGATTGTGACATGGGATAGTAAGTATTTGGAGTACAGGATGAAACGAAGGATCTCCCTAATAATGACGAGACTATACTGTCATAAAGGAACGACAGAGGATATGATTTTTTGAAGGACTCTCGTACCGACAATCGAAAACAAGTGACAAGTTAGGAGTCACGTCACGACCTGGGTCTTCCGTTGTCTACGTATCTTTCACTGAAGAGTGTTTTCGTCGTACAAATCACTCGGTCCTCTGACCTCCGAAACCCTCAACCGTTGGAGTTCTCGTGGAATATCAGATTTCTAGTCACTTGTTCGAGTCTCTTTCCCTGAGCCCACTCTACCTCTCGGGGGAGACGGTAGAAGACGAGGTGTTTCAACTTAACGTGTCTTATAGGACTGTTGTTCCAGTCACAGTAGGTGACCCGTCAACCCCGAATTTCTCTCACGTGTCCTAAATTGAACTTTATGAATCCGTATAGACTCTTGTGATCGACTACCCCCGAAGCCTCTTTCGTTACCGTTGGGTGAGGTCATGAGAACGGATCTTTTAGGGTACCTGCCTCCTCGGACCATCCGACGTCAGGTACCCCAGCGACTCCCAGCCTGTACTGACTCGCTGAAGTGAAAGTGAAAAGGGAAAGTACGTAACCTCTTCCTTTACCGTTGGGTGAGGTCACAAGGACGGACCTCTTAGGGTCCCTACCCCCTCGGACCACCCGACGGCAGATACCCCACCGTCTCTCAGTCTGTGCTGACTTCACTGAATCGTCGTCGTCGTCGACTACCCCCGAATCAGTGGTGAATATCCAGAATCCATTAATCGATTAGTGGAGACTCGGAGTCAAAAGAGTCGTCTTTCTTGTTTTAGTATTATCCGTGGAACATCCTTAAGTACTCAGACGGACGTTACTTCCTTTGAACCCCAGTTAGGGACCCAGTCCTTCTAGGAGACCTCTTCCTTTACCGTTGAGTGAGGTCGTAAAAACGGACCTCTTAGGGTACCTGTCTCCTCGGCCCGTTCGATGTCAGGTACCCCAGAGTTCTCAGTCGTGTTGAATCACTGTTTTGGTGGTAGTTCTGACTTACTTTGTTCAAATTATTCGATTATATGTACCTTCCCAAGTCTTATAATTTCCGATTCGTTTACAAACTACTTGTACTTAGACCAGAGTGTCCGTCGTTTGATGGTTTGGAGGTAGAATCTGGACCTCGTTACTCTCTTGGCGTCATGATCTACTACTTACCTTTGTCGGTCTTCTTGTAGTCGATGGTCACTCCGACAGAGTACCTGGGTACATACCACATTTGACTTTTACTTAGACATGATTGTGTATCCTCTTATGTGACCGTCCATAAAGACACAGGATATTCTGGGAGTAGACCCAGGTCGGACAAGGGTCTGTCGCGGACAGTAGTTCTACTGGTGTCTCGGTCCGTAACAAGGTGTAGACTGTCAAGTTTTCCTTTTTGTAGTTGAAGGTGAAGTAACCGATACGATTTCGGAAACTGACACACTTAGTGTGTGTGTGTGTGTGTGTGTGTGTGTGTGTGTGTGTGTTTGACACCTTTTAAGAATTTCTCCACCCTTATGGTCTGACAGAAGGGACGGAGGACCCTTTAGACATACGTCCAGTTCTTCGTTGTCAATCTTGACTTGTACTTGTTACCTGTCCAAGTTTTAACCTCTTTCCGATATATAACAGTGGGACGAAGAAATTGTATATACGTCTCATGTAGTACGTTTTACGACCCGACCTACTGAGAGTTCAACCGTAGTTCTAACGACCCTCTTTATAGTTGTTGGAATCGATACGTCCACTCTGTGGGGATTGCCCTCTTTCGTTTCTCCTTGATCTCAAAGAACTACTCCTACTTGCTCCTCTCACTTTTTTGGACCGAATTTTAGGTCGTAATTTTTGTGATTCTGGTATCGTAGGTCAGGACAGTGAAGTACCGTTTATCTTCCTTTATTTCACCTTTGTTACTGTCTAACATAAAAGAACCCGAGGTTTTAGTGATGTTTACACTGACGTCGGCACTTTCATCTTCTGTGGACAAATGAACCTTCTTTTCGATACTGTTTGGATCTGTCACATAATTTTTCAACTCTGTAGTGAAACGGTTGTTTGCAAGCATATAAGTTTCGATACTAATTTGCAAGTATATAAGTTTTGAGATCAAGGAGAAACGAAAGAGGGTAATCCCCACAGAGTGGACGTATCGATTCCAACAACTATAAAGAGGGTCGTTAGAACTACGGTTGAACTCTCAGTAGGTCGGGTCGTAAAACGTACTACATGAGACGTATAGTAATACCTACACTCTCAACCTTGTATTTTTTTCGACTCACGTCTTCTTCACTATAAAAACTTAACACCACGACTTCTTCTGAGAACTCTCAGAGAACCTGACGTTCCTCCAGTTTGGTCAGTTAGGATTTCCTTTAGTTGTGACTCATAAGTAACCTTCCTGACTACGACTTCTAGGTTATGAAATTGGTGGACTACGTTTCTCGGTTGAGTAACCTTTTCTGGGGTTACGTCTCTTTTTAACTACTGTCTTCCTCTTTCCTCACTGTTTCCTACTCTACTAATCTATCGTAGTGGTTACGTTGCCTGAACTCAAATTCGTTTGAGACCCTCTATCACTTCCCGTCCCTTCGAGCCGCACGACGTCAGGTACCCCAGTGTTTCTCAACCTGTGTTGAATCGTTGTTGTTATTATGGATTATACTAGACCACTCATACGAAACAATCAATCCACCAATATTGAAAAAGGGGATTGGTATTTTTCGGTGGAAAGTTGAGACCACGAAATATGATGTATTTTTGTTCTCCCGTCACTCTCAGGGGTCCGATTCTAAAGATTTATAGGGACTGAGACCCATAGAAGGGGTAGGAAGATTGAATCTAGATCCTTTCTTTACCGTTTAATCACAATTCACTCCGGTGGCACGGGAGGACTCGAACGTCCAAGTAGTACCGGGTAAAGGGTCTCTCGGGACTGTATAGAAGTTGTCACAAAGGCCGACTGTGACAGTTATTAGAATTTAACTTTGTATTCTTTTTTAGTTAAAGGAGAGGGATTCCTAATGACTCTTTTCTGTTTGTCATGGGTAGAAATACACAGCGGAGTTGAGATCGGTAAGGTCGGACAAGTTGAGTTTCGGATTTCTTCTCTTTAACAAGTGAAACAGGAGAAACGGAGAAAGGTGGAGACGGACGGAACTCAGGGTAGTGTGTGACCGGTGATCCTTTGGATTACATAAGTCACGGTGGTCGACGGATTAATCTCTCTTCTCAGACAAAGAAATCGTGAGAGGAAGTTTCGTAGTTACTTTTACGAGATAAAATACAAGAAAGGAAAAGGATTTTCTTCATGTTGTGATGTTAGGGGAATACTATCTTTCTACGAAATGTTAAGTACTACTGACAAGTGTTCTGTTTCGATAATAGAGTGAAATATCTACTTCTCTGTACCCAAGTCTCTCCAGTTCACTGAACGATAAATAGGGTGCTGATTTACTGTTTCGTCCCGAATTTGCGGTTCAGATCACTTAACATTGAGTCTTGTAAAAGGTGAAATGGTTACTCGAATGGAGTTGTTGATTCTATGAAAGTTGGGTCGTATGTATTATAGTAACCGTCAAAAAGAATGAGTTCTGACCTTTTCTCTGTTGGACTCGTAGAAGAAATGTTTTCTGGTAGTGCACGAGTTACCCTTTTCGTACACCGGTACCAAAGTCTCCCTTCCAAACTCAAACAACAACAACAACACCGATAACGAAGTTGTCGTTAGGTTGAGAGACGGGAGGTACTTCTTACTTCTCCGGGTGCGTTTTGTCCTACACCATGTTTCCTTTGTCCCTTAGTGTTTTCCTCACTTATCGCTTGTTTTTGTAAAAAGAACTTCAAAAAAGAAAAAGGAGGTGTACTACCTTTACCATGGATCCTTCGGTCCTCGAAGGTACTCACGTCCACTCTGTCTCCTCGTCTCTCGACCGTCGTGTCTCGAATCGAGAGAGACATGGAGCTGTGGCTCAGTGAATGAGGGAGTCGAAGGTATAGACAGTTCCTTTCTAGTAGTAATATGATGGATTATCCCAAAATGCCATGGAGCTTTAGTCAAATAAGTTTCGGGACTTTAATGATTGTAATAGTGGGGAACACGGTCTTTCTTTAGGAATAATCCTGAGAGAGGGGAAAGTCCGGAGTATAACCAGGCTGGAACGTGAGTTGTCCGGTGGAGTGACCGGAGGTCCAGGGAGAAAACGTTACCTAGTGCCCCCTATCTTATCATCTCCCATAAATCCTTCGTCAGAAACTAGTCTCAGAAAAGGTAAGATCAGTCCACAAGTATAGTTTTGTACTCAACTCACTGACTTCAAGAGTTCCGACATCGGGTTTACCTATTTTACGTTTACACAAACACATTGTTACCCCCCCCCACAACAGTGTGGGTAGTAAATTATACGGAAATAAAGAAGGACATGTTTATCTCATGGAGGACGATCAGTGAACTCAATACTACCCCTATTTCACAACTGTCTTGTCCGACTCGGGGACGGGACCGGGACGTACAAGTATATTCGTCAACCTTCAACATCCGTCCTTCCGTCCCGCGTGACAACCTCCTACGTTCGACCAAAACTTCCCGCCCTTTCCTGTGTTACCTCTATCATAAATCCATCTCTAAGCTTCCTACTCCTTCGTAATGACGCCGTTTCCCCTACCTCTTGGTCGTAATCCTTCTGTTCATGTCTCTGGGGTTTCCTCCTTGTTTATATTCTGTAAGTTCTCTAGCTTCCTCTAGCAACACTTCCCCTGACTCTTTCGTTCCTCCTCCGTCGACCCCTTCGCCCGTCCCGGTTCGGACTAGTCGGTTCAGTCTCCAAAACTAGAAATAAGATTTTCGTCAAAATGTCTTTAGACGTACAAATTGTAATTTCAATCGAGTAGACTGTGTCACCGTCTTACCTTCACACCCCGTACGTACCTACGTCCTTTTCGTTACTTTCCTCCCGAGGACGACACCAGGTCCGTCTGAGATTATCTCAAGACACTGTTACTCTTCTCCCTCTTCACCAGTCTAGGTTCTTCCTGGATATTCTTACGTCGGGATCTTGAACCGTGATTTAATCGAGATTCCACTCTTCCCCTCTACGAGACAAAGGGGAACCTTATGGACTCCTCTTTTACCTTCCTCAGAGACTATAACTCTTACACGATCTTCTACTTGTACAAATTGGGTGAGACTCCGTAGGTGTACCTTCTTCGGTCGTTCGTCACCCGATCTCGGGTGTTATGTCCCTTGGAACTTGGTGTCGACTCGACATAAACAAAAGTCGACTTTACACATCTTAAGTCCCCTCTACCAGGGAAGACTATTCCGTGTCTCTTTTTTACTGATTGTCTTCGGTCTTCGTCGGTTCTGGTCTAGTGATGGCACTCAAGGGAGGGAGGAGGCAGGTATTAGGAAGTGTCGAGACCGTTACGGTGGGAAGACGGGCAACAAAAATATCGGTGTTCAACCATTGATACCTCGAAAGTCTACGAGAAATGACCATCTCCCACATAAAGGAATGACCCTACCTGTCAACTCTCTGTCGTCCTTTTTTGTCGTTCTTGATTTCGAGACTCCGAAAGATTGAAAGAGATTTTGATAACCGAAAAAGAATGTACGTTCCTACTGATTCGAATGTCAAAGCGTCTTAAACGTCGGGACCCGGTCGAAAGACTGGTCTCGTGAAGGGGTCTTGAAGATGTACGGATCCACCCCGATACAGTTATCGACACAAAGACGAAGAGTCGGTCCAGGGGAGGAGACAGGAGACTCAGTGTTCGACTACTGGGATCCCCGAATCAGTCACACGGTTGTCCTTCGTACTTTTTCATGTTCTTTCACTTAAGTACCGATTTCAAAAGGAACAGGAATCGTGAAGTTGAGTTGTAGGTACAAACTAAAGTCTGAAACGAGAAGTGAGAATCGAGACTCAAGAACGTGTTCAATGAATTAGAGGAAATACTCTCAAGGGGATTGACAATTTACCCTACTATGACGAAAGGAGTATCCGAATACTTCGACTTTATTTTGTACGAGTAGTATTTGTTAATATACTAATATTTTACCTTTACTGTTTATCTAAGTTCCCTAATCTAGACTGTCTCAGGGACCTCGGGCCACCTGTCTCCAAACGCTATAACATGTCCTCCCTCACTAGTTCTGGTAGGGGTTCTTTTTCTTTACGTTTTTCCGTTTTACCAATAGACTACTCCGGAATTTTTATCGACTCTTTTCTTCTCTTCACTTTCCGTTTCCTCTTTTCCTTTATATATGGGTAAACTTACGTCTCAGGGTTTCTTATCGTTCCTCTCTATTCTTTCGGAAGGAGCCACTAGCTACGTTTCTTTATCTCCTTTTTTTATCTTACCCTTTCTGATCTCTAGAGAAGTTCTTTTAATCTCTATAGTTCCCTTGTAAAGTACGTTTCTACTCGTGTTATTACCTGTCTTTACCATACCTAGATTATCTTCGTCTTCCATAATTCTTCTCCACCGTTCTTATGTGTCTTCTTGATATGTTTTTTCTAGAAGTACTGGGTCTATTGGTGTTACCACACTAGTGAGTTGGTCTCGGTCTGTAGGACCTTACACTTCAAGTTCACCCGGAATACTTCGTAGTGATACTTGTTTCGATTACCTCTACTACTTTAATGTCAACTCGATAAAGTTTAGGACTTTCTACTACGACACTTTCACGACGCGAGTTATACGGTCGTTTAGACCTTTTGAGTCGTCACCAGAGTCCTGATCTTTTCCAGTCAAAAGTAAGGTTAGGGTTCCTTTCCGTTACGGTTTCTTAGGAGTTTGATGACGTGTTTACGTGAGTAGAGTGTGTGATCGTTTACGTGTGATGGCGTGTTTACGTGAGTAGAGTGTGTGATGTAATGATCGTTTCATTATGAGTTTAAAGAGGTTCGGTCCGAAGTTGTCATGCACTTAGCTCTTGGAGCTGTACAAGTTCGACCTAAACCTTTTCCGTCTCCTTGGTCTCTAGTTTGACGGTTGTAGGTGACCTAGTGGCTTTTTCGCTCTCAAGGTCTTTTGGTAGATGAAAACTAAATAACTGATACGGTTTCAGAAACTGACAAACCTAGTGTTATTTGCTACCTTTTAAAAAGTTCTCTACCCTTATGGTCTGATGGACTGAACGGAGGATTACTTTAGACATACGCCCAGTTCTTCGTTGTCAATCTTGACCTGTACCTTGTTGTCTGACCAAGGTTTAACCCTTTCTTCATACAGTTCCGACATATAACAGTGGGACGAATAAATTAAATATACGTCTCGTGTAGTACTCTTTACGACCTGACCTTCTTTGTGTTCGTCCTTCGTTCTGACGGTCCTCTTTATAGTTATTGGAGTCCATGCGTCTACGGTAGTGGGAATACTGTCTTTCGTTTCTTCTTGATTTCTCGGAGAACTGCTTTCACTTTCTCCTCTCACTTTATCAACCGAATTTCAAGTTGTAAGTCTTTTGATTCTAGTACCGTAGGTCAGGGTAGTGAAGTATCGTTTATCGACCCCTTTGTCACTTTTGGTACTGTCTGAAATATAAAACCCCGAAATTTTAGTGACGCCTACCACTAACGTCGATACTTTAATTTTCCGCGAACGAGGAACCTTCTTTTTGATACTGTTTGGATCTGTCGTATAATTTTTCTTCTCTACAATGAAACGGTTGTTTCCAGACAGATCAGTTTCGATACCAAGAAGGTCACCAGTACATACCTACACTCTCAAGTTGATATTTCTTTCGACTCGCGGCTTCTTAACTACGAAAAATTGACACCACAACCTCTTCTGAGAACTCTCAGGGAACCTGATGTTCCTCTAGGTTGGTCAAGTAGGATTTACTTTAGTCAGGACTTATAAGTAACCTTCCTGACTACGACTTCGACTTCGAGGTTATGAAACCGGTGGACTACACTTCTTGACTGAGTAACCTTTTCTGGGACTACGACCCTTTATGACTTCCACCCTCCTCTTCCCCTACTTTCTCCTACTCTATCAACCTACCGTAGTGACTGAGTTACCTGTACTTAGACTCTTTCGAAGCCCTCAACCACTACATGTCCCTCCGGACCGACGTCAGGTACCCCAGCGTTTCTCATCATGTACTGACTCTCTGACTTGACTTAGTATCTGATAATCATGTATCTTTCCTTTGAGCGAGAAAAGAAAGGTAAGACCTCATAAAAAGGTTCCTACCAGGTACTTGATAGACTTAATCATAGTCCCTCCGAAGATATTTTTAGTCTGAGATCCTGGAAGAGGTAACTCTCAGGTGTGAATACACCGTCTTCTCTTTCAGACTAATAAAGGGAGTCAAACTCTCTTTTGTGACTTTTACGACTTCTGAGAAAACTAGGATTTAGTCCCCAAGAGTTTAGACCGACATGAATAGTTATGAGTGCGGAGATGGACTCAACTTAGTCTTGGGTACTTGTGCCCCGGGTCCGTATTCATAAAGTTCTTCATAAGATTCATCCACTAAGTGATCACATCTGACTCAATTCTTGGTAACCGAAGACAAAATGAATGATTCTATGGTCCCTTAAGATATTAAGGAAAATTAAAGGTAATTAGAGATCGATGGAGGAAAGAAAATGGGGTCGGAGAAAGGTGAAACCTACGGACAGAGGAAAAACCGTAAAATATGGTGTCTTCGTAGACCACCGAAAATCTTCACTCTTGCTGGGTTATAAATGGACACATGGTCGTGACGGGACAACTGCAAAGGGATGGACCTTCACATCTCACCTGACCCGGGGACCCTCTATCCAGATCTCAATTCTCTACCGCGACTGATGTCTTGGGTACCTCTGCGACTCAGAGGGGCTGTTCTGGTTCGACCATGTGTCCCGTGATTCTCCTAATGTACACATTTCTCCTCGAGTAATAGAAATCCCGACGTCGACACACCTTCTTAACGAAGATACACGTTGTCGTCCGAACAATAGACTGAATAGTTCAAGATTGAAACATCAGATAAAATTAATTTGACAATTACCCCCTTTTTTACCATCTGGTTTCTTCGTTCATTTAACGATTCTTTTTTTCGACTTGGAAGTTTGTCGTCTACAAAGGTATAACCGTGTACCTTTTGTCTCTTCCCGTCGATCGGTCTCTTTTGAATTTTATACCTCTGGGTCTAAGGTACCAAGAGACCGGATTTCAAAGGATAATTTACTGTTTACGGACCCCAGTCCCTGTTCCCTCTCCGTTTTGAAAACGGAAGTCATATCAGTTCAACTATTCGAAGAAAGAAACCTTATCATAATTATAAACTGTCTGAAGGAATTTGAATCCCTTCCTCTCCTTTCGTCTGTCACAGATTCCTCCGTACTCACTACAAAGACCTTCCTCTGGAAAACGAATATAACCGTACTAGTATAGTGTCGAAGGAATCAGGGTCTAGTTTGGGTCTTATGATCGAGTCGTAGTTACTGTTTCATTAGTCATTAGAATCTTCTCCCTATGAGGTACGTGGAGTTCTGAAAAGGAATCCAGATGGAGTAGAGACTAAAACGGGGGATCACGGAGGGTAAAAGGAGGGAACGTTTTTTTCAGGTCCGGTGACTTCTATAAACGAAAACTGTGGACGTACGGAGACAATGTGCCAGGGACACCAACGTTAACGTTAAATAAAAGGTGAATGTTGTTTGTACCAAGTTCTAGAGATCGGTTATTACCGAATTTTTGAAGGGTAAAGACTGACACTTTGTCACGGGGTGTTTAAGGTACCTACCCCTTGTATATGGAGGGTGAAATAGGTCAGTCCTGAGATGAAGACTAGGATGAAACGTAGGGTTTCTGTCTATGGTCTAGTGTTCCCTACCTTTCTCGGAGGTTTCTTCCGGTTCTACTTATCGTCAATTCAATTTCATAGTGGCTCTAATGTCAAATGTATTCAGACTAAAGAAAATATAACATAGAAAAAGACAAGATTATTATTTAGGGGAAAGATAAGTATTTTCATCCCCACGGATGAGGTCTACCAAATTCTCCTTCTATAATTCACCTGTAGTGTCGTAAATAAGGATCTCTTCTTTGGATCCCTTAAGAGATGGGAGATTCTTGTAGGTGAACGAAGGTAAGAAAGGAAACCAGAATTCGCCTTTGGGGTCACTTTTTGTTATGATTTGTTCCGTTACCTCTTTTGACACAACCTCTTTGACCTCATACTCCTCTCCTTAAGTTTGACAGGACCCCTCCGGTACTTCCTTTTCATGAAGAGATTTAAACTACACACTACAGATAACACTGGATTTATTTTGTGTTTCTAAGATTTTATTTTATTTAACAAACTTTCCGTGAAGTCTTCGTACCCACCTCCAATACTCTTTCTTGTAAAACTAATTCTAAGTGGTCGGATCTAAGTCCTTTTCCCTTTTTTTTTTTTTTTTCCACAACAGAATTATGGACGACGTCGGAAACTTCGACAGAGAGATAAGAGTACTGTTACTCCGTTACTCCCGTTGTTCGAGTAAAAAGTTTTTTGGGAAACTGTATCAAACTGAAGACCTCTATTATCGGTTTCGTTTACAGTGTCTTTTTTTTCCTACTTTATTTCAAAATACATCTTTTCTGGATCCCGGTCCTCTAATTTCTTTCAGGATCCATTGAGGTCCTAAACGGATTGTACCAACCGACTCGGATAACAATTACTTCAGTCCTCTTTCTGACGTGAGTTCGGGGACTTCCTTGTTAATGATAAAGGTTCTTCTGTGAAGATTAGGGTGGGTTTAGTAGAAGTTTACACAAGGAAACAATATCTCTTCTCCTTTCTTACTTTTCCCCATATGTCCCGTCAATTTTGGTTCAAGAACGGGTTTGGTCATTTAATTAGATACAGTTTTTTACGTCAGTCTATCAATTGTTATGCCATAATATAAGGGGGGTTTAACGATTCTCCCATATGACCTGACCCAACGGTAAAGGAAGAGGTCCCCAAGAAGGACTGGGTTCCTAGCTTAGGGTGGAGGACGTGACCGTCCGTCTAAGAAATGACGACTCGGTAGACTCTCGGAAAGTACCCATATATGAAGGAATATTTAAGTAGTTCAACGTATGTAATTTAGACATACCGAAAAAGATAAGTGAGTATGGAGTTATTTCATCAAAATTTCCTCTCCCCTCCTCTTTAGAGACAGGTCAGAGGATGAAATCCAAAAAGTGGGATCGGTCGATAAAGGTCAACAAAGAAGGATATTCGGAGAAAGTGCGTTTCTAAGAAGAAGAAGAAGAAAAAAAAAAATTACACTATTTCTGTCGATCTTGAACTCTTCGTATTGTCGAATAGGTAGTTCAAGGGAGATCCAGAGGAGGAAAGTATGAGAGAGGTGACGTCTTCAGATAGATGACGGACTTTACTGTGGGGTCCGTGTCTACGGGTCCCGAACTACTCTGGTCGTAAGGGGTGGGGGGTGTTGACGGATAGGTGTCCCTACTGAAGATCTTCGACAAATGATGTATTCGGTCTAGAAGTCGGGAACCACTAACCCGACCCCATCCTGGAGACTGGGTTCAACCTGGTCAGTAGATAAGACTTCCTTGGACCTTCTCGTTTAGTTTCTCGAACTGTCAGAGTCGATGCCGAACCTCACAAGTCAATTTTTGACTTTTGCTTCAGTGGCACCTTGTTGGGATGAGGAGGTACGGTCGGTCTTTCATCTCTTTCGACTACTCGTCACTCCCTTCTTACTTTTTTTTTTTTTTCCTACATGTCTCGTATACGACCTCTTAGGGCTAACTAAATAATTAAAGATAAAAGTCGGTAAAGACAGGTACTTCGCGGGGAGGGGGGTGGGGCGCAGAGAAAGAGGAAAACAAGGACAACCGACGTTAACAGAGGAGAAACATTTAGTGGGAGAACTGATTTCTGTAAGGGGATGAGGGAGGAAGGATGGGAGAGGGGGTGGTACCTGCGAATAGGGGGTACAGAAAGATCAAGACCAAGGGACCTAGGGGTAGAGGACAATGGGGATTCACGATTGAACCGTCATGGGATAGTGACCGAGATATTTCGACACCACAAAACAGATATCCTCTAACTCGACTCCCACTTTCCTAAGACAAGTAGAGGTTCAAAGGTCACTAGAACCTCTATAGAATCAATAACCACTTTACTCGACATTATCTTTTTGGTAAAGACTCCACGGGAATCCGTTTCATACGGAATAAATGACTAGGACGGTCCTAGATCTTTGGTACACCTAAGATTCTCGGGTTGTCCGTTCTAAGTCTTTCATCTCCTCTGGAAGGTGTGCAGGAAAAGTACTGTTCGTAAAACCCTTCAAACCTATGAAACCCCAGTCTATTAAGTTCTACTAAAGAGACCTAAGACGAGATAACACTGTACCGAAGGTCCTAGGGAGGATTAGGGACCCCCTTTCTCCGACAGAGATGCTCAAGGGTCCTTCGGTACTTTAAAGGAGTACAAGTTCGATGCACGGTATTCGTCTCTATTAAACATAGGACATCTCTATATTTAGTCCTATAAATGAATTACTTATGGGGTCTTATTATACGACGACCCTATACTCATTAGGGTTTGAGATTAAAGGTGCTTCAGAGGTCCGAGGAAGTAATCAACAAAGTACATGATCTTTTTGTAGACTCATAGGTGATATAGGGGGAGTAAGATTATGTGACTACGTACTCGTATTGGTAAGTTTTCGCTGGACCCCTCGAGTAACATCCAACAGACCTGTTACTCGGTTAACTCTGAGACGAAGAGGTGTTTTCACACATGTGGACTTGAATCGAGGAATACCATAGTCCCCGAAGGAAAGGGTCGTCTCCTACGATATTGGAGGGTACCCGGTGTTCTAGGAACCCTTACCTAGTGTACCGAAAGGGTCTGTGGATGATATAATTAAAAATTTAAAATAAAATGAAATGTCATGACATAACCAAAACGGTATGTAACTGTACTTAGGCGGTACCGTCTGTGGATGAAATTTATCGGCCATGAGTTTAGGACTGACGGACCACCGGTTTAGCAAACTAATGGGGGGTGACTCCTTCGTCGAGAGTAAAAACGGGAGATTTTTCTATTTCAGCAGTCCTGACTTACAAACACAGGGAGATCTTAAGTACAAGCCTCTTCCGCTACCGTGGGGTGAGGTCATGAGAACGGACCTTTTAGGGTACCTGGTTCCTCGGACCATCCGACGTCAGGTACCCCAACCCTTCTCAGCCTGTGCTGACTCGCTGAAGTGAAAGTGCGTAACCTCTTCCTTTACCGTTGTGTGAGGTCACAAGAACGGACCTCTTAGGGTCCCTGTCTCTCGTCTCGGACGACCCGACTGCAGATACCCGAGAGTGTCTCAGTCTGTGTTGACTTCGTCGAATCGTCGTCGTCATCTTAAGTACAGTCTTTGACATGAGAGGTTACACTACCATAATACTCAACCCCTGAAGTGTTCCATTAATCCTAAGTCAAGTCAAGTCAATAAGTCAGCACAGTCTGAGAAACACCGGGGTACTTGGTCTCGTGCGGTCCGGAAGGACAGGTAGTGGTTGAGGACCTCCGGTGGGTTTAGGTACAGGTAGTTCAGCCACTACGGTAGGTTGGTAGAGTAGGAGACAGTAGGGGGAGAGGAGGACGGGAGTTAGAAAGGGTCGAAGTTCCAGAAAATTTTACTCAGTCGAGAAGGGTAGTCCACCGGTTTCATAACCTCAAAGTCGAAGTTGTAGTCAGGAAGGTTACTTGTGGGTCCTAACTAGAGGAAATCCTACCTGACCAACCTAGAGGAACGTCAGGTTCCCTGAAAGTTCCCAGAAGAGGTTGTGGTGTCAAGTTTTCGTAGTTAAGAAGCCACGAGTCGAAAGAAATATCAGGTTGAGAGTGTAAGTATGTACTGGAGACCTTTTTGGTATCGGAACTGATCTGCCTGGAAAGAACTGTTTCATTTCAGAGAAGAAAAATTATACGATAGATCCAACCAGTATTGAAAGGAAGGTTCCTCATTCGTAGAAAATTAAAGTATCACGTCAGTGGTAGACGTCACTAAAACCTCCGGTCTTTTTATTTCAGTCGGTGACAAAGGTGACAAAGGGGTAGATAAACGGTACTTCACTACCCTGGTCTACGGTACTAGAGTCAAAAGACTTACAACTCGAAATTCGGTTGAAAAGGTGAGAAGAGAAAGTGAAAGTAGTTCTCCGAGAGATCAAGAAGTGAAAGACGGTATTCTCACCACAGTAGACGTATAAACTCCAATAACTATAAAGAGGACCGTCAGAACTAAGGTCGAACACGAAGAAGGTCGGGTCGTAAAGAGTACTACATGAGACGTATATTCAATTTATTCGTCCCACTGTTATATGTCGGAACTGCATGAGGAAAAGGATAAACCTTGGTCAGACAACAAGGTACAGGTCAAGATTGACAACGAAGGACTGGACGTATGTGTAAAGAGTTCTCCGTCCAGTCCACCAGACCATAAGGGTAGAGAACTTCTTAAAAGGTGTCAAAGAACACTAGGTGTGTCAGTTTCCGAAACCGTATCAGTTATTTCGTCTTTATCTACAAAAAGACCTTGAGAGAACGAAACAGGTACTAGGTCGTCTACAACCGTTAAACTAGAGACCAAGGAGACAGAAAAGATTTTGGTCGAACTTGTAGATCTTCAAGTGCCAACTGCATAACGATTCGGACCGAATCTCTTAAAATTCATAGTGAAATGATCGCACACTCTACTCACGTTAACACACCATCAAACTCGTAAGAAACCGTAACTGAAAGAAACCCCAACCTTACTTTGACTGGAAAAGGTCAGGACACCGGTGACGACTCAAAAGGTTTAAACGACCGTATGACTAACATCGTGAAAGTGTCGTAGTAGAAAGTCCTAAACTTTATCGAGTTGACCTTAAGGTAGTGGACGTGATCGAAACAAACATCACTACACTACTTCAGTACTCTACCTTAGGAGTACTTACCCTAATCCCGGGAATATTTTCAGGACTCTCGAACAAGGAGGGACGTGTGGTGGTATACCCCTGTGTCAGATACCTCTTCGACCGTCAGATGTTGGGTTTTTCACAAGAGTGGTCTTGCGTTTATATGATCATGAGACTAGAGTCTGAACTTCAGAAGTCTTGATTTTAAAGACGACAAATATTCGGTAAGTCACATACCATAACATCCCCTTCTTTTCAAAAGGAGTTGACGAAGTCCCAGGGACCGACCCAGACTCTTAATTTGACTGTTTCTGTCTAAGAATCCTCTTTTCGAATGTAATAAATTATACTTTATTTATTATATTCAAAATGTTCACTCTTGGAATTCCTTGACTTCTAGACTTCTATTACCAATTTACCCCATATAAATGAGATCTTTATCCTATCCCGGTTCTCATACTCCAATTCACGTCATCGTACACAAACACACCCGTACTTACGTGAGTCAGTACAGGTTGAGAAACATGACGGACCTGACATCGGGTGACCTGAGGAGACAGGTACCTTAAAAGGTCCGTTCTTATGACCTCACCCATTGGTAAGGAAAGAGGTCCCCTAGAAGAACTGGGTCCCTAACTTGGACACAGAGAACACAGAGGACGTGACCTCTAGGTAACTCGGTGGTCGTTGCCGGATTCACATCGTCTGGTCCCTTGTGAATCTTTTCGGAGAAACCTACGGGGACCCGTAGGGAAACAGAGGTATCCCTTCTTACAATATCCCTTCCGTTAGGAGTGTGTTCCCAAAATAAGGGATGACTATGAGGGACACCTCTTCCTTTACCGTTGGGTGAGATCATAAGAACGGATCTCTTGAGTACTTGTCTTCTCGGACCACCCGATGTCAGGTACCCCAGGGTTTCTCAGCCTGTGCTGACTCATTGATTGTGACTATGAGGGACTCCCTCCTCCCTTTCTTTCCCTACACCCCTCTAGTGTCACTGGAAGGACGGAGACGCTGACAGAGTTTTGGGAAGTCGACTTTTATACGTTATAAATATAATAGGGTAGTGGAGTACCGTTTATCTTCCCCCTTTTCATCTTCTTCATTATCTAGAAAACCCCCCGAAATTGACGTCTACCACTGACGTCGGTACTTTAATCTTCTGTGAACGGAGAACCTTCCTTTTGATACTGTTTGGATCTGTCGTATAATTTTTCGTCTCTGTAGTGAAACGACTGTTTCCAAGTATATCAGTTACGATGTCAAAAAGGTCATCAGTATAGACCTACGCTCTCAACCTGGTATTTTTTCCAACTCGTAACTTCTTAACTACGAAAGCTTAACGTCACAACCCTTTCTGAAAACTCTCAAGGAAGTTGTCGTTTCTCTAGTATGGTCAGTTAAAATTTCCTTTAGTTCGGACTTATGAGAAACCTTCCTGATTACGACTTTGAGGTTATGAAACCGGTGGATACGTTTCTTGGGTGAGTAACCTTTTCTGGGACTTTGACCCTTTCTAATTACCGTTTTCCTCTTCTCCCACCATCTCCTACTCTACCAATGTATCATAGTAACTGAGTTATCTGTACTTAGACTCGTTTGAGACTATCTATCATTTCCTGTCTCTTCGGACCGCACGATATCAGGTACCCCAACGTCTCTCAGTCTGTGTTGAGTCGTTGGTTTGTTGTTATGAATGTTATGAATATAAATTTAATCGTACCGTAATTTACAATATCATTTATGTCTAAAAATTGTCCGTTATGTTTATAACTTAACGTTTAAGTCTTTTCACGATACTTGTACCATCTCTCTGAGGACACTATCTCCTCTCTCTAGTCGAAACCACTCTAAAAGTCCCTTACGGACCGACTCCTTCCTTCTATTTGACTGTCAACTATCTACTCTTCCCGGTCGGTCGGTGTATTTCTCGACCCCCGTCCTCCCAGATGTGACTCCCTGTCATGTCTCCTACAAGGGTCTCTCCTTCGCTGGGTGCTCGATTTCCTCACGTCACATCGACTTTATCCCATTTCTCCGTTTTGTCCCTCCGACTCTGTTTCGACAGCTCCATGATTGGTACTGGGTCAGTGATAGGTTTCAGATAAGGACCAAACCGGGGACCTTACCTTCGATTAGATGGAAAGTATTATTATGGTTCAGTTTCTGTTACGAAAGTCTTAAGAGGACGGGTGGTCAGGTTCCCCCATGTAAGTGATTCGTCAGGGTTCTACTCTCATGGTGGTGGGGGGTATATAAAAGGTGAAACATCTACTCCCCTCTTCACCCCTCTCTGTTTTACCCTCTAATCCTAACTCTATATATATGATCACAATGACGATTCAGCGAAGTCACTACACGCTGAGAAACGTTGGGATACCTGTCGTCGGGCGGTCAGAGAAGATAGGTACCCTAAGAAGTCCGTTCTTATGACCTCACTCCTTACTCTATATATTTGATGGTCCATATTTTGTCTATCGATCACCCCTCGACGACATATTGTATCTTTCGAGTCGAGTGACGAGACACTATTGGATCTCCTCACCCTCCCTCCGAGTTGACCCTCCCCTATACACATATGTATATCGACTAAGTGTAATAACATGTCGTCTTCACTTGTGTTGTAACATTTCGTAAATAGGAGGTTAAAATTTTTTCTCTCTCTTTCTTATCCAAGTTCCTTATGAGCAGAGTGATAATACTACAAACGTACGATCCGAACGTAAGCCTACCACTCTTATTACGACACTACGACGACTAATGTTGACTGTCGATTTGAGTGTAAACTACTAATTGACAGACGGTCCTAGATCCACTTTTTGAAGTACTAAATTAGGAGTGTTCGTATATATGAACAGTGTCTCGGTCTCAGTCCCCATAACGCTCATATAGACCCACTCCTTCCCCAATTCTTTCCAGTACAAAAGAAAGTTCATGTAAACAGTATTACCGTACTTTTTAGCCCACGGTGTCGTACAAATACAATGTCTTAGTGACAAAATCTTTATTTTATGTCCTTACAAATCCGAACAGGAACTCGACCTGAACCCTTGAGTACCAGGTGTTTCGTTTTGTGTAACGAAGGTTGTAAGAGGTTTGTTCTTAGGATTCTAGACTGTCGACTATCTTTGAAATACTGTTTTATTAATCCTGAAAGATTTCTTCACCAACGTAACAGAAGGAATATTCCTCATGTATACTCCCTCTTTGCGAAGAACATCTGATCCGAACGAGGTCGAGATCAGGTCAGATAAAAGATGTGACGTCCGTCCCGTAAAAAGATTAAAAATAAATTACCAGAACGACTTAAAGAAAATTTTAATAGAGGGGTCAGGGTTTTCGAAGAAGTAAGAGTCCGTACCCCAACCTACACGTCGAAACTTGGTGATCTTTTACGAGAAGAGTTCGTGTGGGGTCCGAAAGAGACCTCGGGTGTGTCTAGAACTCTGGAATTGATCAACGGAACCGGTAAAGTGACCTGACTGGAGTCCTACGAGGGTTGAGACGAGCGGTAGGAGAACAATTGAGACCTAAACGGAACACGAAAAGAAAGAGTGGTGTCGAGACATAGATGGAGAGTGACCAATTGTGGGAGAGGACCAACTCAAATGAGGATCTCAAAGGTGTACCAGAGTGGGACTTTACGTTCACTCTGTGTAGGACGTCTTAAATAGAAAACTAAAACAAGTCCGTACTCGAAAATCCTGTAAAGGAAGTTATTACTAAACACAACGTTTTTGGTGATTCTCGGATCTCTTTAAAGTATTCTAGAAATCTCTTCGACGGTTTAATCATTTGGTTTCGTTTTTAGGGTGCACGTTGAAGATCAGAGTGTATGAAAGAGAAAGGACCTGGATCCTTTTAGGATTGTTAAGAGAAAAGGTAGACACGAAAGGAGGTTCACAAACTCTGAGTCTTCTTCTATTGTGGAAGGTGAACGTTTGTCTAGTAAAAGATTCACACAAATTACTTTAACTACAGTATTCTTTTTGTTTGTTATAGTGTCTAGGAGGTTTTCTATTAAAAGGACCATTAAGTCACCAACAAGAGAATTAAGTTCTTACTAATCGCAGGCTTCTTAAAACTTCCGTATACCTTTTGTTTTACCTCGATCGTACGTAACGTATTAAAGAAAACCTGTGTACGTGCGACGTGATCCGTACAATGTGTTAAATCGAGAATTCAGGTCTGACGTACGGGGAGTCAATAGGGTATCTTCTCGTATTTCGAGAGACCCAACGTACTATCTTTAGGGGAAATTTAGAAGACATCATTGAAGAAACCCCGCACAACAAAAGAAATGGTAATATAGAGTTTACCATTTTGTGTATCCAAAATGATTTATAAAGACTTTACTTATACAAAAAGACTAACATATTTATAGATTCCTACCATCCTTTATATTTATGGTGTCTTAATGTACTGAATTTTTCACCAGTAAAGGAGTTTTAATGGGAGGTGGGGGTTGCTGTGTTTGTGACAACCCACTTAATGAAAAGTGAACGTGTGACCACGGAAGACGAAGAACGAGATTGACTTTAGAGTAAGAGAGAAGGGGAAAGGACCAAGAGTCAACAGTAGGGTGAAGGGGATCTCACCAATAGGCGGTGACCACAGACAGATCGTGGTGACGAAAGGAGTCCACTATAAGTAGAGAGTGCTGGTAGTACGTAAGAACGAGTCCCGGACGGTCCTTGTCCTGGGGGTAGAGGGTTGAAGTCACTGACCGCATCTGATCGACACGCAGAGAGTATCACTTGTGTAGTGATACCAGTACTCTGACCTCCTGAGACTAACCGGTCTGGACACCGAACCACACCTTATAGGTGTTCCTTCAAGGACCGGTGTTTGGGGTTGATGGTGTTCTATTTTTCGTCGGATAAGTAGTCTGGTCGGACCGAAGGTCATTTCCAGTTAAAATTTGGTGGAGTTCGGGTAACCTTAAGACATCTTCAGAGGTCTCAGCACAACGTCTCTATGAGAGGAGCCGATGACGTGTACGTAGGATCGGACTGACCCAACACTAGACCTAAGTGTCTGTCTCGACAGCGAAACATTAGGACTAAACAAGGATAACTGTTATTTCGTAAATAGGTGGTGTCCGTTACTAATGGTCTCAAAGTGAAGAGAAGACCAAAGGACAGTTGAGAAAGACCCATGAGACGTACCTGTTGACACCAGTCGACGGAGGTTGTCTTTTACAGACAACAGAATCAGTGGTTAAGACCTGTGGGTATAACTGCAAGACGACACTTCGTAGAAGTAGTGTATATTTGTGAATAGGAACAGACCCATTTTTATAACATGTATGTTATCTATCTCACTGTCTCTACTGGGTTTCGTTCTCGTTGAGTTAACGTGTAAAATGATAACTGAAGTTTTATAAAAGATTTTTATTTGATGAGAAAAGATGATGAAGAGTTTTACAAAAAAATTTTATTTGACTTCGGTCATCCAGTATTTTACTTCTAAAGTAGGTTCCCGTTTAAGATTCTCTATGAGACCGAGTCCCAACAGAACTCGTTCGGGTCCATCGTGACAAGTGACCCCACTTAGGTGAGATCAACATGTCCTAACTTTCTACCCCAGGTGTACCAAACCCCATTTAAAAACGTAAAGAAAGAATGGGGACTTTTTTAGTAAAGTATCTTATTCTCATATCTCGAAAACTAAAGTTAAGTGGTTTTGACTAATTTTGGTCTTTTTTTTTTAATTTTAGTTTCCGGGAGTCCTGTAGTCATGATAAAAAAAAAAGAAGTAGAAAACGAAATTTCCTCGAAACGATTTGCAAAAGTCATTGGAACTTCAAGAATCCTGTACTCGGTGGGAAGAGGAACGTACCGGGACATTATTTGGAAAGAGATCAGGTTTGAGTTTATTTATTTATTTATTTGTTTGTTTTCTTTACCTCAGGTTTAGTTTCTCGATCACCAAAAGAAGAACAGTTTTGCTTTTTCAATTGGGAGATAGTTGTCTATTGTAATGAAGAGGATCTCCGTCCACAGTAGTACCAAGTCTGGAATCGACACGATAGAAGGTCAACACCATGGGTGTCGTTCAATTAAAAAATATTACCTTCATTATGTAGTGAAACCACTTGTATGACCGAATTCTTTGTTTTCGTATTATCTCTAACTATAAACCTCGGAAAAAGGGTTTGGTCAAATTCTCATGGTAGGAGCTACGTATGGTTGTTTCCTAACTGGGATAGTAACGCTCGGAAGCAATGAGTTTGTGGGAAATCCTTAAATTCTTTTTTAAGGACAATCGAACAATCCTACTTCATCCAAACGTTACTTCAACAAAAATGATTTTAAGACACAAAAAAAAGTACAAGATGTATAACACTTTATTTTAAGTATAAAATACCTTTTTACTTTTATACCCTTTATACTTTATACTTATAAATTTGTAATTTTTGACAGGAGACGTGAAACCGGGCGAGAGAGGGGCGATGACACGTAACACGTGGACGTAACTCGCAGGTGGTTTGGTTGGGGAAGTCGTCTTCATTGACGAGTCGGTATTTCTTGGTGTACTCGACAACTTGTCGTAGTCGTTCTGTTGGGAAATTTTCCATTGTAAGGAAGAATTAGAAAAAAAGGAGGAATTAGAACATTCCCCGGTGTCACTATAAATCTAAACCTAACACCTTTGACAGTTATTGTGTAGTAAATTACATGTCGGGAGACAGAGTTTGAATGTGTTGGTACGGAACTGAAGATTGTACGTCTTGCTAAGAGTCTCGAAAGGCTCTACATCGAGGACTCAATATTAGGAGTTAAACTGATCTTGTCTTTACAGATAAAGAAAATTATAAAACTAATTAAATAAAATTAACCCCCGATTAATAAAATGTTATAACATCACCCAAAACGGTATATAACTGTACCTAGTCGGTACCCCCACACAGGGGGTAGGACTTGGGGGAGGACGGAGGGAGGGGTAGGGTAGGGAGTCCCAACAGGGTCAAGTGACCAAAACTCACGGGACAAAGTACGTAGTTTGAAACCAGTAGACAAAGTGTATACCATTATATGTACGAAGTCACGATAAGAGAGTTTAGTAGGGTAGGAACGGAAGAGGGTGTCTCAGGTTTTCTGACAAGAAATATAGACACAGAGAAAACGACAGAGTGTATGTCCCAGTAGTCTCTTCCGTTACCGTTGGGTGAGGTCATGAAAACGGACCTCCCAGGGTACCCACCTCCTCGGACCACCCGACGTCAGGTACCCCAGTACTTCTCAACCTGTGCTGACTCGCTCAAGTGAAAGTGAAAAGTGAAAGTACAGAACCTTTACCTTTACCGTTGGGTGAGGTCACAAGAACGGACCTCTTAGGGTTCCTACCCCCTCGGACCACCCGACGGTATAGACCCCAGTGTGTCTCAGCCTGTTCTGACTTCGTTGAAGCATCGTCGTCGTCGTATATCCCAGTAGTAATGACAGAAAGATTTAAGGTATATATACACAATTATGTGACATAACCACAAAAAGAAAGACTGAATGAAGTGAGACACATTAACCGAGGTCAAAGTAGGTAGAGTAATCTTGACTAAGTTTACATAAGAAAAATTACCGACTCATTATAGGGTAACAAATACACATGGTGTCGAAAGAATAGGTAAGTAGACGGCTATCTGTAGATCCAACGAAGGTACAAGATCGATAACATTTGTTACGACACTACTTGTAACCTCATGTACACAGAGAAAGTTAAGACAAAAGACGTCACACATACGACTCGTCACCATAACGACCCAGTATACCGTCAACATAAAGGTCAAAAATTTCCTTAGAGGTGTGACAAGAGGTATTACCGAAGGTGGGGTGGTTGTCACAATTCTCCCAAGGGAAAAGGGGTGTGGGAGAGGTCGTAAATAACAAACATCTGAAACCACTCTACCATGGAATAACACCAAAACTAAACGTAAAGAGACTATTACTCACTACAACTCGTAGAAAAGTACGCAAACAATCGGTAGACATACAGAAGAAACCTCTTTACAGATAAATCAAGAAACCGGGTAAAAAACTAACCCAGCAAATAAAAAGACCATAAACTCGACGTACGCGATGAACATATAAAAACTCTAATTAAGAAACAGTCAACAAAGTGAATGATAATGAAAGAGGGTAAGACTTCCGACAGAAAAGTGGAACAAATATCAAAGGAAGTAACATGTTTTCGAAAATTCAAATAAATCCAGGGTAAACAGATAGAAACTAAATAAAGGTAATGAGACCCTCCACCCAGTATCTCCTAGGACGACACTAAATACAGTCTCTAACAAAACGGATACAAAAGGAGATTCTTAAAATATCGAAGACAAGAATGTAAATCTAGAAATTAGGTGAAACTCAAATAAAAACACATACCACAATCCTTCATAAGATCAAAGTAAGAAAATGTCCACCGACTGGTCAAAAGGTTCGTGGTGAACAATTTCTCTAACAGAAAGAGGTAACATAAAAGAAAGGAGGAAACGTTTCTATTCCACAGGTATCCACACATCTAAATAGAGACCCGACAGATAAAACAAGGTAACTAGATGTAAAGACAGAAACACGGTCATGGTATGACAGAATTACTGACATCGAAACACCATATCAGACTTCAGTCCGTCCAACTAAGGAGGTCAAGGTAAGAAGAAAGAGTTCTGACGAAACCGATAAACTCCAAAAAACATGAAGGTATGTTTAACACTTTAACAAAGAGGATCATGACACTTTATATGGTAACCATCGAACTATCCCTAACGTAACTTATACATCTAACGAAACCCATTATATGAGTAAAAGTGACATAACTAATAAAGTTAGGTACTTGTACCATATAAAGAGGTAAATAAACACAGTAGAAACTAAAGAAAGTAGTCACAAAATATAAACAACTGTTACAGTCTAGTTGAAGTTTAGGTCGACAGATAGAGTTTAGAGTAGGAGCAAAGAACAACGAAGGAGAAAGGTGTCGAGAGTAGGAGACTCAGTATAAGGGTCGTTCAGTCAGATACCAAATCGATTTTAATTTTCTCTGATAAGGACATAGTTACATACCGTTTTGGTTATGTCATAACATTTCGTTTTATTTCATTTTTAATTTTTTTCTTCTTAAATTTTTTATTTTTTATTTTTTTCTCTGATAAGGATACTTTACAAATCATCACTCATATGTTTAAAATTGAGACTCTTTCATATCTGACAAACTTGTGATAAGGTGAAACCGTTTGTTTACGTTGATCAGTTTGTTATTTGACAGTTAAATGAATAGGTCCTGTCAGAGAGTCATGTGAAGGTGAGTAAAACGGTCATATGTACTAGATCTTGTCGTCTAAAGTTGACACGTCCAAATAAATATGTACTAAAAAAAAAAGTTGTTGTTTATGGGACCAACGTTACCTTGTACGTTCATGAACACCGTCACCCCGTCCGTGTTACTGTTTCTGTGTCTGGTCTTCGTCACTTCTGTGATCTCGGGATTCCTCCAAACGGACCCATATGTCCGATCAGTCATTTCCTTTTTCCTTGACTGTGAAGGACTCATGGATACACGAATCATTATTCGGTAATCTCTATTGGTTCTTCCCTGTCTTTACAAAGACTACTGTTTGAGAACCTTTTAAAAGACTCGGGACACTAAAGATTGTTCTGTCCGACTTTCTCACGAGTACTCGTAGAGATCGAATGGAGGTTTTTACCTACAAAAGTCCGACTGTACTTTTGTTTCTTCAAGGAAGAAGATCTTATTCGTATAAAAAGACAAGGAAAAGTCACAACGGGTGAAGGTTTAATAATTGGGGAATAGTATACTAACGTTCGTTCACCACGTCAATCCTCTCTACCCTCTGTCGTCGGAGGGTACTTTCTCCGGGAGGTAGATGACAGGAGCCTTCTGTGGACAACAGACAACGAAATCTTCCTGGACCTGAAAAGTTCGTAAAGCCACGAACATTGTTCAGTCTAGTCTGTTTACATTTGCTAGTATGTCAAGGGAGGATGACTAATTGTGGTCGGTTGTCCCTCAGTGAACAGTAGACCACTGATAGACTATCTCTTCTTTTAAGTCTCATCTCCGAATAACGGAAATCGAGACCACAGTGAAGTTAAAGGTTTGAGGTGACGACTTGTTTAGACCGAGAGTCTAAGAGACTGTAGATTAAGAATATAATCTTTGAGGAGAAAAGAGAGGAGATGATAGTTCACGGGAACTCTGACTACCGGTGGGTTGACGGGACATAGTTAGTGGAATGGTCGGGAGAGGTTCGACCTCCTACTCATACCGAAGACCGTGAGTGAGTCCTTTGTAGTCACGGTCAGGAGAATACGGACATGAAGAATCCCTCTTTTTTTTCGGACAGATCGTAATTACAGGGTTTATGAGACGAGTCACCAGAGCGGTGAAGACTCCATCGATGAGGGACACAGTATGTTCTCTTATACTCCCTTTATTTTAGTTAAACTCCAAAGAACACGATCACTATTTCTTAGGTGGACGGTTACGTCCTCTACGTTCTTTGCGTCCAAACTAAGGACCCAACCCTTCTAGGGGACCTTTTTCCTTTACCGTTGGGTGAGGTCATAAGAACGGATCTTTTAGTGTACCTCTCTCCTCGGGCCGTCTTATATTAGGTTCCCCAGGGATTTCTCCGTCTGTGTTGCTCGTGTTGTAACTCCAAGGTCGGCCGTGTCACTTCCGAGAGAGTCGAGAGAACTCACTTTGTCGATGAGGGTCGGGTAGATATTAGACACGTGAGAAGATGACTTTACGGTTATTAGAGAACATGAAAAATTACTAATAAACAGAGGGAAATCTTCTCCCTTGTGACTTCTCCCTGTCTATTAAATAGAGTAAATAGATAGGTTTCACAAATGGAGTCAAAACTGTGTACTCGAGAAGTTAGTTAAACAGTCTAACTTATAAAAATGTAGGACTTTAAGTAAGATCTTCTCCAACTCTTAAATTTTTTACATTATTGGTGATTAATAATGTCTTTTATGACTATACTTTACTTATCGTAAAACTAAAAAGTATCTGTTATTTCTTGATTTAACAATCGTAAGAGGTTTCTTAGTCACCACGTATATGTACATACGTACATGTACATACCCCAAAGAATATTTCTTAACCAAGGTCGTCGGTAATTCCGACCGTCAGGGTCAAAGACGTCAACCGTTCGACATCTGGTCCCCTCGACCACCTCATTAAATTTGATTTACGATCGTCTAAACTCTAGGTAGTCAACGGTCGTAAAGTCAAACCCTGATTTCCGTACTTTTTCAGAGATAGGGTTGAGTTTCCGTCAGGTCGTTCATCAGGGAGAAAAAGTCCCCTCCCAGTCGGAAAGACAACAGTAGTACGGAAGTTGACTACCTTACTCCCGGTGGGTGGATCCTTCCCGTGAGACGAAATGAGTCAGGTAGTTAAATTTACAATTTGATTAGTTTCGTGTGAGAGTGTCTTTGTGGGTTGGAAAACTAAAAAGTATCTGTTACTTCTTAATTTACAATCGTAAGGGGTTTCTTGGTCACCACATCCAGATACATATGTCCATGTACATACCCCAAATAATATTCCTTAACCAAGGTCGTTGGTAATTCCGACTGTCAAAAAGGTTTATAACACCCGTGACACACGGGTTTGTCCAACTGTATATTTTAGATAGTGTAGCTCATACATTTTCAGATTTCACTTACCTAGTAGTGGAGAGAAGAGTGTAAGTGAGTTGTTTGTTATTCCTACATGATAGACGGTCCGTAATGTCTAAGAGAACAAAGGGAGAGAAAAGAGAGTACCCCAGATTGTAAGACGGTTCCACCACCCACGTGGGTGTGCTGTCTTCCCTGTTCATTCGACCCCGTCGTGTCTGTACTAACCTTTATTGGTTGTACTTTTACGGGTTCGTGTCGGGGGTTCGTCCTGAGAAGTGAGTCTAAAAGTAAAGATCTGTTATGACGATCTCTCTTTACGAAGGAGGGTCTCTTTAGTTTCTTTGTAAATGAACCTTACTAAGTGTTTTTCCGAGAGTTTGAACTGACATGAAAATTTTAGTGGGTCCCTCGAAATTTTCGGTGAATACGGACTCGTGACTAATTTAGTCTTGTAGACCCCCACCTCGGTTTCGTAAGTATCAAAAATTTTCGAGGGTTTCACTAAGACTACACATCGGTCCCAACTCTTAGTGACTAAATGTAATTAAATGTGTTAGAATACACAATCCGAAGACTAACATTAATAAGTTCACCAGTGAACGGACACCCCGAAGGGTCCACCGAGTCACCATTTCCTTAGGTGGACGGTTACGTCCTCTGTGTCCAATCTAGAGACCTAGTACTTCTAGGGGACCTCCTCCTTTACTGTTGTTAGGTCATAACAACGGACCTTTTAAGGTACCGGTTTCCTCGGACCGTCCGATGTCAGGTATCGCAGTGTTCCTCAGTCTGTGTCGAGTCGTTGTCTCGTACGTGTGTACGGGAACAGACATGATATACGTAGTAAGAACGACCCCATCGACTATTTCTACTCTTTACCATGTCATGACTATTACTTATGGACCAATTCGACAGGTCGACCAACCACCCCTTAGTCAGGTCACAACGGTGACTATCGATCAAAACCAGACTCTAAGTCACCGGGTACGTAGACACAGTCGGTGAACGATCTTGGTAAGGGTGAACGAGACAAGAAGGGGTTGGAACCACGGTAACAAAAAAGACTTACTGTTTCGGGTTATAGTTACAGACTAGGTGAACGAAACAGAAGAGGGTAGGCTCGAACAATGGTTAAAAAGTTTCATTACCCATTTTAACACGTCGAATAAAGAAGATGACTCCATCGTAACGTGAATACCGTCTTTCACTTCTCCTTGATTTTTCGGAGAACTACTTTCACTTTCTCCTCTCACTTTTTCCACCGAATTTCGAGTTGTAAGTCTTTTGATTCTAGTACCGTAGACCAGGGTAGTCAAGTACCCTTTATCTACCCCTTTGTCACAGTCTGAAATAGAAACCCCCGAGGTTTTAGTGACGTCTACCACTGACGTCGGATCTTTAATTTTCTACGAATGAGGAACCTTCCTTTCGATACTGGTTGGATGTATCGTATAACTTTTCGTCTCTGTAATGAAACGGTTGTTTTCAGGCAGATCACTTCCGATACCAAAAAGGTTATCAATACATGCCTACACTCTCAACCTGACACTTCTTTCGACTCACGTCTTCTTAACTACGAAAACTTGACACCACAACCTCTTCTGAGAACTTTCAGGGAACCTGACGTTCCTCTAGGTTGATCAGGTACGATTTCCTCTAGTCAGGACCTACAAGAAACCTTCCTTACTACGACTTCGACTTTGAGGTTATAAAACCGGTGGAGTACGTTTCTCAACTGAGTAACCTTTCTGAGACTACGACCCTCCCTAACCCCCGTCCTCCTCTTCCCCTACTGTCTCCTACCCTACCGACCTACCGTAGTGACTGAGTTACATACACTCAAACTCACTTGAGACCCTCAACCACTACCTGTCCCTCCGGACCGCACGACGTTAAGTACCCCAGCGTTTCTCAACCTGTGCTGACTCGTTGACTTGATTTGACTTGACTCGTAACGTCTGAGGAGTGTCATTCTCCGTTACCTAAAAGGTGAATACCAGTTCCGTCGGGCCGACTTTTTCGTCTTCGTCGGACCAAATACGGTTTACTCGAGGGTGTTTCTCCGTCCCTACTACCTCTCGTTTTGTGAAAAGACTTGGGGTGTCTTTACCTATGATCAGGTAGACGACGACAACCCGGTTCTGCCTCGTAGAAAGTCCCCATCCGTCAGTTCGGGTTTCAGAAGGAGAGGGGGTCCAGGACAGAGGGCATTTATTACCCCAGTTAAGACTCTCTGAGCCCTGAACGTCCCCCATATATGGACTCTCCAAATTCTTGTGTCCGACAGGTCTACGGTATTGAGTTTAATCTTAAGGTTGTAATGGTGATAATGGATACACTGAACCCGTTTAATAAATTGGAGAGAGTAAATAAACGAGTCATCACTATCGTGAGTGGATAATTTTAACGAAACGTTAATATCCTATGTTTCATACACCTCCCCAATAAATCGTGTCACGAACCGTATATCATTACGAGATCATTTGTAATCGAGAAGAATTGTATTTGCATGGGGGGTCTTCATGTACACAAAATATAATATTGATCACTGATTCCTTAAGAGTACAGGGTAGTCTCAGACCCGGTGGACAGTACTTACAGTTGATAATCGAATCAGAGTGGTGTAGGGCTCGGTCCCTCTTCAGTTCGACCACCGGGTAATCCTTAGTGGGGTACGGGTGTAGTGTAGTCGGTCAATCCCAATCCCAATCCCAATCCCAATCCCAATCCTAGGTTCAAATTAGGTAAAAGATACCGAATACACACGTACGATAGTGAAGTCAACACAGACTGAGAAACACTGGGTGCCCGGCATCGGGTGGTCCGAAGAGACAGACACCCTAAGACCTCCGTTCTTATGACCTCAACCAACGGTAAGACAAGAGGTCCCCTAGAAGGACTCGGTCCCTAGTTTGAACCCAGAGAATACAGAGGACGTAATCGGCCGGCCAAGAAATGGTGATCGTGGTGGACCACTTCGGAAGATACCGAATATTTGTAAAGTATTTGAAGAAAACCAGAAATATAATGTATTTTTGATATTCGAAGAGGTATAAATTGTATTATCTTCATTGGGTTCAGTTGTCACTCCCCGACGTTTAAAAAGAAGTAAATAAGTCATAGAAGTGTACACATAAACAAGTCTGTTATCCGAGGAGTTAAACCTAAGGGTCCCTCTTCCAGTAGGTGAAGGTGACGAGACCCAGTACAAAGGTTTAAAGTGACGTGTTCTCCTCTACACCGGGTTAGGTGTAAAGGGGTCGTCTCTTTGAAGAGATGGGTAGTACTTAAGGGGACCTTCTATTAAAGAGCGGTAGACTCGTACAAACGGAAAGACATACTGAATTATTATAAACCCCCAGTTTTACAAACGGTCACCTTGTGACAACTTGATTGGATCAACTCACGAAGGGTTTCGTACCCTATGTAAGGTAATCTTTTACTAATCAACATCCCTTATGTATCTTGTAATTTATTGTCACTCAGTGTACCACTCTATAAGAGAGAAGTTGAGAAAAGGTCGGAGAGACCAGGTCTTCCAAAGTCAAACCACGATTACATAGAGGTTGTGGAGAGACCGTGAAAGATTTAACGGAAAATGTCTCTTAGGACACAGGGTCTTAGAAGTCTGATGGAACAGATAGAACCTAATTGTTCCGAAATAAAAGTACATAAGTAACATACCAATGGACGATAAACACTACAACGTAGTTAAAAAAGAAATTAAACGTCAGTACTATCTTGTAAAGGAAATTTTTTAAAATTTTACTCGGTTGAATTTTCTCTTAGTTCAATCTTATGTCCGTATAAGTACGACGTTTTGAACGGTTCCAATGTGTGTTTAACTTTGAGTCGAGGACTAAAATGGTTACTGTGGACCCCTGGACTCCTGCTATCACTACGGGTACCAGCGTTACAAACCAACTGTCACTTCGACTCTGTTCTTGGTCCGGAAAGTTGGGGCTCAGTCACGACGAGGTATTAAGGTAATCCTCGAACTGTTTCATTTTCTCTTTGTATCACTCACAATTACACAAATACATAGGACCAGTGTTGATGATGTGGATGAAGTGCGGACCGACTCTTTGGAAGACCACGTCGTGGATTTTTCTCTGAAGGATCTCTGATAATATATCTCACTTCATTCAGTGTTTGTCTTTTTGTCATTAGCGTATGACTACGTATATATACCTTAGATCTTTCCACCAGGACTACTTGGGTAAACGTCTCGTCGTTACCTCTGTGTCTGTTTCTCTTGTCTGAATACCTGTGTCGAACCCCTCCCGTCAGTCCTCTCCCACCCTCCAAACTTCTGTCATTGTGCCTTTGTATGCAATGGTATACATTTTATCTATCGTTTACCCTTAAACGACATACTGAGTCCCTTGAGTTTGGTCCCAACTCTCCCCACCCTACCCCTCCCTCCACCTTCCCTACAAGTTCACCCTCCCCTGTACCCATTTGGATACCGACTAGGTACAACTACAAACCATATTTGGTTGTGTTATGACAATTCGTTAATAGGAGGTTAATTTTTATTTACTTAGTTATTTATTTTAATGTTTAAACGATAGTATTTTCACTGAAGGAAGAGGATACATGTAGAAGATCCAACATACAATTACAAATCCGGAAGTAAAGTCTTTATTCATCTTTATTTCACTCAAATAATGTCCTATCACTTACAAAACGGAGCTAAAGTGTTCATTCTTTTATTCTTTTTTTACGAAAACTTTAATTTGTCGTCAGCGGTTAATCTTTTATCGTATTAATGTAGGTTATAACATTGTCATGATAAAAAAAGTGCAGTTGTTAGTGGATCAATAAATTAAGGGATTACGTTTTGTTCCGTCTTACAATAGAAAACGATTCTCTAATTATATAACATTCCTTCTTACTGGAGGGTGTGTGATTCGTGTAGTCCGTCACAAAAAACGGTGTATCTCTTGTCTGACCTATGTGTAGAGTGGGAACCCCCTTATGACACAAAAGTTTCGTGTATGTGCGAAAATTCTATGGTAAAGAAAGGTGTGAATTCTAATAAGAGACGTCGACTAATAGTAATTTAAAGAGTAACGGATCTAAGAAATCCGAGTAGGTACCGGATAGTCCCCATCGAGTCTACGTTAATGTTCATTGTTTGTAACCATCTGGTGCCGGTTCGGATGACATCGAAATTGGTTGGTCAGCATCAATGAAAATAACCCTTGAGACGATTCATAAAACGTACATAATGAAGTGTATGGGAAGTGTTGTGGGGACACTAGGGAGAGAAAACATATTCCTTAGGTTTCGAATCTTTTCAATTTAAGAATGGGTTTCTATGTTCTTCGACGTCTTGGTCCTAAACTTACATGTGGAAAGACTCAGGGGTTTCGTTTGTCGATTGAAAGACTCCTGAACGTTACTGTTACGTCGTGAGACACGGTTCATCCACGTGTCAGTTGAGTCTGGTTTAGTATCAACTGAGTACTGGAGATAGCCGACTAATAAAGATTTTTAAAAGGTCCAACTATTACCACAACTTTATTCTTTCCTAAAAGAATTAGTGGTAAAAATCCCTTTCTTTCAATCATTATTGGGTATTACGTCGGTAAAAAATTTTATTTTTTACGTGAATTTCAATATCTTATTGATTCTGTTATAGATACATTGACGTTATCAAAAGAACAATTACGATCTTTTTTTTAATGGTTTGTCAAAAAATATTGTTGTGTTTAAACAAGAGAATGTCGAGACTTCCAGACTTCAGACTTTTGTCAGAGTGTTTCGATTTCAGTTCCACAGCCGTCCGACGAGGGAAGACCTTCAAGACTTCCTTTTAAGGAAAGGACCTGAAAAGTCGAAGACGGAGGGAGTCGAGGATCGACGAAGGGTCGTAATGGTGTCGGAGAACGATGGAGGAAGTGTAGGTGATGACTGAAACCCAAAGGACGGGGTGAAGATTTTCCTGCGAACACTACCATATCCCGGGTGGACCGATGGGGTGCGATTGGAGGGGTGGACTTCTGAGATAATAAATTGGTGTAGTTATTTCGGGGAAAACGGAACTTTCCATTGAATGAGTG
Source organism: Capra ibex (assembly GCA_006410555.1). Lineage (NCBI taxonomy): Eukaryota > Metazoa > Chordata > Mammalia > Artiodactyla > Bovidae > Capra > Capra ibex. The sequence goes on along the minus strand of SJYO01043764.1, from coordinate 1,876,848 downwards.
ACTAAGACTCTCAATCCTGTATTTGTAGAAATCCGATAATAACACAGATCACGTTAATGGTTGTAAATGTCAAAAAAAATGAACTTTGTTTTAAAATTTAATTTAACCTTTCCCTAGATTGGAAATAACATTAACGGACGTAGGTTAAAGGTCACGTAAATACCAAAAGGTCCCGAATTGAAATACCGATTCGTTACTAAAAGAAAAAACAAAAGGAAGACCAACCTTTGAAAGACCTCGTGTACCTACGTCACTACCACCAATGATTCGTCGAACTTACTTGCAGACACGTCCTTGGTGACACTACCCGTATAAAATTTTGTCAAAGGAGGTTCACTAGTCTTGTTCCGGTCCGGAACTCAAATCTTCGTCGGACTTTAGACGACGTTTTTTTTTTTTTTTCCTCTCTCTCTCTCTAATATTTTACGTCTCCCGTCAACTGTTTATGTAAGTGATAATCGTCAAGTGATCCTTATCCATTCCCTCGTTTCTCTTAATTTCCTCTCTCTCTTCTTTTGGACGTCGAAGAACTGATTAGGTAACTCGGTCAACTAGTACAAGACTAATCTTGTGTATGTCGTTCTTTTGTACAAGGTATAAGGACACTCCAAATAGAAGATTGACACCTTTTCTTCTCCAGGTGTCGGGCACTGTACTCTTCCTTATGGTTGGTTGGTTGGTTGTTTTTTGTTTGTAAACCGTTTAAGACTCATGTCGTTCGGGTACGTCTTTGTATAAACAAAAACATAACAAAGAGTAAACTTAAATATAGATCTCTTGTAGGTAAGTTAATTACGGGATTCCTCTCTGCCTGTCAGAGGACCGTAGAGTAAGACTAATTTTTTTTTCTAGGGATGTTCCCAACGATGTGTCTATCTCGATTTACAAAACTTCTAAGTTCAACGACGAAGATTTTCTTAGTTCACTGTAACTTTGATATAAACATTTCTCTAGTTGTGTGAAGATTATGACCTTTGAGGAAAATGGATCTACAAAGACAAATAAGTCCGAACGAAGATTACTGTAAACTTACACATATAAGTAAAGGATCCTCCCGTAATTGATTATGTGTTACAATGAATTAATTCTTCGATATTATGTCGAACATTTTTTTTACTCTTTTTTACGAAACTTCGTTGATCGGTATGGATTATTTTATAAGAATAATGGGATTAATCTTAAGAAAAAATAGTCACTCCTGTCTCTTTTTCTCCCTTTTTTTCGGAAACCCTTACCAATTAAGATTTTGAAGGAGGTCATAAAAAGTTTGAAATTACTTATATGTTTTGTGAGTTCCTACCACAATTTTACGTTTAATACCAAACCATCTTCCTCTTCCCCGTTTCCCCTATTCGTGTACCTAAGACGTAAAGAATATTCAGGGATTCACTACAGTGACACGATAAGAAGGGGGAAATTCATCATTGGTGTATCTTTTGAAATATTTTATTAATGTTTAAGGTTTCATGGTGACGTTTGAAAGGACGTCTAGACATTAAAGTTGTCCGGGGAAGACTGACACAGATATAGTGGTCGGAATGTGAGTTTGTTACTCGACTCCACCGTGTTGGGTTTACAGACACCTCCCTTACACCAATATATTTATAAACTTTATCCAATTAAAATTTTGTCCTTGATTCGACCAATCCAACCTTGATTCGAAGTCTGGTCGAAGTTAGTGTACGGAAAATTGTACGAAACGTCAGTCTTTTGTTATCGTTTATTACCATATGCAATATTGGAGACTCAGATCTCAACCGTCAGAATTGTAACACATCCGGTACAGGGGACATTCTTAAACTATATTTAATACACTGTAGATGGAGGGATGTTTGTAGATGTGTGTGTAAAGTATTTATCGAAGTCCTTTGACGTGGAAAGTGCCAGACAGGTACCTAAGAAATTCTCAAACACTTGAAGGTCGATTAAAATTAAGTCTTCCATACTTTCTTTTATTTCTTAAAATTGTAATTTTATTTCTTTACCACAAAGGGAACCTAACGATTACACGTATGTGTGTGTACGTGATATCTCAAAACCGTGCACACCAAGATGTCAACTTAATAGACCCTCTACCACTACCTGTCCCTCCGGACCGCACGACGCTAAGTACCCCAGCGTCTCAGCCTGTGCTGACTCGCTGACTTGACTTGACTTGTAGATAAGGACATTTGAAAGAATCCTTAAATACAAAGTATTACAAAATGTGAAGTGACACATTATTAACTCCCAATATCTTAGCTCGTAATGATCACTCAACGTTATACACTGTAATGTGTGACCTTTTTATGAAGAGTAGTAAAGAGGAGTAAATTTCTACAGTTAATATTTTTTAAGTGACATTTCCCATTTGATTCTTTATGGTCGTTTACAATCAAAAAGTGATTACGTACTTTTATGTACTTTGAACATGTTATGTACTTTTTACGTAATATTGTCAGTTTTTTATTCTCCTTCTCCCTACTAGACTTCTACATAGACTGATTCGTAAATGACGCCGGAATCGGTGTACTAATGATTATTCCGAAACTTCAGTCATGCGTCATCCCGAAAGGACCACTGAATCGACCATTTCTTAGGTGGACGTTACACCCTCTGGACCCAAGTTAGGGACCCAACTCTTTAGGGGACCTCTTCCGGGTGAGGTCATAAGACCGGACCTCTTAAGGTACTTGACATATCGAGTACCCCAGCGTTTGATCCTGTGCTGACTCGCTGAAAGTGAAGTGATCCATGGTTGAAAAGACAAAATGTACTACTTTTTCCCTCAAATCTTAAAGTCTTTACTAAACGAACAAACTTATATTTGGAAAGAACTACTCATCGGAACCACAAATCTCAGGTCTTATGTTATGTATAGTGGCCATTACTATCCTTAATGAAACTGGAGACTCTCATTTTAAAATTTAGTTGTCTCTTAACTAGTTTCACTTTAATACGTTTTAGTTTGGATATCTTTATCTTGACCAGAGTATTTTCGTGTTGAATAGATTCCAGGTGTACTTATATTATTTATAGGTTTCATTCTGACACTGTTAACACTTACCTATCTAGTCAGTTACATGGTAAATTTTTTTGAAGTGTTTTAGTTTAATATCATCACGTCCCGGTGTGGAATACTTCAATACAAGTTATCTGAAATCAATAAGTTGGGATAATAATCCACCTTTTTGGTTTGGTAGAATCGGATTAGGGTAATTTATAAACTGGGAAGACTGAAAAAAGAATTAGAAAACGTAACACGAAAAGGTAACGACTACATTGTTTAAAGGTATTTGATTGACTGAATTTTGTGTGTGTGTGTGTGTGTTTAAATAAGAGAAAATCCAGACCTGCAACCTACAGACTTCACTTCCATTTTAGTTTCACAGTTGACCTATAAAAGACTTCCGAGGTTCCCATTTCTTAGGAGTGGGAATAGGATAAGGTCGACTACCACCGACAGGGGTAGGGAGCCTACCACCGGTCTGGTGAGGTCAGAAGCGAAAACAACAGTATAACGGAAAAGGTTAGGGTTAGCGGGGGGAGGTAGATATTCCTAGGGAGAGTAATGTAACGTTGGTGGACCTATTAACTTTTACTTTTGGAAGGATAGAGTTCTAGAAATTTAATCATCGTACACTTTTCAGGGAAAACGGTATATTCCAATGTGTCTAAATCCTTAATCATACGCCTATACAACTAAAGACGTTCGAAGTCTAGTGACTGTCATTCCCGTGTAGGTGCACCTAAGTAACGAACCCCGTCTGAATGTTTGAGTGTACGGACTGCATGTTTTGGTCTGACAAGTAAAAAAAACTCTGTATGTTATACATTCCTGACTTTATAAATTTAATATACCTCTCGAGAGGAGGGTCACTTCCTCTACGTTCTCTGTACCCAAGTTAGGGACCCAGTCCTTCTAGGGAACCTCCTCCCGTACTGTTGGTTGAGGTCATAAAAGTAGACCTCTTTGAGTACCTGTCCCCTCGAACCGTCCGATGTCAGGAATCCTAGTGTTTCTTAACCTGTTCTGATTTTGTTGTTGGAAGGTCGATGAAATATCTAACACACTACAGGAAGCTCAACGAGGGAGAACTATTGACTTGAGCGTGTCACACTATTGGATCACTAACGTGACAAAAGTCGTCAGTGTAAAAATGTTTATCCATCTGAGTAAGTAGTCTCTTCCGTTACCGTGGGGTGAGGTCATGAGAACGGACTTTTTAGGGTACCTACCTCCTCGGACCATCCGACGTCAGGTACCCCAGCGTTTCTCAGCCTGTGCTGATTTGCTGAAGGGAGAGGGAAAGGGAAAGTTTTGTTGGATCGTATCCACGTGTCATATTAGAAATCCCGTTTGTGATTTTTCTGATTATGTTTTTCTATATCGGTTTGTCGGTAATCTTTTAATCTTATGATTTTTATAAGTTCATTAGGGTTTTTTCCGTCCTTTCTTTCTTTTCCCTTGTTTTTGGTTTCACTTTTTCTTTTGTTTGTGTTAGCCGGAAGGTATAAGTACCCAAGATGTAGGTGTCTAAGTTATTTGGTGTCTAACGTTTATAGACTTGTGTTTTAAGCTTTTAAGGTTTTTCGTTTTGAACTTAACCACCGTGAGGTCGTTGATAAAAGTATCGAAAATATAATATTTACTATTTATTAGATCCCTTTTAAATTTCATATAGACTCTCTAGAATATGATACTTCAGTTCGAGAGATAATAACTTGAGATCTCGATCGCTGGGAGTAGAAGTAGTCACTGATTAATGGGTATAGTGGTGGTCGTCGTCGGTGTTCTTGAGATATATGGCGAACCGACTGAAGATTACTATTACTCGGTGACAAGACAAGTTTCTTGAAAACGACCTGTAAGAATAAGTAAATGTGTGTGTATGTGTGTGTAGTGATGGTGGTAGAGATGGTAACGATTCCTTTTCTTGTTAATATAACATCGATAGTTTTAATCATAAGAAACGGTATAAAAATAGATACAAGAAGAGGAAACTTCTAGTTCTTTCTCTTATTACTAATAAGATAGTAATAAAACTCACTATTAAAGGAAAGACTTGTTAGGATTAACTTTACATAAACAGTTAAACCCGGTACAGGTTTACCAGTGTTAAGATATTCAATTGTCCGAGTCGTAAAATAATGTTTAGACTTTATTTACATAGAGGTCTAGTTCAAGACTGTCCCGATCTTGAAAGAGACAGTTTTTGGAACGGAGTTGAAGTCCTTGGGACAACCCCCTCTTATCTGATTCTCTTTTGGATTATTGGATGTACGTAGTCAGTGGTACTCGGTGACCTTTTGGACTTAAGAGGGAGTCCCTTCTGTTTTTACACAGACCTCTTGTGTAGTCTCGAGTGACTGTCTATGGTTCTGTGAACTTCAATACTTTTTAACCACATTATTTTATCAGGGTTCATATCGAGAATAACATAGATGTGAGAAATTTTTATATAAAAACGTCGATAAGGTAGTTTTACTACTCAGAGAACCTATAGGGAGCACCGGGACACCATCTCTTAGGCGGACTGTTACGTCACCTGTATCCAAACTAGGGACCAGACCCTTCTAGGGTGTATGACTCGTAATTGATTCGGGTGCTCGGATTTCGGACACGAAACGTTGTTCTCTTTGGTCCCGTTACTCTTCGGACGTGTGGTGTTGATCTCTCCTCGGGGGTGAACGGTGTTGATCTCTTTCTGACTCACGTCGTCACTTCTGGGTCGTGTCATTTTTTATTTGTTTACTTATTTTAAATTTTATTGCTCAGAGAAATAAGCGGGGAACTTAGATCCGGTCAGGACACTACACGAAACCGATTATTTTATACCTCTTTCGCTATAATACGGTCAAGACTCGACTTCAGAGTCCTCCGTGAAACACGAAGGGAAAAGGAAGAACCTTGGGACGGTGTTAGTATACTTGTTTGGGCTCGATCGGACAACCTCCTCTCGAGTCGGTTCTGCCAGGATCGGGTCGGGGATTGGTCGACTAGGTGTATGCACATTCTTCCGGATCGGTTCTGGTCGTCTCAACGAATAGGTTGGGTGTCGACGAGCGTCTGTGTCTTACTCGGGCACCCTCTGGTCTTGACGGATCGGCTGCCTGAAGTTCGTTTTATATGAACATAGAAATTTGTTAATTCTAAACCAAAGTATGTTTAATAATCTGTTATCTATTGATTTTGTATTTATCTACTCTCATAGTTATAACGGTAGTAGTCTCTACATCTGGAAACCCTTCTTAGACCTAGATTAAAGGAGTCAAATACTTATGTTTATTTCTATTTTATATCTCTTTTACTTGATTCCCAATGTTCGCGGTCGATCGAGAAAAGAAATGATATAAATCGATTATAATGTTTTAAAGGAACTAGTCAAGATAATGTTATTATATAATGATTGATCGTGAAACCGTGATTTATAACTGTCTGTAAATATGATTTTGAAAATGTAGCCCAAGAGGGATATTATAGCCCTTTATTTCTAGGAGTCTTAGTGTGTACCTTACGGATAGTTATACTTAAAACATTGTGTTCCCGGGTACAGGATGTCAAAGTGATGTAAACTGACGGAGGGTGATACCATTCCGTTTCTCGACGTTGAATATGACCCGACTTTAAAATTTTAGTCATGTGATTCGTTTATTATTGACGTCAAGTTTAATAGGAACTTTTACAGAAACGGATATTTAATGTGGTGGTCGACAGTCCTTCAGGTGGTCTCAGTCAAAAAGGAGGTCATAACTTGTCTGTCGATCTCAAACCCTCCCTCTCTCCAATCATATTTATCTATCTAACATATAGTCTTAGGTGCAACTTAAAATTTTCTTTATGTATGTGTGTACCGGTACACAAAATATTTACCAATCTACGAGTGTGACGTTCTCTATATACTCTAAACTTTGGATGATTTACTAGTAGTATGAGTGGAGAAGGTAGAGTAAAAAGGAAACCGGGTATTCGGTCTGACTGTCTACCTTAGTACTATAATTTTAAACGAAAGAGATAAGGACAAAGGAAGGTAACGGTTCATAAATTTGTGAATTTAAGTGTTTTCAATTTACACATATAGTACGTTGAAGTGAGATGACAATGTCCTTTTGTATTGTACGGTGGGGAAGGTCTCAGTAGTTCCTTCATTCGTATACACCTTTTGACCTTTCAACTGTGTACTCGTCAGTCCTTGGGGATCAGAACTAGGGACTAGACCGTGAGTGAACGATGTACTGGAACGACACACAGTTTTAGGTAAACGGTAGAGACCTCGATCCAAGGGAGTGGACATTTTACTAAAGACTGAGTCTCTTTACGCGGAATTGGGGAAGTATGATTCTCTATTTTGTGTCGTCCATTTTAAACTGACGAAGGTCCTTTAAATTTTTCCCACCCCCTCCCCACCCTAACTACGTACCGAGGAGAAGGAGTTCCTTGTTGACCAAAGGGTCGTCGAGAGGACCTACGAAGGACTCTGGGTCCGAAGATGGAAGGCTGTCTGTGTAACAGGTGGGTACCCAAGACACTACAGGACCTAGGTCCCATGATGTTAGGACTCGACGTCGGAGGCGAGGCAGGGGACAATGGTCGTATTTAGAACCGTTGAATGATTTCGATAGATATTGAAGTTAAAGGAGTACGTACGTTGTCTTGATTAGTATATATAAATTGGATGTGTACATTATTATCAACCACAAAAACAATTTACATATTCTATTGTATACAATTCGGGTCAATAAAACACGGGGAACCCTAGTAAATTTGTGAGGTTTTCGTTGTTTTTATCTTACGATGAAAGAATTCGTTATTTTATTTTTATTTATTTACCCGTATCACTCGAGTCCTTTGTCTTTCCTCTCGTTGGTCTGGAACCTTTCTGACCTAGGTCCCGTCTGACCCCATAGGCGTGTCATCCCATTTACAGGGATGCAACCAAAGACGGGGTAGCTGGGAGATACAAATCCTACACGACTCTCTCTATTGGGTCCACCGAATCGAACCTAGTATCCTGATGTAGACTAGTTTCCCTTTCTCGGGACACTCCCTTTTGGGGTAAGTTCGACGTGTGTCACTTATGCTCACTTGAGGGACTTTCTTCCTCCGGGACAATGATCTTAGTCTCTGGTCTACAACGACCCTTCCCTCTTTGATATAAGGTGTGGGTCAGTACTCTCAATAGTAGTTTCAATGTGTTGTCAATTTAGGATTTTTCAATGACAACCCAAAACCCAAAAAAAAAAAAATTACCGGACAGGTTATTTTAGTGGGAAACCCACACTGAAACGGCACTAGAGAGGACGAGGGGTTGGCCGGACGACAACCCGGAAAACACCAAGGTCGGTGAAAGGGTGACTTGCAGAACGACTCAAACAAACAAACGAACGAACAAAAAGAAACCAAAAAAAAACCGGTGTGGTGTACGGTACACGTTAGCATCGAGGAGTTGGTCACTGACTTGGGTACGGGAGACACAACCTTCCTGTCTCAGAATTGGTGACTTGGTCCCTTCAAGGTCAAACGGTTCAAATTAACAGAAATCCCTGGGTTGAGAAGTACCTCCAATTGACCCGGTGTTTTGTGGTAATTAGGTCACCCATCCGAATCCATAGGATTTGTTTTCTGAATCAAAAGAAGTCAATATCTTGGTATTTTAGGGGTGTATTGACTACTTACTTTTTTAAGTCTTTGACACTAGAAGTGGGTCTTTGTTGTGTTTCTTTACGTCTTTGGTCTCGTCCTTACGTCGGAGAGGCACTTGAAGAGAGAGGCACTGAGGGAATACGACAAACTTGTCGACAGTGTCCGAGTCAGACCAGAAGACTTGGGAGACACTGTAATCCAGTCTATCATTGTAGTTGTTACATGAATCGGTCCTGTCTTAATCCTCTCCTCTTTTTAGTCCCCGTTTTCTCTGGTTTTACTTATCACGTCCGACAAGAAACATTAAAAAGAATCGTTTTCTTCCTTTACAAACCAGATATAAATCCGAGTTCTCGAGGTCTAGGATTACACTTAACAGAACACTAAGAAAATTAGAAACCGAAAAAGAAGGGGTCGTGTTTTATGGACCTATTTATAAGGTGGACGTTAGACTTTCACTCCTTGGTATTGCGTCAGATTTAATCAAAAGTCCTATTGTCTTGGTGATCTACAGTCCTACGACCCAAGAGTAGATTGACGGTTGGTGACGGATTGAACTCCCCGTCACGAAAGGAAGACACCCAGAGTCACAAGAGTAGGGAACTCGGTCCCAAAGATTCCAGGGAAGGAAGGACTAAGTAATCAGTTACTTCGATCCCAGTCTCCCTAAGGATCCTTGTTTACGAAGGTCACATAACGCTCCCGAAGGGACCACCGAGTCTACCACTCCTTAGACGGACGTTGTACCCTCTGAGTCTAAACTAGGGAACGAACCCTTCTAGGGGACCTCTTACCTTATCGTTGGGTGAGGTCATACAAACGGACCTCTTAAGGTGCCTGTCTTCTCAGATCGTCCGATGTCAGGTACCCCAGTGTTTCTCAGCCTGTGCTGACTCACATATAACTCTTTGGTTCAAAGAGGACCCCTTCTGTATGTACTTCTAATTTCACTTAGTAAATGGGTGGAACTAGACTTTCTAGTTCCCGACTTCTCGACTTTTCACGTGAACAACTACAATGATCACTCGAGACCTTAGAGTGAGAAGTACTTGTACACAAGATGTCATAAACTCTACTGTTATTTTCGGTCTTCAGTCATGTGAAAAAGACATTTACACTTTCACGTTCAGTGAGTCAGTACAGACTGAGAAACACTGGGGGTACCTAATATGTCAGGTACCTTAAGAGGTCCGGTCTTACAACCTCAGTAAAGAAAGACGTTCCCTAGAAGGGTTGGGTCCCTAGCTTGGGTCCAGAGGGTGGAGCGTCCACCTAAGAAATGACCGACTCGGTGGTCCCTTTGGGTTCTTATGACCTCACCCATCGGATAGGGAAGAGGTCTCCTAGAAGGGTTGGGTCCTTAGTTTCACCCCAGAGGACGTAACGTCCGTCTAACAAATGGTCGACTCGATTTCCAGTCTATGATTTATGAAATCCGAGACGTCCGTCTCGGTCGTCAGAGACAGTGACGATAAGTTGGGACGGAAACATCACACTCTCGTCTGTGTCCGTTGTTTACTTCCTCACACCAACACAGGTCATGTTTCTACATACTACCTCTGAGCTGGGTGCCCGATGTCATACGACTGAGGACCGTGTTCCCTACCAGAGTGAAGTGTCTCTCTACGTTCCGGTTAATCGTAAATAGGAATGCCTTCCTCAGACCTCCCTTACCACGTTTGAGTATTTTATTAAACCTTATTATTATCATTATACTTCTAGGGACTGTATCCTCGGTGTTGTACATCTAATTTGGGTTTAAGGTAATAAGTCGATTAACCGTTTAACAATTTGGAGGTGGTTGGAGTCAAAGAATTAAAAATTTACCTTTTTTTTTTTCCTTTACGATACGGATTTCCTTATTCTTGTTCTTATCAATTGTCAAGTGTAAACTTACAGTAGTATTTTAAAATTTTCGAGGAAAATGAAAATAGTAGTATAAATTAAGATTTGTTTTGAATCAAAGACGGATTTCACCATCTACAATAGATTGAGAGTCGTAAGACTGAAAATCTATGGTAGTAAAGGTAAAAATACCTATTATGTGAATTTCAGTACACTTCTCATTTTGACTCTACTTTTGTGAACTTTTGACATGTAATCGTATTTCACAATATTAACGAGTTCTACTTATATTAAGAAGGGTCTATGTTAAGAAGGGTTAAGAAGGTGTCTAATTTCATCACGGAAAAGTAGTACCTTAAACTTAGATTAAGTTGTACACGTAAGATTGTGGGTGATAACATACATTAGTCGGAGGTGGGAGTTCCTCGAGGACTAGGGGTATGTATGTCTTGGGATTAAGTGGGGATTCCTTTCCGATCTCTTAGAGAGGATAAAGGAACGGGAGGGATTTCGTATAGGTTCTTTTGTCTCAACGACAATAAAAGTACCTGTAATATCAGTGTACCGTTGTCTCTAGGTCTGTACCAAGGGTGGACACGATTATTTTATACACTTCCTTACCACTCCGTCTCTACAAGTCACTTTAGACCGGAGAAGGTTGAGGGTTGACGGGACGTTCACTCTCCGACGTCTCTAAGAGGAAACGGACTTGTACGTATTTCCGTTCCTACTGTCCATGGGTCGCTCATAGAAGGGTACGAAATGTCACCTACTAGTCTACTTTTTCTGTGTGTGGTCCTGTAGTGACAGTTCACAAACTTTAGTAGGGTCCGTAATGGAAATCTGTGATGTGTCAAAATTTCTCGTTTGTGGTACCAACAAATTAAGGTAGACGGCTCGTGGAGTGTCATATTAAACTGTGAATGCACTGAAACAAAAACAATAAACAAAAAAACCACCAAAAACTATACACAAAGAAAAATGATGTCAACTGGGAACTTGTTGTGTCTCCAATCCCTATGGATTGGTGGGGGATTTCGTCAGTTTTTAGGTACTTATTGATATAAGTCGGGAGATATAGGTATCAAGGTGTAGGTCCCTAATTTGGTTACCGTCTGACACATCATGTTTTTAAACGTACATTCACATGGGTGTGTACGACAAGTTCCGAGTCGACATTTCCCGCGTAACAAGATTATGTCTTTTGGTCCTTTATGTGTGTGTGTTTATTTATTAACTACTTTGTTCTCATTAGGTATTAAAGTATTCCGTTTTATCGATACTTACACCGTTTAGGAAAAGTCTCTACCGGCGTTGGTGAGGAGGGAGGACGTGCGTGTAGAGTAGATCTCTACCTCAGACTAGAAGGGAGGGGAACTTGGACTGTAGCGTCCAACAAACGGTTGTTTGACACCGTCTCACTGTAACACGTTTATTACCGAAATCTGAGATTCTCCTGATTGTCGAAAACCAATACCGACGATTCTCGGGGATCAGAGGTATAATAATGGTTTTTTTTTTTTAAGAAGATTTTATTCCATAAATTTATTCTATTTCAGAATATTGTAGTGTTCAGGTTCAAAGTTGACTTTTAGTAAACTATGGTTCTTGTTTTTTATAGAGTTTAGTTCACTCTTTTCTTTTAATTGGTTATACTGTGTTTACAACCTTAATAGACTGTACCTAAAATTTCGTCGGTAGATTTTTTACGAAGTCACTCGTATACTTGTACAAACTTGGTTTACTTTTTATCTTTCAGTATCTTTTCTTTGCCTTCTATACTTCTTTTTTGTTTACCTTTAAGATCTTGGTTATATATTGTAGTTACTTTTTTTTTTTGAGTCATCTACCAAGTTGTCGTCTTTGTTTTCCTGTCTTCTTTTTAGTTTTTCAACTGTTAATTTTGTCATCTTTAATGGGTTAGACATGTTGTCTCTCTTTCTTTTATCCCCCCTTTTTACTTATCTCGAAGTCTCTGTACCCCCTCATACTGTTTTCTAATTGTAAGTACAGTGACTTCGGGTCCTTTTTCCCTCTTTTTTCCACCTGACTTTTTCACAAGTTCCTTTAGTACCGACTGTTAAGGGGGTTTAAACCATTCTGTATTTGGATGTCTATGTTCTTCGACTTTCTTTGAGGTTGTCCTATTTAGGTTTCTTTAGATACAGTTCTGTATACTATCGATTTGACTTTTGACTTCTATTTTTATTAGAACTTTTGTCGGACTCTCTTCACTACGTATGGATATCCATCCCCTTTTTTTTTGTTGTCAAACTTGTTCCGTCTGAAGAGTAACCTTAGGGACTTCCGACCCCTTTTTCACCGTGTTGAAAGTTCACGACTTTCTGTTCTACTTAAGTCTTGGGATATTAATTGTTTATATCGGAAGTGCTTCTCCTTTATTCTATAAAAGTCTGTTTCCAATTGACCTTAGATGAAGATCGTCACTCGTTGATCTTTTCTTGTGGATTCCCTTCCTTCAAGAGATTTGGCTTTCTTTTGACTATGCTGTGGAATCTTTTACTCTTACAATGCTTACTTACGTCTTTTTAGTCTTCTTACCAAAGCTAAAAATATTTACGTCATTACGAAGGAAGAGAATTTAAAAGATTTACTATACCAAATTCTTTTTTAAAGAGTAACTCTCAACTTCTTTTTAATACTGTTACAGACGACACCAAGGGCTACATATATGTCCTTTATAGATTCTGTTCTAATCCCCCTCTCTCATTTCCCTAATTTTTTCTCCCTTCTCCAAAGATATGAAATCAGTTTGACCATTTACAACTGTGGACATCCGACACTATACCACACATACATATATTTCATTTTGGATCACATTAGTAATATTCTTTATGTGTTTTCTTTGTGAAAATTTACGATACCTTTAGTTTTGACTTAAATTTAACGGGAGTCCTTCCGTGTCTTTTTACTTTTTCTCTTTTGTTTTGTTTTAAAAAACTTTTCGTGTTAATATCACCGGTGGTCCCTTAGTACACGTTTCACCAAATTCCGTCATGAGACCTCGGTCGAGTAGGTCTAATTTAAAGACTGAGTTAGTGTGACCCGTCTAAGGGATCAGAGGAACCCGGAATCCGTGACACAGACAGTTGGTCTCTATTGTCATAGGTGACATGTCATAACACAACTTCAGAGTCATTCAATTATAAATAATCGTTTCCGTAGACGTTTTCCATTTATATATGTACAAAAGGTTAATTTATTATATGTCAACTGTCTTATTACACTCCTAATCCCCATGGGTGGGAGGTGTGGTGGTTTTTAAGACTTATTAGATATCGGTGGAGAGGGATATACACTAAGGAGGTATGAGTTCTAGGGGGACATAGACTCAAGGGAGGTATATGTTCAAAGAAGTAGGAGCCTAAGTTGTTGTCTCTTAGCATGTTCTGATATCGTAAATGGAAACCTTTTTCAGGTGTTTATTCACTTGAGTGTGTCAAGTTCGGACACAACTAGTTCCCAGTTTACATTAATTTAACTGAAGGGTTGATCCCAGTCTCCTTGTAGGATGATCAAGAGTAAGAACGGGAGGATATAATGTGACACTGTTTGCAAGAACAAGAAATCCGAATAAGGTGTAAGGACTGATAGAAATCCCATGTCCCGAAGGGACCACCAACCCTACCATTTCTTAGACGGACTTACGTCCTCTGGCAAAGGTAGGGACCTAACCCTTCTAGGGGACCTCGTCCCTTACTGATGGGTGGGGACATATGTAACGGACTTTTTAGGGTATCTGTCTCCTCCGACCGTCCGATGTCAGGTACCCTAGTGTTTCTCAGCCTGTACTGACTCACTGATTGTGAAAGTGAATTCCTATGTCCTCAAGAGACTTTTTACAGAACTACAAGTGTACGTTGGAGTGAAGAAAAGAACAGTCCTATTTGTAGCGTCTGAAGATATTCTTCTTCTTGTCTGTATCTTGAACTTATTTCATCGACCTCAAAAAGTGGTCTAAGTAAAACGGTCGTGTCTCGTTACTTAAGTGATTACGTCGTATCAAAGGACCAATCCTCGTCTCTGACACTCCAATCTACCGGACCAAAGTTTAAGGTCAAGATAGTAAATAATCGACACGTTGAAACCCGGATAACGAATTGAAGAGATACGAAGTCAAAGAAGTAGACATTTTCCCCTCCTTATTATTATATATTGAGTGTCCTTTCAATACTTCGACTTTACTCAATTACGTGGATTTCATGAGTCCCACCACGGACGGTAAGTTAGTTTATGTTTACGATTCACTTAAGGGAAAACACTACCGGATTTAACTAGGACTTTCGTACGTCTATTCTTTTGTTAGTATTTGGAGTCACACTTTACCACTCCTTTTCTCCCTTTCATGGAGGGAGAAAGTAGTTACTCGTTGCAGTCGACGGTTCTCATAACATTATCTCGATAACCAATACACCGTGGTGATAGACATCGATGACTTGTACCTTAAGGGATATTTAGTAGAAATTTGTTACTTACTTTGTTCATTAAAACGTATTTCTTAAAAAAAAAAGTAGACTTGTCTAAGATCGACGGACGTGTACACCCTCGAATCGTATAAATAAACTACTGTTTGTCTCACGGGGTAGGGTATCCCCGGAGGATTTCCGAGTTACAATTCAAACTTTATAAACTTATAGAACCAAATTTCCTTAAGACGTTAAAAACCAAATTTCTTAAGGTACTGAGTTACCCAAATAAGAATCTAAGGAAAACCGACATTTAGTTTTATATTCTAGTACGAAACCCTCTACAACAAACAACATAAAAATTTACCTCAATTTTTATTTAACGATTTTAGAGAGAATTTGAGACCCGGATCTCATCTAAGATAAACCCCTTTAATAATGTGTCATACATTTGTTTGACACGGTTCTATTTAGTATGTTCTAAGGTATTAAGGAACGACGATTTCGTATTGTCGACGAACGACGTTTTTACAGTCAAAAGAGAGATTCAGATCAAAGAGGAAAGGGGTACATATTACCGACTACAGTCAGACCCTAGATTTGTGCCTTGTTTGATATTTTCGTAACATACACAATCAGCGAGTCAATACAGATTAAGAATCGATGGGGTACCCGACATTGAGTGGTTCGAGGAGACAGGTACCTTAAGAGGTTCTTTTTTATGATCTCACCCAAGGGTAAGGGAAGAGGTCCCCTAGAAGGGTTTGATCCCTAGTTTGGGTCTAGAGGACGTGACGTCCGTGTAAGAAATGATGGACTCGGTGGTCCCTTGGGACCACTGTTGTACTTTCGTAATTAGGTAGGTAAATAAGTTGGAACGTCGTTCTATACGTTCTGGGTTTCCCTTAGATATTACCAGTCTGAAGTATGTGACACTTTGTTTTGTTTTGTTTTTTGTCTCTACAAACCCCGACTATGTATACGAGAGTTGAGTATGGACTAATCATATCATTGGTATATAAAACTAAAGGGTTAGGTCAAAGTTACAACTTATAAGACTGGATAAGAATCGTATTTGATAGTCTAGTGGGACCTTTAAGGTTGTCCATTCGTAAAAAAGAGTACGGAAGGGATATCGCGACTTCTCGGTACACAAAGTAAGATTCCACACTTTTTTATAATACTGGTACTCGGGTCCGTCGGAAAGGACAAGTATTGTCGACTCATGACGGACGGGTAAAAGTCCCGAGTTGTAATTCCAGACCGAAGGTATTGAACCCCTTGAACTAATCGTAAGGTTTCTTTCGAAGTCTTCCCTCCAGAGTGTACTAAAGAATTCTTAAAGATGAGGTTACACGAAACCTCCAGAATGTCTAAATTTCTTCTTAAACTTCATTTATTCTTATGAGGTGATCACCCGAAGATCAACCCTTTATAAGTATATAAAGACAAGAGAATCCCCTATTCGAGTTACCTCGTACCGATTCCATAACCCTTGTCTCTCGTTTCTTGTGAGGTCGGAGACGTCGAAATCTCATATCTGAGACCTTAGTCTGTGTCTAAAATTAGAATAGAGATGTCAAATATTCGACCCACTGGAATCTGTTCAATTTTTTAGGAGAAGCACTATTATTATCACAGTAGGGTCATCATAACAACACCCCTAATTTCCTTGATTTTATGGATCTTATCGTAAAGATTTTATCGTAAAGGATAAAATCATAAGAATAATAACTCCGACAATATGACCGTACAGGTATAACTCTCTCTAAATGAGCCTTTGTTCTTGGTTATTTTGTATAATTCACGGATGGTGAAGGGGTCAGGACACGATTAGTGAGTCTTAAGTTACTACATTTTTGTATACCCATTTACTCCCTCTTTTTTGTTTCGACGGTCCGTCTTCTTAAGGTTCATTAAACACATGAGTTCGACCTGAGGAGTGAGTCTTCATTATTAGTCTGTACCACTGAGACAAAGTTTCTCGTGTCATATCTTCCTCGCCCCCTCTCCCCTGTCTGTTGCAATTCACTTCCTTGGATTGTTCGTGCTCGAGTCGGTCTACTAGTTCCAGTGGTAGTTGTCACGACGTAGGCCAAGTAGTGTACATGGGGTCGGGGTCGGTTAAGTACTCTTTTTGTAGTATATGTAGTGTCAAGTCCCTGTAAATTGTCTTATGGACTGGTCATGAGGAGTTTCTAAAGTTCCTATCGGTTTTGTTCTTTCCAGACTTTTTGACAGTGTCGGTTCTCTTCCGATTCTTCTGTACTTTTGCTTTACGTTACACCACCAAGGATCTTGTTTTTTCCTGCGGTCTACTTTTACTTTCTTGACCTTCACTTCACACCCAGATCGTTAGTATGATGTGGTGTAACATTGTTTACATGAGATGGTTAGATTCTGTAGTCATTATCTCCCCTGATTGAGGTCCTCGACCACTACCTGTCCCTCCGGACCGCGCGACGCTAAGTACCCCAGCGTTTCTCAGCCGGTGCTGACTCACCGACTTGACTCGACTTTCTCCCGATACCTCTAAGAGTCGTGACAGAAAAGTTAAAAGGATTTTTAGATTTGTACAAGATACCTCCCTTCCCACTCCCCTTCCCGGTCAATCCCCGAAACCCTACCTGTCCATGTGTGGCGAAAAGATTTTTACCTATTGGGTGTTCCATATCGTGTCCATTGAGACGAGTTTCAATACACCGACGGACCTACCCTCCCCTCAATCCCCCTCTTACTTATGTACATATACATGCCGACTCAGGGAAACGAGAGGTGGACCTTGATAGTGTTATTACAATCAACCGGCATGAAGCTATGTATTACTTGTCAATTTTTTTATCAACAACTTATTTACTTATGTAACTTTAGTGGTACGCTAAATTGTTTTATTTGACAAGATCTTTGACTTCAAATAAATTTTTTTCTCTCTCTCTCCAATCCAAGTGTTCCTTGTGGGTCTCATTGTTCTTTCTGTTCTTTAATTTAATATTATGCACTACCATACCGTACGCATTCCTACCTTTACACTTTACAGGTCTCAGACGCACCTTGTACCTTCCCGATTACGGTCACAATTCCAACCATTTTGTCTCGAAGTCCTCCGTGCGTGTCAGACTCGACGTCAAAGATCCTTACTTAATCCTCCACACCTTCCGTCCGGAGGATTCGTCATTCCTGTCGAACCCGTTCTGGACCTATGATGACTCGGGAAACCATAACAGTGCCGTAAGTCCCCCTTCCTTTCTTCAGTGTTTTATCCTGTGACCTCTCCCTTCTCGGTCTAGTCTTTCTGGATCGACGACCTGATTCTTGACCTGGCGTGAGTCGGTCTCCTTCCGGGTCGGGTCGTTTCTACAAAGGTTTTCATCTTCGGACTTTCCCGTTTGATCACCCTTTGCGACGATTGTCCGTGGGGAAAGGGAAATTTAAGTTCACGGACAGTAAGGAGGTGACGGCCTTTACTGTCGACCTTGTATGGTCTGGACTGGATGAAAATTGAGGTAAACAGACGATTACGGTAACCCGAGTTAAATAACTACCGAGTGTCCGAGAAAGATCTCTTTCTCAGTACTGATCTCTTTTTCTTGAATTGTAATAATCAGTCTTCCGAAGAGGACCTTACCTCTTTCGTTTATCGTCTTCCTGGGTCAGGAATTCGGAACTGGACCTACTGTTCAGAATCGGTAGAGTCGGACACACACCAAGACTCTTGGTCGTAGGACGGTCCCTCCTGTCCCTCGTCTGTAATCCGACCCCCAATCCTTTACGTGAAAATATTCCCCGATCTTAACTCCTTTTAAGAGACCCCTAACCCGAGGTAGGACTTGTGTCCGGTCGTCAGATCCTTACGATAATTTTACTATTCTGTTGGGGGGTAGTGAAAAACGTCTCGATGGTCGTTCGGGGAATGAAGTACTTTTTGTCGTCTTACCGAACGCCCAAGTCACTCCCTAAATTTAAGGTTAGATACTTTAAGTGTTTCTCTTCTTAAACAGGTCGGTTGAGAAAACCAAGGGTGCTACTCCTCTCCGTGTTGTGTACCTTCTCAGTGTGGTTTGTTTGTTTAGGAGGTAAGGTGTACGAAAGATGTACAGTGAGGTCCCTCGGTACTCCTCGTTCGAGACCCGTATGAATAATCTCGGATCTTGTGTCGAGACCACCCGATTCGTAAGACCCTTCGAAGACCTGACTTTGATGGTCTCTGAGTCAAATTCCTTCAAGGATTCTCGTCTTCGGTTTAACCCGAGGTCCTGACGGGGTCTTTAGACCTCGATGAGACTCTGAGTCAATTTACGTTCAGTTGATTTGAGGTTTGTATGAAGTATTTACAACCCAACCACGTTTTCAAGTAATCCCAAAAAGACATTCTACAATACCTTTCAGACTTCCTTGAAAAACCGGTTGGGTCGGTGGAAGGGACCACCGAGTCTCCTATTTTTTAGACGGGCGTTACACCCTCTGGGTCCAAGTTAGGGACCCAGTCCTCCTAGGGGACCTCTCCCTTACCGTTAGGTGAGGTCATAAGAACGGATCTTCTTGGGTGCTGTCTCTTCGGACCACCCTATGTCAGGTATGGTAGCGTTTATCAGTCTGTACTGACTCGCTGATTGTGTGTGTGTTAGAGGAATCCCAAGACTCTGGTTCGGTCCTAAACCAAGATGAAATCTTCTCATTATAGAGGTTGTTAATCTTCTTTCGGAGTACCTTGACAAAAGATACTGTCCCGTCCCTCTGATAAATGGTCACAAAGGATGTACCCCGTACTCGTGGGAGCGGTCTTAATAATGTGTCGGAGTGACTCTATTTACCGAAGAACGTAATCTCATCCCACGTGTCAAGAGTCTTTTCTCCTGGACTTGTTTGTAGGTCTCGTTACTACAGATGGTGGTACGGGGTGGGCTCAACGTCCATCTTCGAAGGAGTCATACGTTACGGATAAAGTCTTTTAAGGTCTGTAATCGTGACCTATTCGTAATCTATATCAACGTACCGAGGTGGTAACGTGAATAAGGAGTGTTATAGAGGTACTATGTTCGTAATAGTACAGAATAAAGGTCTGTTCGTTTGCCTTCAAGTTCATCCGATTGATCCAAAAGGTTGGTCGAACCTACATCTTCCAGACTTAGATTCTGACAGACTGAGTTACGGGACCAAAAATTAGTGACGGGGTACTCTCCGTCGTACCTAGTACCGATCTCATATTGGGAGTCACATTTTGTACAGGGTTCAGTGACCGACGTACTAGACCTTATTCTTAGAGTTATAGCCCGAAGACGAAGAGGTTCTAAAGTACTAGTTAGTCTCCTCTTGACTCAGTCCACGTCTGTCGACCGACTCCGACCCGACCTAACAATAAGAAACTTGGTCGGGGGTCCCAGACGATTTTCCAGTACGTCACCCATGAGGTCCCCGTGTACCTACCCGTTCGACCTACGTGTGGACTTCTCATTTCCAATGTTGATTGATTACCTAAATACAAACGTTCCGGTCTCGAGAACTTCGACAAGTAAAGGATCCTTCAGGGAAACGTGTTCCGCTCCTCACCTCTGTCACTAGGAGATGTCGGTCCGAAAACGATAGAATACAAACGTGAGATTTACGTCGTCGCTAATGGATGGGAAGACCTAAAACGACGATAATCTACCATCTTTGACGACTGACTCATCGGGTCGATAGTGAAGACCTAAGTACCGTTGGTTTAGGTTTTATATATATGTCTTTCTCTATGATGCATCATTTATCGTAATTTGTATTTACGTACGTAATATATTCAATATAATAAATACTATATATTTAACATACTATAGACTATACTGTAATATATTATAGATGATATGTGTGTGTGTGTGTGTGTGTATGCACACACATACGATTCAACGAAGTCAGTATAGACTGAGAAACGTTGGTATACCTGGTATCGGGTGGTCCGAGGAGACAGGTACTCTAAAGGGTC
Organism: Capra ibex; assembly: GCA_006410555.1. Classification (NCBI taxonomy): domain Eukaryota; kingdom Metazoa; phylum Chordata; class Mammalia; order Artiodactyla; family Bovidae; genus Capra; species Capra ibex. The sequence goes on along the minus strand of SJYO01043764.1, from coordinate 1,855,997 downwards.
CGTTCTTATGACCTTACCCAACGGTACGGGAGGACGTCCCCTAGAAGGACTGGGTCCCTAACTTGGGTGTAGAGAATACAGAAGACATAACCGTCCGCCCAAGAAATGGTGATCGTGATGAACCCTTTGTGTGTGTGTGTGTGTGTGTGTGTGTGTGTGTGTGTATATATATATATATATATATAGTTTGGGTTAATGATCGACGACGACGTATCTGTGTTTTCCATTTGGTATCTAGTTTTGTTCATAAGTATACCGACTTAATGATGTACTCTACCTATATTTTACGGTTCCTCTTATTTAACATTTCTTTATGTTCAAAATAGATTAGTATCAAGAACTCTTCTTTGTACCATCGTTCTCGAACCAAAAGGAGGTCGAGACGGTGATTGGTCGAGACACTTTAGATATTCTGGACCACTCCAGGTATTGTTTGAGTACACAGTCTGTAAAACTTAATACCACACCGTCCCGTAACTATATGTATCATGGTAAGTGTTCCCGTTGTTTTTGTTTTGTTTGTTTGTTTTCAGGAAAAACAGTGTCGAAATACCTCGAGAGTAAGGGTGGTTACCACCTTTTTCTTTATCCTGTGAAGTTCCAATGAACCAGAATTCAAAACTTTTCGTAGGAAGTCACATTGTTGAAATGAACTCGTTTATCAACTGAGTTTAAGGGAAAGTCGTCAAAAAAGGAGAAAGAAGTCTAAATTACAAGAGGAGAAGAGACGAAAAATGTTATATCATAGATTCATGTGTAGGAGTGACGTTTTCCTGACCCGGTAGACCAGATGGACGAAAGGAATGGGGTATCAAGATGTCACGATCGTAGTCACGTCGGACCGAGAATCCGTGAGAGATAGTCACAGACATCTCTACGTCTATTAGGACCACTAAATCCCACAGTACGACCGGGGACGAGGATTTAGAGGATTTATTTCATCAATTTTTCTCAAGGTCTTTATTTACAGAGTCTTTCATTTTCTCTATCTTAGAATAAGTAGTGAGGTCGATGTGGGTGTCGTAGTTATTACTAGATGTCATCTACTGAGTACGAAATAGAGGTCAGGTCTGATGAGGAACTCGTAGACTGTATGATGAGTTGTCGTTGAGAGTAGAGATATACCACAGTCTAACTTATATGAGTAGGTTTAAGTATTAGAATTAGGGGGGTTAGGTCTGAAGAGAGTCTTGAGGAATTTTGTCATTCACGTGGATGACAAGTGGATCGATAAATCCCATGTCTAAATCTAGAGTAGAGTTCGACGAGATGAAGTCGGAGAGATATATTAACTAGTAGTCCAGGTTAAAGAAACCGGAGGATTAATGGAGTGTTTAAGGAGGGAAAGAGAGACAGAAGTAACGGTGGAGGAGGAGGTTCAGTGGTAAAAGGGGGTAGACTTGAAGAAGTTTGGTTTGTCCACCGACTAAATGGACACAGATGAGACCGGAAGAAGATTAGGGAAGAAAGGTGAAATCGGTCTCTCTATACATGGTTAGTCGTGTTCGCGTATGTGTATGTGTGTGTGTGTGAGGGAATTTTGAGATCGACCGTAAGATAATGAGATTCCGTTTCTGTTTTCATAAATTGTACGAGGGTCTTAGGACGTAGAAGGTCAGAGGTGAAGGGAGACCTCGGAGGGAAGTGTGTAAGGGGTGAGTGGAACCAAGGTCACAGTGACTCAAGTTAGAGAGTAGACTTTCCGAACGAGAGTTGTGCCCTAGAAATACATACGATAAGGGAGATATGACTTCCGAGAGAGGGGTGAATTGGGAGGAAACGGACCGATTGTCTTGAGAAGGAATTCTGGAGTGGAATAGTAGCAAAGGAGTCCCTCGGGAGAAATTGAAAGGACTGTTACATTTTAGAGGATCAGTATACATGAAGAGTCACCATTTAAATATACATACATATTCCACCGAGTCGCCATTTCTTAGACGAATAGTTACGTCCTCGGCGTCCTCTGTGTTCAAACTAGGGACCTAACCCTTCTAGGGAACCTCCTCCTTTAATGTGGGGTGAGGTCATAAAACGACTCTATTAGAATATCTGTCTCCTCGGACCACCCGATATATATCAGGTACCTCAACGTTTCTCAACCTCTACTGACTCGTACGTGGTGTGTGTGTATACTTAAATTAGTTGACTCGTTGAAGTGAAAGTGAAAAGTGAAAGTACGTAACCTCTTCTTTTACCGTGAGTGAGGTCACAAGAACGGAACTCTTAGGGTCCCTACCCCCTCGGACCACCCGACGGCAGATACCCCCAGCGTGTCTCAGCCTGTGCTGACTTCGTTGAATCGTCGTCGTCGTCGTATAGAGAGAGTAATCTGACATTCGAAGTACTTTCCTCTTTGTAGACAAAAACGAGTGGTAAAAGAGGAATCGTTAGTTTTACTACATACCGTGTATCTTACTTACTTAATGATTAGTAACATATATATTGACTTACTTATTTCAAGTTGGTCTTTGACTACTAATATAAAAAATTAAGTCAATAAAAAAAATAAAAATGAAATAAAATGAAATGTTATGACATAACCAAAACGGTATGTAACTGTACTTAGGTGGTGCCCACATGTACTCAAGGGTTTGTGTTTGGGGGGAGGGTGGAGGGTGGGGTATAGTAGGGAGACCTAGTAGGGGCACGTGGTCGGGGTTCGTAGGACATAGGACGTAGCTTGTGTCTGACCGCTAAGTAAAGAATGTACTATCATATGTACAAAGTTACGGTAAGAGGGTTTAGTAAGGTGGGAGAGGGAGAGGGAGTCTCAGGTTTTCATACGAGATGTGTAGACGCAGAGAAAACGACAGAGCGTATGTCCCAGTAGTAATGGTAGAAAGATTTAAGGTGTATATACACAATCATATGACATAACCACAATAACTATAAACACTGTGACTGAGAGTTGTCCTCTTTACAAAAGTCTAGTCTCTTATTTACGTCAGATATGGTGGACAATCGATCCATTAGAAACCTTTTAGTAAATTGAGTCGTCGTAGTAATAGTATTATTATTGACAAAAGTTAGTGTCCCAATATCTATTTGACAGTTAACGATATGTTTACACTCTGTAATATTAAGATAATCGTTTCGAATGTTCACAAAACACTTTTTTTGTGGTTTTTAACGTATTCTTATGCATTAGTTACAACTTTTTCGGATTACTAAAGGAGGATGTCCCAAGTTAAAATGAAAACAATTATACCTAGGAATTAGTTTACTATGTGATTTTATCAATACTTTATGGGAAATCCATAGGTTACTGTGGGGTGAGGTCATGAGAACGGACCTTTTAGGGTACCTGGCTCCTCGGTCGATCCGACGTCAGGTGCTCCAGTGAAAGTGAAAAGTGAAAGTACGTAACCTCTTCCTTTACCGTTGGGTGAGGTCACAAGAACGGACCTCTTAGGGTCCCAGTGACCTAGGACCACCCGGTGGCAGATACCCCAGTGTGTCTCAGCCTGTGTTGACTTGACTGAATCGTCGTCGTTGGAACGTTTTTCATCGACGAATAAAGGATAGAACTTTAGTACTAATACCAATTCACTCACTATAGTCAGGAAAGGGGGATCTATTCTTTTGACTCGAAATTCTCTTATTCATGGAACAAGTTCCAGTGTTCGATCATTCTCTACTTCCTCCGAAGGTTGTGGACCGACGACACGGAAGTTTTAGATAGATACGAAAACCTTCAGACCTATTTAAATTTCCTCTTTAAAATAGTTTGTTTTCGTCGTAAAATCAAAATATATCCCCTAGTAATAACTTTGGACTTAATCATTGGATCCTTTACTGGACGTTCTTTATAAAGTTTGTGGTTTCCTTTTTCATATCTGTGAATTCTCGGATATAGGTCCTCAGGATTGTATACTGATCGTCTATAAAATCGTACTATTTCCCTATATCTACTCATCTCCATCATAAATCAATTTCGTCTTTTACAAAGACTGTATTACTTGTCGAACCCAGACATCTAAAATTTTTCGAGAGACTAAAGTTCCGGTCCTTATTTCACCTTCCCCCACCCCCCACCCGCCTCTATGACTCCGTACGGTATTATTTTATAAACTAGAGAAATCCTATTTCTCTTTTAGGAATGTTCGATGGTTCGTTTGTTGTTGTTGATGGATGTGTCCTTCTTTTTTGAGTCTGATTGTAAATGTTATAACCTTCAATTGCGATCTCAGTTTAGATGTCGATTCTCGTCTAACTTTGAGTTAAGATACGGGATCTTCCCATTTAAGGATCTTCCTTTTGAGATAATCTATGAATTTAACATTATCGTTTTAGGTCCGTAAACAGAACCCCTTTTTTTTCCTTTTGTAAGGTTTTCGAATTACCATCGTTCCCCCCTTTCTTTCCACTCTCTTCACTTTCATAAAATTACCAAAGTAGGATATCCCGTCTCTCTTGATCTCTTTCTCTCGTAGTCTGTCATTCACACGGGGTGCAGTCCCTTTATCAACCCGAATAAGTAGGTCACCTTCTACTGGTAAATTCCCCTTTCTTTTTCTCACTTATAGTTGTATTTGGTCGATCCAATTCTCTTTCCTTTGTCTTCTTTGTTCTTTTCCTCATCCGAGGACCCATACGGTGTACCCCTCCCTGCACCCTCCCCCCAAGTCCTACCCAACCTATGTCCATATGGACTCCGGCTAAGTACAACTACATACGTTTTTTTAGTGTTATAATATTAATAGAAGGTTAATTTTATTTAATTAAAAAATTTTATTTTTTTCTTTTTCTCATTACTTTACGTTGTTAACTTCTTTATTTCAGTAATGTGACTTACACTTTAGAGGATGATTTTATATTTCTGACAACCTAATCCAACATATGTAAAACGATAAACGTTTGAACATAAATTCAACTGCACTATTTCTACCTTTTATTTTCCTAGTCGTTCCTCTATAGTCTGTTTACGTTTGTTTCCTTTTTCTCTATACCGTTGTAATTATAGTATATTCCACCTTAAATTCCAATTTTGTAATATATCCTAACTTTCGTAGTAACGACGACGATTCAACGAAGTCAGCACAGGCTGAGACACGCTGGGATACCTGTCGTCGGGTGGTCCGAGGAGGATGTGTCCTAAGAGATCCGTTCTTATGACCTCACCCAACGGTAAGGGAAAAGGCTTTCGTAGTAATACACCACCATTTTCTGAATTAACTCCTTAAATCACGAGGTCCTCAACCACTACCTGTGCCTTCGGAACATACGACGTCAGGTACCCAGTGTTTCTCAGTCTGTGTGTGTTGACTCGTTGACTCGACTTGACTTGACTATACATGGTTTTTTACCGTCGATTTATACACCTAGTTTTTGATAAACTTTATCCCCTAAAGTTATGTTAAGAAAGTCTTGGATCACCAGTTTTCATTCAATTCCAATATTTTCTTAAATTATTATGTCATTTATTCGAACTAAATTATCGATTAATTTAGTTATCTACTTGATCACATCTGATCAAAAACCTTCGGTTAACACTTATAGAGTAGGGTAGAGGTATAAGTCACAATAGTGTAATCATTGATCTTTATCCAGTACTGTCCACATATATGTGGTACCTTTTGTCTTTACGATATTAACGATTTTTAGTATAGATCGTTAAACCGATAATTTGCAAATAGTCGTGTGGTGACTCAGAGATGTACTTGTAAATGAAAGTTTATCTCTTATATTAAAAAGAACATATAGGTGACTTGTAAAACTTTTTAATTAGTACATGAGTTGAGTTTTTGGTTAAGGTTTTCATTTCTAAAAATGTTTGATATAGAAAACTAGTATATAGTTACTTTGAACTTTATTCACTGTTCTTAATGGTGACTTTTTTAAATCTTTATATAAAGATTATTCAGAATCTAGTTTTTTTATGTTACTTTCCCTTTAGTCTTAGTGAATCTTTCGTTTTTCTCTTGGAAAATAAAAAGGGTCTTTAGATACCCTATTTCCCTTTTGAGATAAAGTATCTTTATAATATGGAACTTTATGGAAATAATAATTTCTTCTTACTCGTTCCTTCTTATCACGTTTCCCCGAAACATGATTAGAACTCTTCAACCTCCTATTTCTTGGTATTTTACTTGGTTCTTCGTTACTTCTCTCTTATTACTATTTTTGACTATGATTACTTTATCTTTTGTTTCTTATCTTTCCTAATTTTTTGTCTGTTTCTTTAGGTACTTGACCAAGAAACCTTCTTTTTTTTATCTATTAAAAAATTAGTCCGTGAACTTATTCTTTTTTACTCTCGTTTTATCTCGTTGTAATCTCAACTCTTTTCTTTATATTGGTGTCTACATTCTCTTGAATTTTCTTAATGTTCTCTTATATGGTGTATGTATAAAATTCTACGTAAGTTTTGTCTAAACTTTTACAAAAAGGATTTTGGTGTTTAAGGAATTTAAATGGATTCTTCTTTACCTTTTGAGTTTATAAGGTTAGTAGTATTTTAACCCTTCCGTTAATTTTCGGGTGGAAGTTTTGTCCGTAGTTATGGTCAACCCAAGTATCGGTACAAAACGATAGAAACTTTCTTATCTGTTTATAAATTAGATAAGATAAGGATCGTCCTCCCACTTTAAAAGAAGTCAATTTAAAATCTTCTATTTTAGTAACATTATAGTTTAGACTATTTTCATGATTGGTTTTTTCTTCTTCTTTTTCTCCTCCTCCTCCTCCTTCTCTTTCTTGTGAAAGAGGACCTACATGTGAGTCATTCCTGTCCCTACGAATACGTATTTATGATATATCGGAAACATGGGTCTGACTATGTACTGTATTTCGTCCATGAGTTATTTGTAGAAAACTCACTTATTATTTGGTCAAGGGGAACATTTGTGTCTACGGTTTTGATTTTTATTTATAAACGTTTGTCTTACACTACTATGTAGTTTCATAAATATAGTATAGAATAACAGTATCTCATAAATTAGTCATAATGTCTCCCCTACTATATATTATGGTTGTAAAACATAATAAAGACACTTCGTAGATCTTTTAACTCATTCATTTTTTTTCATTTTGTTACTTATATTCGTAATTTTTTCTTTTTTCTTTTACAATAAGAACTATATACAGAGATATGGATCTTTCAGTTAATAGGACCTCTTGAAAGGTATCCTTAATAATTAACTATTTTAGGTTTACGTGACTTCTCCCATATTATAGAGTAAAAGATTTTGTTACTACTTTTGTTTGTACGTTCTCTCTCTATGAATTCGTACCCTTCTATATGTATTCCAATAGTATAACCTTAAAGTACACCGTCCCTTATCTTAGTTCTTTCTTCTTGTCCTGTCTTTTAGGTCCACTTCAAATTGCGTTACATATATATATTTAATTAAATATTGAATTCAAGTTTAACATTAGAATAATCATTTTACATAAAATTTTCTACGTAAACAAATAAAAGTCACCTAACGTAACAAGGTTCCTTTCCATATCTTACTTTCTTAATTCTCTAGTGAGAAGGGTTGAGGTCGAGCTCCACCACTCCACGTCCAGTTCTCGTGTTCTTCGTATCTGAAATTGGGGTTATAAATACGAAGGTCCCGGGACCGGATGAAACGACGTGTTAGAAAGAGACGTTGAAAGATACCCCTTGCGGGAGATTGACCCTAAGAAATCAGCATTCTCCCACACGTGTCTGATTAGTGTCCATTTACGCCGAACTAATCTAAAGAGGTGGTTACCCGGGGTAGTTCCTGACCAAAGTGAGGACATACAACGACGAGGTTTATTGACGTGCTAATTTTTAAAACTAACAAACGAAAGAGATCCGAAGGAGATTAGGGTGACGACGTATGAATTCTTTGATCTTCAGTCATTCTGATGACTTCTCGGAAGTAAAATTTCGTTGTAAAGGGTGAGAGTTGGGTGAGGACGGGTGGTTTGTGGTAGTGAGTGAACTGGCACCATTAACTTATTTTCATCAAGTGACTTGTGTAAGTGTCTCCGCGAAATATACTGTAGTAGGTACTGACTTACTTGAATGAACCTTCTTTTCCTTTTTTCGGGGAGACTACACAGTTTATTACAATCTTTACAAGTAGTATAAAATGGAAGTCAAGTCAAGTCAAGTCAAGTTAGTCAGCACAGACTGAAACGTTGGGGTACCTGATGTCGTGTGACGTCCGAAGAGACAGGTAGTGGTCGAGGGTCTTGAACGAGTTTGAGTACAGGTAACTCAGCCACTACGGTAGGTTAGTAGGAGACAGTAGGGGAAGAAGAGGAAGTTAGAAGGGGTCGTAGTCTCAGAAAAGGTTACTTAGTCAAAAGGCGTAGTCCACTGGTTTCATAACCTCAAAGTCGAAGTCGTAGTTAGGAAGGTTACTTATAAGTCCTGACTAAAAGGAAATCCTAACCGACTAAACTAAAGGAACGTCAAGTTCCCTGAGAGTTCTCAGAAGAGGTTGTGGTGTCAATTTTCGTAGTTAAGAAACCACGAGTCGAAAGAAATATCAAGTTCAGAGTGTAGGTATGTACTGATGACCTTTTTAGTTCCATTTAACCTTCACCAGTTTGTCCTCTACCATTCTCACTTGTAACTGCAAATCCTTAGTCACTTGATTTTACCTGACCTTACCCGTTTTAATTAAGTCTACTGGTAAAATAGATGATGACACCCGTTCTTAGGGAATCCTTTTTTTTACTCATCGGGAGTATCAGTTGTTCTCTCAGACTTTACGTCAAGAACCTACGTCAGAGTTTTTACTGTATTACTAGAGACAAGTAAAGGTTCTGTTTGGTAAGTCACAGTGTCATTAGTTTCAGATACGGGGTTGGTCATTACGACTTCTTTGACGTCAATTTACCAAGATACTTCTGGATGTTCTGGCAGATCTTGATTGTGGGTTTTTTCTACAGGAAAAGTAATATCTATTGACCTTACGTTTTTATCCTTCTCTATGGACCTCATTATCTTTTTAAACCGGAACCTCATGTCTTACTTCGTCCCGTTTCCGATTGTTCTCAAAACGGTTCTCTTGTATGACCAGTATTGTTTGTGGGAGAAGGTTGTTGTGAGATACCTTCTGAGATACCTGTAGTTGTATACTAGTTATGGCTTTAGTCTAACTAATATAAGAAACGTCGGTTTCTACCTCTTCGAGATATATCAGTCGTTTTTGTTCTGGTCCTCGACTGACACCGGGTCTAGTACTTGAGGAATAACTTTTTAAGCCGGAATTTAACTTCTTTCGTCCCCTTTGGTGATCTGGTAAGTCCATACTGGATTTAGTTTGGGGAATACTAATATGTCACCTTCACTGTTTGTCTAAGTTCTCTAATCTAGACTGTCCGTCTCACGGACTTCTTGATACATGCCTCCAAGTACTGCATGTCTTCCGTCACTAGTTCTGGTAGGGGTTCTTTTTCTTTATAAAATAGAATACTTCATTTTTTCTATAATCTCCATTTAGTAGAATTAAATAATTCTACTTTTAATATACAAAGTAGAATATAAAAACCATATTTAAACCCATTTTTATAAAATGATGTTCTAAAAAAATACGAAATAGTCTTTTGGAGATTGATAATTCATATAAAGATTAAGACCATATTATGGATCTAATAAGAAAATAAATAAACGTGACACCGTAATGAATTTTTAGAGTCAAATGTTTTCAGGTCCCTTATTTTCAATCTTTGGTGTCCAAGATACAGAACTCTATAGACCTATAAGAATTTAACCTTATTAGGTTTTTCATAATCCACAAAGTAGTAGTGTGGTGGAGAAAGAATTTCTTTGAAGCCCGAAACTAACAAGTAGAAGTCAATACATTATCAGGAAACATAAAATTTGATTCTACGTCGAGACTTTTGGTTTATTCACACGTCAAAACTAATTTTATGAAATTCGTTAACGATCTAATTACTATCTGATTAATCAAATAATTTTAATGACTTGATTGTTAATTGTAAGTTATCGTCTGATCCGTCACCATTTCTTAGGCGGACGGTCACGTCCTCTACATCCTCTGAACCCAAGTTAGGAACCCAGTCCTTCTGGGGGACCTCTTTTGTTGCCGTTGGGTGAGGTCATAAGAACGGACCTTTCAAGGTTCTTGTCTTCTCGGACCTCCCGATGTGTAAGGAACCCCCCAGTGTTTCTCAGCGTTGACTCGTACGCACGGGAGGAGGATCGTGTTATTATAAGTAGTGGGAGTTGGTGGAAGAACTTTAGTTCTCTCCGGACATTCATCCCTAATCTCTCTTTCACTCGTTTAAACCTCGACGAGAAACCGTCAAGGGTGTAATGTCGTCTTAGTTCGGGACGACATTGGTCCGCTTAGCCTTAGTTCCTCTGTCCTGCCTTGGATGGTGTTATTTCCCTTAAGAAAGATTTCTAGGTATACAGACTAGATATAGGAAAGAATTTCAAAATGAAGAGGATAATTATACTTAAATTGGGTTAACAAACTTCTTATCGTAGATCCAATAAAGTGTCATTTCTATGTGAACGGAGACGGAAGGAGTATGTCGCACGTGCACACGATTCAGTAAGGTCAGTACAGGTTGAGAAACGTTGGGATACCTGATATGAGGTGGTCCGAGGAGAGAGGTACCCTAAGAGGTTCGTTCTTATGATCTCACCCAACGGTACGGAAAGAGGTCCCCTAGAAGGACTGGGTCCCTAGCTTGGGTGCAAAGGGCACAGAGGACATAACGTCCTCCTAAAAAAAATGGTGACTCAGTGACCCCTTTGGGAAGGAGTATAATCATTCGTTATTTGTCCCTTCGTAACTTTAGTGAGGGAAGATCAGGGGTTTAAAGGGGAAACAGGTGGTTTTCCTATGTCTATCTGTTAAGTTAGGTAGGACTGTGTTGTGTAGTAACAGTTATTACGTATGGGTCGAAAGGGGTGATCTCATATTTAAATGTAATCTCACATTTAAGACACTTCAGTCTTAGGAACAGATAAGTCTTTGGGTTACGGTAGTATAGGACTCGAAATGTCTCAAGGACCTTGTATTCTCCTTGAGTCATATGCATTTTGTTCTTCTCCCCTTCGTTCTCCTTCTTTCCTTTCTTCGTTTAGTCCTCTGTTCGTCCATATATTGTTATTTACTACCGAATAATAAGTTTTTCACCAATATAATAACGACAGTGACGTGTATAATACTGCCCCCAACATTCAGATAAACGGACGTAAATGTTTCTGAGGTAATCGGGAAATCTACAAAAAACAACCCGGAATCGGTGTTGTATTAGGATAAACGTCCGATTGTAGAGACTTTCTTTACATAAAACCAAAGACAAATAAAGAATCGATTCAGATCCCATGGGTGTAAAATCTTCTTCTACTGGTTTTTTTTTCAAAGAGACTTCGATAGACTTGGTTCTTGTCGTTCAAGACAAAAATACACCCTTACCTAAAAGGTAATTTCCCTTTTACGTGATAAAGTGTGTCAAGCCGTTTTGTCATAAAAATTAAATATACAAATTTAAATCTCGTGACTTTCAGGTTAAATTCTCACAAAAGACTGGTACCTTTGTAGTAGAAGTGAGTCAACACTTCTTCCGGTTAAAAGTAGCTGAAGTGTGAAAGTGAGAGTCACCATGCAGGAATACTCGGTCCCTTTGTTCGTTCCGGTAAGATAATCGGAAATTTCAAAGAGAGTGTCAGGTTTATTAGTAGAATTCTCATAATAAGATAAAATCGTGTAAAAGTCTTTTCAATAGTGTGAGTTTTTTATACCGATAAACAGTTGGAGGAGAAAGGAGACATCGTTCTACTCAAAGGGAGACAGAAACGAGTGGTCTTTGGGAAAGAGTGACACACTTCAGTAAAATTTGACTTCCCTCATTAAGAGGTCGAGACAACTAAAATTGGTCCTTACCTTAGATGTTCAGCCCTCATAGTCGTGAAAAGATAGTGAATAGGTATAGTCTATAGTGTATAGTTAATGCCTTTTAAGTCTCAGACCTAAACTAGTATGTTAAGGATAGTTATATCCGAAAATCCGTCAGTGGACGTTAATTTAATCTGACGAATACACTCAGATCTCAACAAAACAGTAACGCAGATCGTTACTGGTGGACCTTCGTCACTCCAGTTAATCTGAATTCTAAGTGAAGTCAAGATAATTAGTAAGAATAGACATTTAGTAAAATAGAGTTCCTAGTCCCTCTCTGATGAGTTCGTTAGAAAACATGAGATTCCATTATTTCATAGTATAAGAAACACGACTACAGTCGTCAGTTCAATCCTCGATCACTGGTCCATGTCCAAATTCATTATTTACAACATACAGGACCCTTTCTGTACATTGGGACAAATATAGACATTTTAACATTGGTTTGAGGTATAAAACTTAATATGATAGGAAGGAGTTGGGTCGGAAAGTCTCTAGTGTTAACGTTCCAGACAAATCTCGAACACACACACGATTCAACGAGGTCAACACAGGTTAAGAAACGATGGGATACCTGACATCGGACGGTCCAAGGAGACAGGTACCCTAAGAGGTCCGTGCTTATGATCTGACCCAATGGTACGGGAGGAGGTCCCCTAGAAGGACTGGGTCCCTGTCTTGGGCAGAGACATTACAGAGGACGTAAACGTCCGTCCAAGAAATGGCGGTCTCGGCGGACCCTTCGGGTGTCGAACACATTTATGTTCTTTTTGATTCAGTGTTCTCCAACCATTCTACATACAATAATCTTTACACTCATTTCAACCAGACCCAGTTTCCCCTTACGTTTCCTCTAGGATTCCCCCTTTTTTCCCTACCATACGTAGATCGGGAAGTAAGGTCCGACTACCTCCTGCCCTGTTCCTTTCTCGTTTACGACGACTGCCGACCTTCTGGGTCTCACCCTCGTGAACTTTAACTTCTCCTCTCCTACCCCTTCTTTCTCTTTGAGATGAAGACGTAGAGCCAAGATCGATAAATCCTCGATAAAATGAGGGTGACCACTGACTCTACTGTCTGTCACTATATGTGTTGGTTACTATGGACATTGGTCGATCCGTAGTCGGAAACCTTAGAGGTCCATAAACCGATCAAGATCATCTGTGTTCAACCCCACTATCTTATTTCACTCAGTGGAGTTCATGGTTATGGGGTTTGGTTCTTTTCTGTGAGGTTATGGTTCTTTTTAGAGTTCAGTTAGAATCGATGTTTTATAAACTTAGACACTGAGATCTTGATATCGGTGACACAGAAAAGATCAAAGAGGGAAGGGTAGTGCAGTATAATACGTAATCTTCACTATTTTAAGGACAGTACTCTACTTACGACGACACGAGGACCTGAGAGGACAATATCTCTTCTCCCCGTGTCTATAAGGTACTTCGGGACAAAGAGGGAGGTCCTGTCCGAGTACTGAGTGTCGAATGGATGGTCTAATTATACTACCATATACTTCTAAGTTTTAGAATGGGTATAAAAAGACAAAACGGTTTATGTGTTGTTTTATTTAGTTTATTTACCTACACGAGTCGCAAGGAGAGGGGTCACGGTTTTCGAGAAAAGGAAAACCCTCCCGTCGAAATTCTCACCCTGTGACGGAACCGAAGGAAAGATTAGAGAGACCAGAGAGTAGTCTCGTCATCTTTAGATCTGTGACAATGGTCAAAATGGGTTCAGGTTGATCTGTCATCCTTTCTTCTTGGTTTGTCAGATGTTGTGAGTCTCAAGAGGACTCTTCGTCGTAGTAGATATATATATGTATACGACGACGACGATTCAGCGAAGTCAGCACAGGCTGAGACACACTGGGGTATCTACCGTCGGGTGGTCCGAGGGGGCAGGGACCCTAAGAGGTCCGTTCTTGTGACCTCACCCAACGGTAAAGGAAGAGGTTACGTACTTTCACTTTTCACTTTCACTTCAGCGAGTCAACACAGACTGAGAAGCCCTGGGGTACCTGACGTCGGATGGTCCGAAGAGGTAGGTACCCTAAAAGGTCCGTTCTCATGACCTCACCCCATGGTAACGGACGAGGTTATATATATGTATATACATATATATATACCGACCCTCCCCAAAAGTTCCACACCGATCATCATTTCTTTGGTGAACAATTACGTCCTCTGTATTCTCTACACCCGAACTAGAGACCCAACCCTTCTAGGGAACCTCCTCTCGTACCGTTTGGTGAGGTCGTAAGAACGGACCTCTTAGGGGTACCTGTCTCCTCGGATCACCCGATGTCAGGTATCCCAGTGTCTCAGCCTGTACTGACTTCACTGAATCGTGTGTGCGTGTATGCACACACACACACACATATGTATATGTACCTCTCTATATGTGTTTATATCCTCTAGTCAAGTCAAGTCAGTGAGTCAGTACAGACTGAGAAACGCTAGGGTACTTGGCCCCGTGTGGTCCGGAGGGATAGGTAGTGGTTGAGGGTCTCAGATGGGTTTGGGTACAAGTAGGTCAACCACTACGGTAGGTTGGTAGAGTAGGAGACAGTAGGGGAAGAGGAGCACGGGTGTTAGAAAGGGTCGTAGTGCACCGGTTTTATAACCTTAAAGTCGAAGTTGTAGTCAGGAAGGAAGGTTACTTGTGGGTCCTGGTTGGAGAAAATCCTAACTGACCAACCTAGAGGAACGTCAGGTTCCCTGANTGACTTCACTGAATCGTGTGTACGTGTATGCACACACACACACACACACATATGTATATGTACCTCTCTATATGTGTTTATATCCTCTAGTCAAGTCAAGTCAGTGAGTCAGTACAGACTGAGAAACGCTAGGGTACTTGGCCCCGTGTGGTCCGGAGGGATAGGTAGTGGTTGAGGGTCTCAGATGGGTTTGGGTACAAGTAGGTCAACCACTACGGTAGGTTGGTAGAGTAGGAGACAGTAGGAGAAGAGGAGCACGGGTGTTAGAAAGGGTCGTAGTGCACCGGTTTTATAACCTTAAAGTCGAAGTTGTAGTCAGGAAGGAAGGTTACTTGTGGGTCCTGGTTGGAGAAAATCCTAACTGACCAACCTAGAGGAACGTCAGGTTCCCTGAGAGTTCTCAAAAGAGGTCGTGGTGTCAAGTTTTCGTAGTTAAGAAGTCGTGAGTCAAAAGAAATATCAGGTTGAGAGTGTAAGTATGTACTGGTGACCTTTTTGGTATCGGAACTAATCTGGCTGGAAACAACCGTTTCATTACAGAGACGAAAAATTATACGACAGATCTAACTAGTATTGAAAGGAAGGTTCCTCATTCGTAGAAAATTTAAGTACCGACGTCAGTGGTAGACGTCACTAAAACCTCGGGTCTTTTTATTTCAGTCGATAACAAAGGTGACAAAGGGGCAGATAAACGGTACTTCACTACCCTGGTCTACGGTACTAGAAGTAAAAGACTTACAACTCGAAATTCGGTTGAAAAAGTGAGAGGAGAAAGTGAAAGTAGTTTTCCGAGAGATCAAGAAGTGAAAGACGGTATTCCTACCACAGTAGACGTATAGACTCCAATAACTATAAAGAGGACCGTTAGAACTTAGGTCGAACACGAAGAAGATCGGGTCGTAAAGAGTACTACATGAGACGTATCTTCAATTTATTCACCCCACTGTTATATGTCGGAACTACATGAGGAAAAGGATAAACCTTGGTCAGACAACAAGGTACAGGTCAAGATTGACAACGAAGGACTGGACATATATCCAAAGAGTTCTCCGTCCAGTCCACCAGACCATAAGGGTAGAGAACTTCTTAAAAGGTCAAATAACACTAGGTGTGTCAGTTTCTGAAACCGTATCAGTTATTACGTCTTTATCTACAAAAAGACATTGAGAGAACGAAACAGGTACTAGGTAGCCTACAACCGTTAAACTAGAGACCAAGGAGACGGAAAGGATTTTGGTCGAACTTGGAGACCTTCAAGTGCCAAGTGCATAACGACTTCGGACCGAACCTCTTAAAGCTCGTAATGAAATGATCGCACACTCTACTCACGTTAACACGCCATCAAACTCGTAAGAAACCGTAACGGAAAGAAACTCTAACCTTACTTTTAACTGGAAAAGGTCAGGACACCGGTGACGACTCAAAAGGTCTATACGACCGTATAACTCACATCGTGAAAGTATCGTAGTAGAAAGTCCTAAACTTTATCGAGTTGACCTTAAGGTAGTAGAGGTGATCGAAACAAGCATCACTACGAAAGATTCCGGGTGAACTGAAGTGTAAGGTCCTACAGACCGAGATCCACTCATTAGTGTGATAGCACTAATAGAACCAGAACTTCTAGAAAAAACATGTCAAGAAGACACATAAGAACGGTGGAGAAGAATTATATAAGACGAAGACAATCCAGNTACGAAAGATTCCGGGTGAACTGAAGTGTAAGGTCCTACAGACCGAGATCCACTCACTAGAGTGGTAGTACTAATAGACCCAAAACTTCTAGAAAAAACACGTCAAGAAGACACATAAGAACGGTGGAGAAGAATTATATAAGACGAAGACAATCCAGGGATGGTATTCTCTATATATATGTGTTTTTGTATACATAGGATATACACCATATGTGGATATATACCAAATATACCAAGGTTTAACCCTTTCCTCATGTAGTTCCGACACATAATAGTGAGACGAATAAATTGAATATGTGTCTCATGTAGTACACTTTACGGTCCGACCTACTTCGTTTTCGACCTTAGTTGTACGACCCTTTTTATACTTATTGGAGTCTATGTGTCTTCTGTGGTGGGAATACCGTCCTTCACTTCTTCTTGATTGCTCGGAGAACTACTTTCACTTTCTCCTCTCACTTTTTTAACCGAATTTCGAGTTGTAAGTCTTTTGATTTTAGTACCATAGACCAGAGTAATGAAGTACCGTTTATCTAACCCTTTGTTACCTTTGTCACCGACTGAAGTAAAACCCCCGAGGTTTTAGTGACGTCTACCACTCATGTCGGTACTTTAATTCTCTACAAACGAGGAACCTTCTTTTCAATACTGGTTGGATCTATCGTATAACTTTTCGTCTCTGTAATGAAACGGTTGTTTCCAGGTGGATCAGTTTCGATATCAAAAAGGTCACCAGTACATACCTACACTCTCAACCTGATATTTCTTTCGACTCACGGCTTCTTAACTACGAAAACTTGACACCACGACGCCCTCTGAGAACTCTACGGGAACCTGACTGACGTTCCTCTAGGTTGGTAGGTAGGATTTCCTTTAGTCAGGACTTATAAGTAACCTTCCTGACTACGATTTCGACTTTGAGGTCATGAGACCAATAGACTACGCTTCTCGACTGAGTAACCTTTCCTGGGACTACGACCCTTTCTAACTTCCGTCCTCTTCTCCTGCTGTCTCCCACTCTACCAATCTACCGTAGTGACTGAGTTCCCTGTACTTGAACTCGTTCGAGGTCCTCAACCACTACCTGTCCCTTCGGAC
This sequence comes from Capra ibex, assembly GCA_006410555.1. Classification (NCBI taxonomy): domain Eukaryota; kingdom Metazoa; phylum Chordata; class Mammalia; order Artiodactyla; family Bovidae; genus Capra; species Capra ibex. The sequence goes on along the minus strand of SJYO01043764.1, from coordinate 1,838,622 downwards.
CGTCCGACGTCAGGTACCTCAGTATTTCTCAGTCTGTACTGACTCGTTGACTTGACTTGACTACCATATCGGATAAAATATATGTACTTTTCTACGTAAAACTCCTTGACCGAATAAGTTAATACACTCGACAATTCAGTTTTTAGAGATTATATCCCTGGAGGGACCACCGGTCACCACTTCTAAAGTGGAAGGTCACGTACCCCGTACCCAAGGTAAAGACTAGTCCCTCAATTCTAGAGTGTCCGGAGTGTCTGTTTTTAGGTTTTGTATTTTGTCTTCATTATGTCATTATTTAAGTTATTTCTGAAATTTTTACCAGATGTAAATTTTTTAGAAATTTTTTATTTTATTTATTTGTTTTAGGGATTATATTATGGTAATCAGGTGGTGTGAAGTCAAATTTTTATTTATCAGGGATCCCGTTTGGTCGTTCGATCTTTACGTCTGTTCTCCACTACAATATCAGAACTCAAGGTTTAGATATGTCGTCCGTTCATCCGACCTTTAAGGTCGTTCTAAAGATATAAGGTCAGAATTCCGTCTTAAGGAAGGAAAGGACTTTGTAGTCAAAGACGAAAAATTCCAGAAGGTGACTAACCTACTTAGTTTTTAGTGTAATGTTTCCAGTTATAGAAAATGACTTTCAGTTGACCTTACAGTGTTGTCATAGGTTTTATTACAAACTGGTTTGTTGACCTGTGGTATGAGGTTGGTTCAACTGTACATTTTAAAGTACTAGTGGTTCAGGATGACTACAGAGTTTTACACTTGTAAGATCTTAAATTAATAAATGTGTAGTAAAGTGGTCTAATTATTTATGTATTAAAAAGAATAAAATTTTATTTAAGTTCTTTACAGTTTTGTTAACAAAGTATCAGGAAAATCCTCATGTACTCTTTTAACAGTGTTCATTCGAACTCACAACAAATTATTTTTTTTTTCGAGATTTTATGACGTCCCAAGGAGTAGTATGTATGTCCTTATTTAGACATCCTATGAAGACTTTCGTAAGATTCCAGTCTATAGCTTACGGTATAGTGCTGTCTTCATGGCCTGTACTCGACTTCGTTATGTCCGTTTTAGTTGTGTTTGTACTATCGATGATGTGGTCTTTGAACTCCCCAGAAAAGGGGAAAGTGTACTTTCTCTTTCGGTTGCAAAAAAGTCCTCAAATGTAAGAGACCCCAACGAAACTAAAGTCTTTCTAGTTCTTTTTTTCAGTTTCATGAAGTGATAACGGTTTTTAAGTTGTTATTCATCTCTTTTACACCTTGAATAAATAAGACACTGTGGTGTCTAAGTTGTAGGATGACAAGATTTTCGGGGAAGGTAAAAACAATGGTTTGTGACAGTGTATGGACGATACAGGATTCGGGAGGGAATACGCGACCGTTACGTCTCTAAGGGTCGTAGTATCGTCCCTTAACGAACACAGATATTTTCTTGACACTTCGTCTCTCTATTGTAAAAAAAGAGACGTATTTCCGTATTTGTAACGGATTTACCGATGGTGGTGGACGGTCTATCCACTTAGGCGGTTCGACTCTGTTACAAACACACAAGTGCTTATAGGGAGAAACTTCATATGGACGGAGGACTGAATGGTAGGTGTAAGGGTTTAGACAACAAAAAGAGAGAGGACCAGGGAATCTCAAAGAGGTTTTGGATCGTGTCTAATAGTAAATGAAAACAAGTAGACAAAGAACAAATGGTACCATAGGGGAAGAAGACCGTGTCCCGGATCTTTTCCCATTCTCTAAGTCAACAAACAACTCTTACTTACCGTAAAATGTTAATGTAAATGAGATTTCGGACTGGACTCAGTTCCCATACTTATTTTGATAGGGTGTGGGACTGGCTCTCTGTAGGGGTTGGTACCCGACAGACAAAGTGATCGCGGTAGAAACTTTGTCCGGTACGGTTCTTATCACCCCTGGGAAAGAGTTGGACTCTCTTAATTCGAGACAACTGGATACCGTAGGTCAGATACAGTATTTAATTATAGAAAGAGTACGTGGATCTCACAACAGATAATAGGAGTCCTTTCGACTCTTTTAGTGAGTCAAGGAAAAGACACAAGTCGACTCCTACCGACTTACCTCCATTGGAGGGGGTACCGAGTCACCGTTCCGAAGGTCTTACATATTCACGTTAATTTGACTGGTTGATACCCATTGATGAGAAGTGACAACCGATAAAGGGATGTAAAGGGAGGTAGGACAAATTGGGACTAACAAAATTAAGACGTCACCGCCGTCCTTGTAAGTTGAGGCAACAAAATTACCTAGTGATACTCCATTTCGGAGAAGAGAGAATTCAGTTTCTGGCGAAACAGTTGGCGTAGTACTACCCCGGAACCCGTCCTTAAGGTACGAAGGTCAGGGAAGAATATCATCGGTCCAAGAAGTACGTCAAAGACTATAAAGACTCAATTAGTGTCTCCTGTCAGTTGCAGTTCTTAAAATCTTTTACTTCCTCCACCCCACTCGGATCTTGGGGAGATAGTTCAGACAGTACAACATACGTCGGTAGCCTGAATTAAGTCCAAGTCGGTCTCGTGGCCCACCTCCTCTTTCACCCGTCATGGTTCACAAGGGGTGCGTTCCCGGCGGACGACCGGTCGACTCAGTGGTAGAATAAAAGGAAAGTAGGAGGAGGATTCCTTTTGTCTTGAGGGAGAGGGATACTGTACGACGAGAGTCATCCTCGGGTTTAGAGGTTCGTCGACCCGGTTCTTCCACTTTTGTTCCTGCGAACTAGTGAAATTCCTTCGGAACTTCATTCGTCTTTTCTCGGATGAAGGAAGACGAAGGTAATTAATTTTTACCGAGTCGTCAAGCGAATAGTCTTATGTTGAACCGATAAAAGAGTCGATAAAATGGTAAAAGCAGAAATTTGGTAAGAAAAATTCTGTCTTCACTGTCCTTGTCACGTTGGATCCACAGAGAGGTCCTTGTTATTCATCTCTTAATAATATCTATGTCCTATCCATGCGAAAAGTACATAGGGGTCACCACAATGACTTAAAGATTGTAAATCTAGAAGTAAATTTTAGGGTTCATCATCTGTATTTATTGTCAGATCTTACCAAAAGATTACGGTACGGTTTATGAACACCGTGATGTACTACGACTATTTATTTTGTTAGTAAACTAATCTCAAAAGAAAGACACAGTCTCTACAAATGGTAACGAATTATTCAAATTTTTATTTTCTTGTTAGGATATCTAACGAGACAAGGAGAGTTTTTGGATCAGACGACACCCATACACCTGGTCTGGTTCATCCAGGGGTAAACCGTACCCATTACCCCCTTTTACTTTAGTGCATACGAAAGTGTGACGAATTACTAAAAAGGGAAGTCACCTTGATAATCTTTTTATTACATAAACTAGTAGATTTGTTATGAATAATTTGTATTACATATTATATATAATATTATCGTTATTTTCGTTTCTGATCCCACTCATCCGTGATAAGATTCATAAACAGTACATAGTTAAATAAATTATGAGTGTTCTGGGGGTGAAGTACGGTGTCTTCGATGATAATTACAGTGAAATGTATACTCCTGTGATTCCGTGACTCGCCGTTTCGTCGAATAGATTCCAGTGTACTGTGCATCCATGTCAGTAGGGAGCCATAGGTAGTTCCTAATCGAGGTCCCGGGAATACCTATGGGTTTAGGTGTCTACGAGTTCGAAGACTATATTCTACCGTTTCGTGTCAGGTAAGAGGGAGGAATAGACGTCTTGGTCACCTATTCCTGTAAGACGCCTATTCTTGCTGGCTGGTACAAAACTTTGTTATAACTTTGTTCCTATTCACTTGTTATCGTGGGGAACGGTGATTTAAAAGAAAGATAGTCGTGAATTAATTTGGAACCGAATCCTTTAAAAAGAGTTTTTTCTTCTTTTTTTTAGGTATGGACTCCGGTCCCGAAGGGAGAGTAAACGTCAACCACACAATATTGTCTAACGTAGACGGACGACTGTTTCAAGTTGACTCCGACACTCACTTTCAGCAAGTCGGCACAGAAACTCTGGGGTACCTGACATCGGAGAGTCTAAGAAGACAGGTGCCCTAAGAGGTCCGTTCTTATGACCTCACCCAACGGTAAGGGAAGAGGTCCCCTAGAACGACTGGGTCCCTCGCTTGGACCCAGAGAACATAACGTCCGACTGCGAAATGGTAGACTCGGTGGTCCCTTCGGGAGTCGACTTCCATCAAGAGTGATTCATAAGTACGATACCCATTTCTTTTGACGATAGAAACGGACACCCAACACGATGAACACCACCAAGATATAAGAAAGAAGCATTCTTTGTCTTTTTAACTCTGAAAACTTTGGGGGTTCTCAAAAGGGGGTTTGTCAAAAAGATCGGTAATGGTACAGAGTTGGGTCTTTGAATAACTCCTTGGTTCAACGACCAAGTAAGTTTGTCAGGAGAAGGGTCACGGGTCCTCAACGGACGATATGGTGCACTGATGAGACCGAATCGACACGAGTCGTTTTTATCAAGGAATGACCCTGGAACGAAGACCTTGTAAATTTTCGTGTTAAATTTTTCTCGTCATCGAAATTTATGTCAATGTATGACGAAGGAAGTGTTCCACGTTTCCAGAATACTTAAAATTCACTCAGAAAATGGATTTGGTCAATATGTCTAGTGTAAATTTTAGGATCGATTTCAAGATCGATTGTTTACCGGAGTCTAAGGTTATACATGTTGTTTCTTTTAAATACCGTGAAATCGAACATAAAATCAAGCATGAAAGGAGGGGTTTATGACTCCGATTAAGTTACTTCGTAAGATCTATGGGTTCAAAAATTTTGTTACCGGGTAAATTTTGACCTTTGTTTCGTTGTATGGGAAAGAGAGGGAAGGGGGTACGGGTAGACGGGGAACTGGGATCTGTACCTTCGTAGAGTGTCTACTACAGGATATACCTTCACTTTTCTAGTCTCTTCAGAGTCTGATCAGGATTCATATACTGAACAATCTCTCTGGGTGTCCATAAACAAATCGTCCTGTGTAATTCTTCAAAGTGTTGTGTTATTTGGAGTATTAGTTATTATCAATCGCAACCTATGAGTGATATACGGTCCGTGGAAAGATTTACGGAATGTACAAAATTGCGTAAATCAGAAGTGGCCCTTACTCTATTCGTGAGAAGAATAGTAAGTGTAAAATGTCTCTTCTAGTAACTTCTTCCCTCTCCTATTCATTGAACAGTTCCAGTGTGCCGAAGAACCGGTCCCTCGGTTTGCAGACCTGGGTCGTGAGGTCGAGACCGAAGGGTTCATCGTGATCGACATTTCTACACCCTCTGCATTTTCTACGTCTAAGTCAGGGACCCAGCCCTTCTAGGGGAACTCCGCCCGTACCGTTGGGTGGGGTCATAAGAACGGACCTCTTAGGGTACCTGTCTCCTCGGACCGTCCGATACCAGGTATCTCAGTGTCTCAACCTGTGTTGACTTCGTTGAATCGTGTCGGTGATATAGAGTCGGAGAGAGTCTCACCTTCAAAACACGACTTACGGGAGGAGAAGGTCCGGAGCCTCTGTTTCTTTCTTTGTCAGTCGATGAACGAACGGTCCCCTCGACACCCTTCCCATCTAAAGTATTTCGAGTCACGACCCTGGAGAACAAACCAAACCAAAACCCTCTTCTGATAACAATGATAATGACTTTTTTCTGAGGAATATTTTTAATCGTATTACAAACAGATCGTCTCTTGGAAACCTGTGCAAATAGACTGAAAGGTCCCATCTTTATTTATTCTCTACCCCGGACGTAAACGTGAATATCAAGACTGTGAAATTCTTAAGTTACTTATGGTTTTCGTAGTTATGTTCAGTGTTTACTATGTTTTTTCGTCACATGGACTTTCCATTCACTAAAGATTCGGACAAAATAGGGTGATGTAGGTTGGTTATACCTAAACAACTATCTTTGTACAGTCAAAGTTGGAAAAGTCATAAGGACTGTAAATGAATCTGACCTCCTTACCTCTTCTTTATAGTGACATTAGATGTTTTCGTTAGTTTAGTAACGTCATGGTAGAGGTGACGTTTCAAAGTTCGTCCGTTTAAGGTAAGGAGGAACCTTTAGGTCGTGTTAAGACTTCGAAAGTCTCGGATTTTATATTTAGTCTCATATTACTCTCGACCACAGATAAATAGAACGAGTGTTTTCACAACGTCCACGGATCGTCTATCATCCGTGATTTATATGACTGACTTGTGACACTTACTTACTCAACCCTGTTCTCTCGGCACACTCAGACCAAGGTAAGGACGAAACTCTCTTGGTCCATTCTGAGGATAAGGTTAAATAAGACCTTGACGTCGTCCTATACGTTGGACTTTGTATCGTCCGTTCCTTTTAGAAGCGAGTTTGCATATGGAGATTCTGATAAAGTCATCGGTGTTCCGAAGACTGATATCTGGTCGTAAACTGCTCTCCATTTTTCATTTCCGGAGACGGGTGGATGTTGTAAATGTCGTTTGGATGAACGTTTCATTAAATCATATTAATCAGAACTCCTAGTCCGAATTTAAGTTTAGATTTGTGGTGACAAACTCGATTTAAAACTTTGAGAGAATTGAACAAGAGAGTAGAAATTTTTTGTCTTATTATTAAGTATGGTCATCTTGATATGTTTTTTCTGGAAGTCAAGTCAAGTCAAGTAAAGTCAGCGAGCCAGCACAGGCTGAGAAACGCTGGGGTACTTAGCGTCGTGCGGTCCGGAGGGACAGGTAGTGGTTGAGGGTCTCAAGTGAGTCTGAGTGCAGGTAGCTCAGTCACTACGGTAGGTCGGTAGAGTAGGAGACAGTAGGGGAATAGGAGGACGGGGGTTAGGGAGTGTCGTAGTCTCAGAAAAGGTTACTCAGTTGAGAAACGTACTCCACCGGTTTCATCACCTCAAAGTCGAAGTCGTAGTAAGGAAGGTTTCTTTAGGGTCCCGACTAGAGGAAGTCTTACCTGACCAACCTAGAGGAACGTCAGGTTCCCTGAGAGTTCTCAGAAGAGGTTGTGGTGTCAAGTTTTCGTAGTTAAGAAGTCGTGAGTCGAAGAAGTGTCAGGTTGACAGTGTAGATATGTACTGATGTCCTTTTTGATATCGGAACTGATCTGCCTTGAAACGACTGTTTCATTACAGAGACGAAAAGTTATACGATAGATCCAACCAGTATTGAAAAGAAGGTTCCTCATTCGTAGAAAATTAAAGTACCGACGTTAGTGGTAGACGTCACTAAAACCTCGGGGGGGTTTTTTAGTTCAGACAGTGACAAAGGTGACAAAAGGGTAGATAAAGGGTACTTCACTACCCTGGTCTACGGTAGAAACAAAAGACTTACAACTCGAAATTCGGTTGAAAAAGTGAGAGGAGANTCATTCGCAGAAAATTAAAGTACCGACGTTAGTGGTAGACGTCACTAAAACCTCGGGGGGTTTTTTTAGTTCAGACAGTGACAAAGGTGACAAAAGGGTAGATAAAGGGTACTTCACTACCCTGGTCTACGGTAGAAACAAAAGACTTACAACTCGAAATTCGGTTGAAAAAGTGAGAGGAGAAAGTGAAAGTAGCTCTCCGAAAAATCAAGGAGAAGTGAAAGACGGTATTGCCACCACAGTAGACGTATAGACTCCAATAACTATCAAGAGGACCGTTAGAACTAAGGTCGAACACGAAGAAGGTCGGGTCGTAAAGAGTACTACATGAGACGTATCTTCAATTTATTCGTCCCACTGTTATATGTCGGAACTGCATGAGGAAAAGGATAAACCTTCTAGAATTACTGGGTCTATTGGTATTACTACACTAGTGAGTGGGTCTGGGTCTGTAGGACCTCACACTTCAGTTCACCCGGAATCCTTCGTATTGATGTTTGTTTCACTCACTTCCACACCTCCACCTCCACTACTTAAGGTCGACTCGATAAAGTTTAGTATTTTCTACTACGACACTTTTACGACGTGAGTTATACGGTCGTTAAACCTTTTGAGTTGTCACGGGTGTCCTGACCTTTTCCAGTCGAAAGTAAGGTTAGGGTTTATTCCCCTTACGGTTTCTTACAAGTTTTATGACGTGTTCAGGTGAGTAAAGTGTACGATCGTTTCATTACGAGTTTTAGGAAGTTCGATCCGAAGTTGTCATGTACTTGGTTTTTGAAGGTCCATATGTTTGACCTAAATCTTTTCCGTCTCCTTAGTCTCTAGTTCAACGGTTGTAGGCGACCTAGTATCTTTTTCGATCTCTAAAGGTCCTTTTGTAGATGAAGACGAAGTGACTGATACGTGTCGGAAACTGACACATCTAGTGGTTTTTGACATCTTTTATGAATTTCTCTACCCTTACGGTCTGGTGGACTGCACGGAAAACTCTTTGGACATACGTCCAGTTCTTCGTTGTCAATCTTGGTCTGTACCTTGTTGTTTGACTCCAAGTTTTGACCCCTTCATAACACATAATAGTGGGATGAATAAATTGAGTATACGTCTCATGTAGTACACTTTACGGTCGACCTACTTCGTATTCGACCTTAGTTCTAACGGTCCTCTTTATAGTTGGTGGAGTCTATACGTCTACTGTGGTGGGAATACCGTCTTTCTCTTCTCCTTAATTTTTCGGAGAACTACTTCCACTTTCTCCTCTCACTTTTCCAACCGAATTTTGAGTTGTAAGTTTTTTGATTCTAGTACCGTAGATCAGGGTAGTGAAGTACCGTTTCTCTACCCCTTTGTTACCTTTGTCACTGTCTGAAATAGAAGAACCCGAGGTCTTAGTGGCACCTGTCACTGACGTCGGTACTTTGACATTCTGTGAACGGGGGACCTTCTTTTTGTTACTGTTTTGATCTGTCACATAATTTTTTTCTCTATAATGAAGCATATGTTTCTATGTAAATCATTTTCAATACCAAAAAGGTCATCAGTCCATACCTGCACTCTCGACCAGTTCTTTTTTCCGACTCACGGTTTCTTAACTATGAAAACTTGACACAACGACCCTTTCTGAGAACTCTGAGGGAACCTGACGTTTCTCTAGTTTGGTCAGTTATGATTTTCTTTAGTTAGGACTTATAAGTAACCTCCCTGACTACGACTTCGAGGTTATGAAACCGGTGGACTACGTTTCTTGACTGAGTAATCTTTTCTGGGACTACGACCCTTTCTGACTTCTGTCCTCCTCTTCCCCTACTGTCTCTTACTCTACCAATCTACCGTAATAGTTGGTTTTCTGTACTTAAACTCGTTTGAGGTCCTCTACCACTTTCCGTCCCTTCGGACCACACGACGTGAGGTACCCCAACGTTTCTCTACTCGTTAACTTATAGTAGTTGTTAAGTATGGTCTCAACAACATTCTTAACCTTTTGTAAAAACTGGTTTGTTTATGGAAAAATCTTAGGAGTGAAAATAGTGGTTCTCGAGTTCCTAATCCATTGACGGTTAAAAAGAAAGTTTATCAAACGTATACAGGGGGTGTACAGTAACTTAGAGAGTCTTCTTAACACTGTAAAAGGTCGTTCCGCGGTTCCCTTGGAACCGGTCTCACCCCGAGTAGTGGTTCCATAACCCTCCAGTCAACACAATACGAGTATTACTCTGATATAAAGTGATTTATTTTTCTAACTACATCAAAGATCTTTATGGATCGAACGAAGATCCGACCCCAGGAGAAACTACAATGAGAGTCTGAAGGAAGGGTTTATTGAAATTTCTTTCTTGGAAACTGATAGAGTATAAGACTTCTAAGGTTAGATTGTACAAAAAGACTATTATATACCTCGTCGGAGAATCTAATGGGACCAGGGGTAGTCCTTAAAACAAAGGACATGACTCTTATACTGAATACGTGTCTTTTATAAACGTGAATAAACTACTATACCCGGTATTTTATATTTTATATTTTTTTGTACAGAAAGGATAGTTTGGTAAATTATTCGTATGTTACTACCAACGATAGTGATCGTTAGAATTTTCTTCGTCTGAGAACCTAAGTTCAAAATTTTGAGTATATTACATGGTCTTCGATCATATAAATTGGTGGTAGTGAACGACTCAAGGGGGACACAGTTCGAGAGACGATTCGTACAAATACTGGTATAAGAGAGTAAATTAGTAGTGTGGATAAGACACTACAACCATTTTTGTTTAGGATAAAAGGTTGAACCTTTTGACGTCCCATTGCGATTGAACAGGTTCCAAGGAATTGCTTCTTCACCACTCAAGTCTTGAATTTGGGACTTTAGATCTAAACTTCAGATTCTAAAGAGTACGATGGTAAAGTCCAAAGGATGATAACTTAAGTCGTCTACCATTTTAGAAATGAGAATATTGAACTCATTCATCCCCACATCCTAGAGTAAAAGACTGATTATATGTCGTTGTCTGTAATAGTATGTCCTCCTATTAAAGTACTAGATAAATATTGTGTTTTACTTCTACGTAGGGTTTATCAGACAGTTTACTCCTCTTTCCATCTAGGATCAGAGAGATCTCTAGTTGACCAAGGTTGTCTTGGGAATTGAAGACGTCAGAGGTGAATATTACTAAAAAAACACACAAACATAGTACCAGGTCCAAATGTAGTTGACGAATGTGTATCATTCAAAGGAGTGAGTGGTTAATGAGGGTTGAGAATTGAAAAGGAGGTTTTGGTGAAGACAAATGTCCGCATGGAATAAAATAACGTAAGGTGAAATGACATGGAGTGTCTGTAACGTAAAAAGTGTGTCACTTCCAAACATCGTCAGGACGTAACTCGTTCAGGTAGTCGAGGTAAAAAGGTTGTAGTAGACGAGTGTAAAACCATTAAAGAGTGTTATAAAGTTTTGTAGGTGATCGTTTTTCTACTACTAAGTGACTTCTGAGACTATTATCCATCGTAAAAAATCGTTATTTTCTAAAAATTGATTCCATCTATTAAAAAAAAATTTCTGTGTTACGATAAAGTGTCCATTATCTGATGTCATCCTCTTCTACTACCGTGGGGTGAGGTCATGAGAACGGACCTTTTAGGGTACCTGTCTCCTCGGACCATCCGACGTCAGGTACTCCAGCGATTCTCAGCCTGTGCTGACTCACTAAAGTAAAAGTGAGAAGTGAAAGTACGTAACCTCTTCCTTTACCGTTCGGTGAGGTCACAAGAACGGACCTCTTAGGGTCCCGTCACCTCGGACCACCCGACGTCAGATACCCCAGCGTGTCTCAGCCTGTACTGATTTCACTGAATCGTCGTCGTTGTCGTCGTCGTCTGATGTCGTACCGAAGGGTCCACCGCGATCACCATTTCTTGGGAAGACGATTACTTCCTCAGAATTCTCTGCGTCCAAGTTAGGGACCCAGCTCTTCTAGGGGATCTCCTCCTTTACCGTTGGGTGAGGTCATAAGAACGGACCTCTTAAGGTACCTGTCTTTTCGGACCACCTGATGTCAGGTACCCCAGCGTTTCTCAACCTGTGCTGACTTCGTTGAATCGTACGTACGTTTGATGTCATATCACACTTGTATTAAAATATACGTGACCCTTTGGTTTTTTAAGTGCACTGAACGAAATAACGTTACAATCGAAATAACACCATCTGACTTTGGTTTGAAAATCATAAAGACCCTAGACGGACATAAAAGCATTTATCTAAAGTATTAGTCTTTGTGTTTCTCTTAGTACCGTTACGACTAAGGTGGGAGGTCCCTATCAAGGACTTCTGGGCGAAGTCTGGAAAGCGAACGAAAAGTCTGTTCTCACCTTTATTAACCCGACGTGATCCAGATAAAAATACTTTAATAAGACTTCTTGTGAGTAATTCAACCCTTCTAAGATGGAATGGGTAGAGGTACCCATACGATTTACTCCTGTCGCCAAACACTTTTTCGTCACCTGACGAAAATTTTAGTGGTGGAAAGTGTGTTATCAACTAAAGAATGTACAAAGTCACCCGGACCAGAGTTTCGGGTTTGAATTTTCTTTTCGTCGGCAACTATCAAGTTGAAATTATTGTTAAGAGATGTCACAGTCTTGATATACTGTACGAGTTTTTTTGGAATATTTGTATATTTAAGTGTAGTATTTTCGTTACAGTTAATAATTTGATACCCCGATAGACAGGTAACCCCCCTGTATACAGAAATACTACTCAGTAATTTTACGGCAGGTCTAACACTCCACCTAAGTACGTTGTATACTAAGACGTGGTCCCGAGAAAACATAGGACTCTAAACGTCCCAGTGGAGTCGCCGAAAGTGTCTACGTTGACCAAATCCCGTTGATCTTCCCAAAGGTGTGGTTTCTCCAATCGAGTTTAGGGTCTAGACGACCATCTGAAGTGAAGTAAAGTTATATAAAGGAGTAGAAGTTTTAGACATCCAACCTGCTCTACTAAAGGTTCCAGGAGGTCTTCGGAGTTCGAGATTCCGAAGAAGAAGATGGGGTGGCGTGAGGGGTAGGGTGTGTATGTAGTGAAGAAGGAAGGGTAACGTTTGTGACGACCTTTACCCCCATTGATGAGTCCGACCAGACTCCTAGTCTGAGGTGCTATAACTACCCCGGTGTAAGGGACGACTCATCCCCGAGGTTCGTCACTTACGTGTGAACCCTCACCCTACTCGGACCGTCGTCGAGAGGAAGGGACGAAAGTCGGTGCGTCGACTTCACCTTTCGACCGGGTCGTCAACAAAAGACGTGAAGAGACGAGAGAAGAAAGGATAGGTGTCGTCTCGGGTTCAGGCACACGTCGGATCCAATAAAATCCGTAACCTAACATGTTGTGAACGCAAAACGGAACGTCAGAGAGAGAGGGGTGGGAGAGAGACATCAAGATCTATACTATCTAACCCGTATTGGTAAACCCCCTTTCACTCTGTAATCCGACTATGGTAGGATAATCGAAAGGGTCTCAAGACGTTTGACTCTCGAGTTCGGGTTCGGGTGTAAGTTTGTTCATCGAGGCAGTTGAATGAAAGACGTACAAGATGTCCCTACACGGAAGGGTCTCTTGGTCGGCCCCTCCTCTCCTCAGCCCGACTTCATTCTCCGTCTTTGAGAGTAAAGGAACCGAGACTGTAAGATCAAAATGGTTCCTACGGTATAGATGTTCTGACGACTCTCTTATGGGGAACTAATGTCTTTGTTTATATCTGTTCATAAAATAGGCTTCAATCGAATATGGGATTAATTATATCAAACGTATTTTATCTTCGATAAGTAGACTGTCTTAAGAAAACAGACTTGATCAATTGCACTTCAAGTTCGGAGAAAAAGAGTCACATATAGGTCGAGATAGTGAAAGAGAATAACAGACAGAGAGGGACAGAGTGTGTGTGTGTATGTATGTGTGTGACGTCATACTGGCACATCCATGTAGGAACGTAGTGTAACTCTCCCTGACTCTTAAATGAGGAAGGGTCTGTTCGGTGGACTTAGTCCCTCGGACGAACCTTCCGGGTTTCTTCTCTCTTATCGTAACCAGGGTCAGAAGGGACAGGTGTCGGATGTATGTGTGGAAGATTGTGTGTGTGGAAGATTGTGTGTGTGGAAGATTGTGTGTGTGGAAGATTGTGTGTGTGGAAGATTGTGGTAAACCCACCGTGTGGGATCGTAAAAGGGTTGGTCACCCCCGACCCGTAGAGTCTAACTCAATGAAGTCAACACTTCTGACTGAAGACCTTCTGTGCGAGGACCGGACTCTTTTGTGTGGTCGGTCTCCGTCGACGACCGAACGGGCCACCGCGTGCCCTGTGGGAGGAGTGGTCGGTCCAGTTTGACGGTTGGAAAGGGACTCCCGACACTGAATAGTAATTACTTCGAAAGGTCAAGGGATCGGAAGGTAGGACAGTGTTCTTAGGATAGTAAAGGTATGGTACCTGACCTCGGATTTGCGACGAAACCCACATCTTCTTTTTCTTTTCTTTCCACTTTTTTATAAGGTGACGGTGGAGGAGTCCGTCAATACTTTTCAGTTGACTTTCTAATACAGACCGAAGGGTCTCTTCTTTCCTCTTTCTCCTTCTCTGTTTTCTGTAAGTTCTCGATAGTTTAAGGTCGCATGGAGACATTCAGGAAAGACCGGGATCACTATTACTTACGTCCGACACAACTTCTAAGGAGTAAAAAGGATTGTAAGGGACTCATTAAGAGTTCGACAACAGTAATTCGCTGAGACTACAAAAGATTACGTGTTTGTGTAAATATCATTAATCTATCCCCTCTGAAGAATGGTAAGGTCTTAGCAGTACGATCTCGGATCGTCTCCTTCGACTCCTCAGAGAAGTCACTGTCACCGACGAGAGAACGTGGTAGAAAAAAACGTTCGTCTTCCACTCTAGGTCCCATGCTACTGTTCCATCGTTTTTGGGTCCCGTCCCGACCGAGGGGTCTCTTACGTCTCTCCCTCTCGGTCCGGTTCCTGGTGGGAGACGTGGTGTGGTCTTCTCTTTTCCTTTCTAGACTTGAGTTACGGAATCTCTGACGGGGTAGAGTGGAGTCGCGACCAGGTTCCAAGAACCACTGTGACGTAAGGAATCTTACTGTACGTGATTCGACTCATAATGAAAGACCTCATTAGTGTACACAAAGAATGGGGTAGACCAAAGGAGCTGGACGTTTCCGTTTGTGTTTATAGATCTCGAGGACATATATTAGACGACGGGACCAGTTCTGACCAGGGTTACTAATTTAAACAATGTACAACATTTTTATAACACACACACACGAATCAGTGAGTCAACACAGGTTTTATAATGTATAAGTCTCCTTTTAGTTAATACGTCTTACCATATACTATATTTTAAGGAGAGGAATAGTGGACTCAACAGGTTCACGGGAATGGTGAACCCATTGGTGTAAAGTATCAAATATAGGAAATTCTTTACTAAATGTTTGACGTTGACTAAGATATCTACTATGAAAAATTTTATAAGTTTACTCTTAGTGTGTTTCGTGTGACAAGGTAGTGATCGAAAAAAATTGAAGTACATAAACTTGTAAAAAGGTATAGTCATGTGAGTCTAGATTAAGTGAGAAAAATTTTTGACTTATAACAGACCCTTCTGACATTAAATTACTCAGGAGAACATTCTCTGGTACCCCACTGATAGGTAACGAATAATAATGTTCGGTACGACGTCAGTTTAACAAACGTGTATATAGAAACACATAGACACGTTCGTCTAGAATCTTCTCCTTGGGATACGATTTTTTTTTATACATGTAACATTTAAAACTATCTACTTCAGTCTAACGAGAGTTGTTATTGACTTCCATTTCACAAACGAAAAGATGTTGGACCGGTTACGATCATAAGTGACGATTCACTTTTACCATAAATTACAAAATTAGAGGTAATATTTAGAAGTCACGTGTAAATGTTACGGGATAAACGTGTGTGTGTCTTTGTGTAAAGAGGGTACTTGATGAATAAGTATAGGAACTAAGTAACAGGTGAATGAGAAGAACTAAACGTTCTTATAGACGTTTATATATGTTTTACTATTATAGAAATAGTATGCATAAGTAAAAAAGGGTGAAACAAGAAACTTAAAAAAACAAATGTTCATAACAATTGTAAGATGTCAAAACACATAAAAATTTGTATTGGGTTAAATAGTTGAAACACGAAATATTGAAGACCCAAAATACAGTCTGGGGTTCTCAAAGGGGTGAGGTTTTAATAAAAAAAAAATTAATCACCATAAAAGAAGGTCATGACAGTAAGGATTAAGTAATTCATATTTACAAAATTATTGAACCCTAAATAAGACCACATTCTGTACTTCATTCCTAGATCGATCAGTTGCAAAGGTTTAAAGGGCAACAGGTTTGTATTAAATAATGTTTTAGATTAAAACGGAATGACTAAGATTTATGATAGGTCGTACAGTTTAGACTTTTGTTTAAGTCCAGACAAAGATCTAAGACATTAGACAGAGCAACTAAAAGATAAAGATGGAACTAATATTTGACTAAATTAATGAGATTGAAATAATACGTAAACTTATCAACCATCCCAATTAGAAAAGAATGTTAAGAAGAAATCACATGGACTAAGAGTTCGACCTTTTCAACGTCCGTCTGAGGCAGAAGTCCCCATCGTCGAGCCCAAAAACTACGGACAAAAAGTCAAGACACTTTTCGGTGGACTCACTCAGAAAGCCAACACGTTACGGGTGGGTACCGAGACCCCTCCTATATTTGTGTCCGAGTTTACGTTAGACGGGGTAGACTTCTTCGGTTCCCCAGGCAAGTCTTTGATTCAACCCGTCTAGAAACTTGTCTAGTTACTAAGATGTCAAATAGACCGGGTGTCTCTTTACAAAGAAGGGATTCACGTCTAAATATTACAACATATTGTCGCACGCGAGCTCATGTGCACATTGTCATGTTACACAGAGACAGTCGTAAACGCAGTTCCTCAACGTCTCTACCCTCCTTCTCGGCCGTAGTGTCTCCTCGGACACACCTCCGGACTACGAGAGAAGTGGATGTCACGGCCACTATTCACAATCACTGAGCCAGTACGGGCTGAGAAACACTGTGGTACCCGACATCGGGGACGTCCGAGGAGACAGGTGCATTAAGAGATACGTTCTCATGACCTCACCCATCGGTAAGGGAAGAGGTCCCATAGAAGGGTTGGGTCCCTAGTTTGGACCCAGAGACCGTACCGTCCGTCTAAGAAATGGTAGACTCGGTGGTTCCTTCGGGGTCCCTCCTCTATTTTTTCCTTGTCCGTCCCTGACTACGGCGGTTAGGAGTCGGACCCGAGGAGTAAGACGTCAACCACAGTACTTGTTGACTTAATCCTTCTACGTATACCGATTTGACGTCCGAAGACTAAATAAGATCTCGGAAGTCTCTTTTGGAATAAGGACACCAATAAAAGTAGAAGCGACAAGGATATTCGGGTGTGACCGGAAAGTTAAGATGGGGAGAGACACATCTAATCGTCCAGTTTCGGGGGTGGGAAGATGCGACGGGAATCTACCGGAAACCTCCTGAGTGAGTTAAATGTCTAAACCCTTCTGGGGAGACAGTGGGATGTCTGTTGAAAAATTACGGTAAGGGTGAATTTCGATGGACGAACAATTCGTGGGTCCTTTTTGGTAGAAAACCGAGATAGCGGGAAAAGGGAGGACTCAAGTGAGTAGGTAGCGTATCGTAAATAATTCGTACACAGATAGTATATATGTTGGAATATGGTACTTGTCATCTCTAATACTACTAATCGAAAGTAAAATAAAACTTTATTTAAGGTTTACGTAATGAAGTAGATTAGGATTCATCTTTTTTTTCCGGATACAGAATTTTATTTAAATCTGAGAAACCCTTTGTTATATAAGGTACGGTCACAATTTTTATATTATTTGAACTATGAAAACAATACAAAATGTTTTATTCTTTTAATTACCTTCAATTGTCCTCCAGTCGAATTGGAATCTTCCTAAGAATCTCCTCAACTAAGTCTCATAAAAACGAAATTAAAATCTCTACTTGTATTCACTTAAAAAATTTCAATCAAGAGTATATTAGTACCATACCTTTAAAACCTTTTACTTTTTACTTTGTGGTGTTAGGATCGACTATAGTAATCGTACCTATTCTTTTTGATCACCCTATCTCATGATCACTTATGATTGATGATCACAAAATCATCAATCATATAATTATATGATTATATGATTGATGACTGATGTTTGTTATGATTACAAAGGAAAGTAATTAAAAAGGAATATACGATATCCATTTATATGTCCATACAGATAGATGTATATATTAAATTATAAGACTAAAAATCTATTGTAATCCCGAAGGGAGTATCGAGTCAACCATTTCTTAGGTGGACGTTACGTCCTTTGGGACAAAGTTAAGGACCCAGCCCTTCTAGGGGACCTCTTCCCTTTCCGATGTTGAGGTCATAAGACCCGACCTATTAAGGTACCTGACATATTAGGTACCCCAGCTTTTCTCAACCTGTGCTGACTCACTGAAAGTGAAAGTCCCACACTTATAAATATGCGATGGAGTCTCACAACAATTGGTAGGAAGACTGTGAACATAGTATCATGTCACTCACTGACATAGTCTACATGGTATATTTATAACGAGATAGTGATTTGTATGTCTCAAAAGGTTGAAAGGTTGATAAACCTCGTTTTATGATGAAGGTATAACAACAAAGGTAATTCAATGGATATCCTTTGGTGAAACAAACAGACAAAAATCCTTTGGATAAAACTCATTACGTAGAAAACTCAAACTCGAAAAAACGACTTTGATACTTTTCAGAAACGTTTTAATTCTACTAATTTTAGACTACTTCTAAGAACGACGTGAAAAGTGATTAAATTTAGATGTAGGTAAGAATTCACTGATCAGGAAGAGGTGCTCAAAAAGACTACTGAAACAATGAGACGTTCCATCTGTTGTATAAAAAAGACAGTTGTAAAACAATATGTTTGTGTTTTGGTAATTGTAGTTATTCTGTACGATTAACTTTATTTTCAACACCACAGAAATTCTTGATTTGTTTTTTACTTAGTCATCACTGTAATTTCGTAAAAGCGGCCCAATTCAATTTGTCATGTTTAAGACTTGGACACCTTAGTGAGACCACGTAACTTCTGTCCAAATTCTTGTGTGAAAGGACTCATTAGGTTACGACGACGACGACTCAGTGAAGTCAGCACAGGCTGAGAGACACTGGGGTATCTGTCGTCGGGTGGTCCGAGGGGGCAGGGACCCTAAGAGGTCCGTTCTTGTGACCTCACCCAACGGTAAAGGAAGAGGTTACGTACTTTCACTTTTCACTTTCCTTTCAGCGAGTCAGGTTATCTAAACGAGATAAAGACAAATCAAAGACAGAGAAAAGGGGTTCGGACAAACGTACGTTTAGTCTTTACAGCGACTAAGGGGTGGACGTTTCGTGGTAAGACGATAAGGAAATTAATTGGTCGGGAGAACTTAGTGGAAAATGAAAGGAGGGTGTAACAAGATTAAGATAGGTATCTAGGACAACACCTCAACAAGTGTCATGAACGATCGTAGGGTAAACCACCATCTAAAATATTCACTTTCGTTTAGTTGTGAAAACAATGTCAATTTCAAAGTGTAGGTCTCTATACATGGGACCCGAGGGACATTATTGAATATATGTAGAAAAAGAACGTACTTTAAAGTCACGTCTAGTAAAAGTTTCACCTCTTCACCCGTCACTAACTTCTTTATTTACGACGTCCTAACTTAAGGAGGTTGTTGTATCTTTTCTTATTTTTTTTTTTCTAGGTGTCCTATGTACGTAAAATTTAATAAAGATACATTTAAAGTCCTAAAGTTTATATTCATTCTTGTGAAGTGTTCTAAACAATCGATGAAGTTAAGATTTATGTTTCTTCTAACCTCTTGTTTACAAAAGATTCAAATTACAATGTTTTCTTTATGTACAAATGATATTTTTAAGTTTCAAATGTTTTCTCGTGTTTCTTTTTTTAGGTCGTTATTATGAAATTAGGAGAGACAGGTTTCTGGGTGCGATAATTATACTAAAACAAAAAAATATTTTTATCTTAGTATGAGATGTAATATTAAATTTTAGTAGGTAAAAAGTTAATTATCATATGACACTTTTAAAAGGATACAATAATCACAGGAGTCAAGTCAAGTCAAGTCAAGTCAGCTAGTCAGTACAGGCTGAGAAACGTTGAGGTACTTAACGTGGTGCGGTCCGGAGGGACAGGTAGTGGTTGAGGGCCTCAAGTGAGTGTGAGTACAGGTAGCTCAGTCACTACGGTAGGTCGGTAGAGTAGGAGACAGTGGGGGAAAAGGAGGACGGGAGTTAGGGAGGGTCGTAGTCTCAGAAAAGGTTACTCAGTTAAGAAGAGTACTCCACCGGTCTCATGACCTCGAAGTCGAAATCGTAGTAAGGGAGGATTTTGTACTAAAAACAGAACAAGTTATATATTCATATGTTATATGGTGTCTAATAAATTAAGGACAAAAAAATAGTTAACACTCCCAAAAAAAAAGATAATAGTCATTGACATTAATGTTAGAATGTATTTTAAAAAAGTGTAGAGAATAATAAAGGAATCCTCTCTAAAGACGTTTAGATCTTTTGAATCTTTTTAAGGATCAAAACGACGAGTTTAATATATTTGGTGAAATCTTTAAAAATCATTTATTCGAACACAACGAGTACTTCTTGAAAAGTAAGAAAATTAGATACTTTTACATGACGTATATAAAGAAGGATGTAATTTTGAAAATTTTTAGTTCACACTA
Organism: Capra ibex; assembly: GCA_006410555.1. Lineage (NCBI taxonomy): Eukaryota > Metazoa > Chordata > Mammalia > Artiodactyla > Bovidae > Capra > Capra ibex. Next base: position 1,818,333 of record SJYO01043764.1, on the reverse strand, counting down.
TAACAATTGATTGTAGATTTTATTAGATAAACGGACACATAAGTAAGGGAAATGTAAAATTAGGAAAACAAAGATATTTTTAATACGTGGATCTTTTCATTGTAAAACAGGATAGTTGGAATATTGACCTTCTCCGGGTGTCAAGTAAAGAAGGAATTACAAATTAGGGAAGTTTGTTTATGACACGAGAGGGTCCTCTCTAAGGTTCTACTTTTACCTTTTAGTGGTGAAGGCAAACCTTTGTTTTTAGTCTTCCTGAAGTATGAGATGGTTTTCTCTCTCCTGTGTACACATGTACACCGACTTAGTAAAACAACACATCTTCTTTGATTGCGTTGTAACATTTTGTCGAAACACACGCAGACACACACACAATCAGCAAGTCAGTACAGGTTGAGAAACACTGGGGTACCTGATATCGGGTCGTCCGAGGAGACAGACACCCCTAAGAGGTCCGTTCTTATAACCTCACGCAACGGAGAGGAAAGAGGTCCCCTAGAAGGACTTGGTCCCTGACTTGGGTCCAGAGGATGTGACGTCCATTTAAGAAATGGTAGACTCGATGACCCTTCAGGATTTCGTTGATCTGAGGTTATTTTTAATAAGAAAAATTTCAGAAGTATGAGATTCCGCCCTTGGACGTTAAAATCGACAGGTCGTAGGGAAGGAAGAGACTAAATTATAAAAACCACCCCCCCCCACCCGTCACCCATCCCCATTGTTGTGGATGGGGAATGGATTAATCTCGTGTCAACGGTCAGAGGGAGGTTATTAATAAATCACTCGTGGATAACACACGGTACCTGATGAAATCCTAGAACCTTAAGTCGTCACTCGTCTATTACTTATTCAAGGACGAAAGAACCTCGAATCTTTGATAAACCTCCTTAACCAGTTTAATCTGGTTAACCTGAATAAAAGATCTTAAAAATGCACGTCTGTTACTTTTTTTCTTAGGGAAGAGAGGGGAACTAACTCTCGATATTACTATGATAGGTTTTCGAGGCTCGTCGGTGCAGGTGACGGAGTACTACCGAGATCTTCTTCCTCCAGTTCTGTATGACAACTTCGACTCGTTTCACGACTTCTCGCTCTCCGGGTGTCAGGAAGTCGGCAAAACGTAGGGGTCTGGGTAAGTACAAAGGGTCAATGTTCTCCGTCATTTCACAGAGGTAGAAAAACAGAAATTGGATAAACACATTGTGTCTGAGACCAGGGTGTGACCATTTACGGAAAGAAAAGAAGACAGGATATACTACCGTAGATCCTCACGACCGTTACCATGGGGTGAGGTCATGAGACTGGACCTTTTAGGGTACCTACCTCCTCGGACCACCCGACGTCAGGTACCTCAGCGATTCTCAGCCTGTGCTGACTCGTTGAAGAGAAAGTAAAAAGTGAGAGTACGTAACCTCTTCCTTTACCGTTGGGTGAGGTCACAAGAAAGGACCTCTTAGGGTCCCTGCCCCCTCGGACCACCCAGTGTGTCTCAGCCTGTGCTGACTTCACTGAATCGCCGTCGTCGTCACGATCTTCGTCCTCTGTCTCTTCTACGAGTCGAACTGAAATATAAAAATAAGAAACGAGATCGTCATGAAATAAATTGATAAACTAAGGGAGGATGTAAAGTAAGTAAGTTACTTGTAAGCAACTCGTTGACGATACGCAGTCTCTCAGAAGAATCACGATTCCTGGGTCGTCACTTGTTTTGTGTTTTTGGAGATAGGAATCTATCAAGTTGAAGATCACCTCGGTCGACTGTTGGAAGTTTGATTGGTTGTCTCGCCAACCGTTATTCTTTTCTGTCGTCTTTCCGCTGATCCCTCACGACTCTTCCCCACCCATCCCTAGGAGCACAATGCTTCTTGTCAGACCCTTCCCGAACGAAACATTCCCCTCTACACTCGTCTCGGGACTTCCTCTCTACCCTCGTTTGGTGTCTAGCGACTCCCTTACACTGACTTATTATCTCCACTTGTTGAGTCCCTACGGGACTGTGACGTGCCTATTCAGTCGAGTACGACGGAGAAGGGACTTTAAACTGAGAGCCTGTTATAAATTTTGATCTTCTTTTCGTCCCCCCCACCTTCCCCCTTTCGTAATTTCCGATAATACCTATATCAAATGTAACTTTCGAAACGAAAAATAATGATAGAGGAAATTTCCATACCAACTCCAACAACTTTAAGGACAAGAAGACTATTTCTCTAATTTTACAATATTAAATCCCCTCCTATCTTTTTACTAGGAAAATCGTATTAATTACTCTGAGAGCAGATTCAGAGGTACCCACAGATCAGATGGAGGGAATCGGGACAGGAACAGATTTTTCAGTGACTCCCCGTCTCTTTCTCAGGTCAAAGGTGACCTAACTTTGGATCTTACCCCTCAGGAATTCTCTACTGCTCTCTGTGACTGTGGTATTTTAGTCCGTTATAGGTGTTCGAGTCTCTGTCTGTCTGTCACAATCTCACACAACAACAAGTCAACGATTCAACACAAGTTGAGAAACACTGGGGTACCTGATGTCGTGCGGTCTGAAGGGACAGGAAGAGGAAAAGGGTCACACACACACACGTACACGACTGTACATACCTCTATATATATATATACATGTGATTCTATACTAATCTATCGTAGTGACCCACCTGTACTTAAACTCGTTTGAGACCCTCTGAAAACTCTCAGGGAACCTGTCGTTCGTCTAGTTCGGTCAGTTAGGATTTCCTTTAGTTGGACTTATAAGTAACCTTCCTGACTACGACTTCGACTTCGAGGTTATGAAACACTACGTTTGTCGACTGAGTATTCTTTTCTGAGACTACGAACATTTCTAACTCTCGTCCTCCTCTTCCCCCGCTGTCTCCTACTCTGCCAACCTACGGTAGTAACTGAGCTACCTGTACTCAAACTCGTTTGAGGTCCTCTGTCACTTCCTGTCCGTTCGGACGACACGACGTCAGGTACTTCAGTGTTTCTCAACCTGTACTGAATCCCTGACTTGTTACTTTTTCACCCTCTGTCACTTCCTGTCTCTTCGGACCTCACGACATCAGGTACCCTAGTGTTTCTCAACCTGTACTGGACCGTTGACTTGTTGTTGTATATATATACTATATATCTATATATACATATATATAGTATGGATATCACAAATACTTATATATATGTATGTAGATTGTGACTGTGGGTCCCGTTTAATTTCACTCCGAGGGAAAAGACAGTTTCTATTTACTAGGATGATAAACGATCTTGGGTTTTGAGGAGAGAAGTCTTCTTGACTTAATGCTTACACGGGTTTTAACGACAGGAAGTCTTAGTACGCGGGAGACGAAGAAATATAGTGTACGAATACTTGTTTAATTTTACGACTCTTTCGGTATTTCTCTAGAGGACCTAAATTTTTGGGACCTCTTAGAGTCTTGGTTGGACGAGTTATTACACAGGGACAGGACACCTGGACATCGAGACTACCTACGGTCGGCCACTTCGACCACTTAGGCTCTTAGTGATTACGGAAAACTTTGTACTACGGAAAGAAGGATAACTCCCGTGGGAGATAAGTATCCGTGGACTATAGGAGTATAAACTAGTAGACGACGAACCGGAAGTAAAGGAGTAAAATTTTATATTTCCAACCTAGTCTAAAAGTCATTCCAGTGGACGTCGAACTTCACTATATAAGTAAGTGAGAAGTTACAATCTTGGTTCGTGGGACATTCCTTTTCCTATACGGTGTTTACCATGAATGATCTCTGTCTGACGTGGGAGACCAGATATCCGTTCTACAAAAGTTATCAAAAGATGAATTCAACTTTCAAAGTATACAAATCCCTTTTTGGGTGGGCCAGAAGAAAAAAAATTTTCTTTTAGAAGATCAATCTTTTTCCTTCTTGGTAAAAGTTGTTATAACCCTTTAAGACTGTATTCCAATCTTTAGGGCACCGTTCACTACTGTGGTGAGGGAAGACACTACGTGAACACTTATTTTATGGTCCTTTAGGTCTTCGTTCCCTTTTTATCGGGGCTGGCACTTCCGAACCTTTCACTAGATGAAGACGAGAGTTTCTACGGTACCCGAGACGATAAGGTGAATAAGACGAACGACAAAGGTTCATCTACCATCTCAGGTTCCCGGGTGTGTTCCGAACACTGTCCAACCTATAGTATTAACTTTTTCTCTTCGTTGGTAATAAATTTTTCTTTTTTTTTCTTTCTTTGTGTTTAAGTCATCTTAAGGTACTTTTGATCTTTACAAACCAGGTTTGTACGGTTTAGACTACTCAGAGACCCACGACCGAAGACAACGGTAGGTAGGGATATTACCTGTTAAAGATTTCATTACAAAGTTCTACGATTAGAGGAGAACCTGTACCTGGTCGTTCCGTTTTGGACCTTTCCCGAATCTTTTCAACTACTGTCCTCTCGAATCTAAGAGTGTGTTCTCTTCCCTTTCGACAGTTTGGAGAGATAGCTAACCAAGTTCAAAGAAGTCCTTTACAATAAACCAGTGAAGTGACACGAGGTGTTGTAATCGGTGAAGGTAGGTGACAGTTGTTGTCGTCCTAAATTTTTTTTTTTTTTTTTTTCCGTCTGTTCTTTTTCCTCCTTATAAGGTCTCTTACAGTATAGTAACTCTTCGTTCCTTTGTTCTAACTGACCTGATTATCTTTGTTTCTTTTTTTCTATTTTCTTTTTATAAGGTTTTATAGGGAGGTAGAGTGAAAAGGTTTGGAAGGTGAGTGACGTGAGTAGTTTATGAAAAACCATTTGTAAAAGCTAGACAAACAAAATAAGGTTTTATTACTTCCGAGTTCCATGACCACTTCGTGTCTCTCCAGTATTGTACTCTTAGGGGTCCTTTAAGTACTCACACAATCCCTTAGTACAGTGTCTGGTGCAGTTCACGTGCACCGGTTCTACAAGGGAAATGAAACGAATGTCCTAAGAGAAGGACATCGTCGTTCTGAGGACGGTTTAGTGATCTGAGCACCTCCGTGTCCTGTGAGACGACTCTTAGTCCTACAAACCTCAAGTCAGAGCGACACAGTACCTTAGGTTCGGAACCAAAGGAAGAAACACTTTCCTCCTTAAGAATTAACGGAGGAGCTGGAGTTCCCCGAGAACCCTCTTAGTCTAATTCTTCCTAGTCTAAACGGAAATTCTTCCGTTTATTTTTATAGAAACCTTTAATGTTTTACGATGTCATTGTATTTAGACAAACAATGAGGAGGAACGTCTGTTTGTGATAAACTAAGGTGAATTGTGTTCTATGGATCTTATCAGTTTAAGTATTTGCAGTCTTTCATGTAAGTGTCTACGACCCACCCTCCCCTCCACCCCTGCTCCTTACCCTTCAACCATAAATTCCCTGTCTCAAAGTCAAAGGCAAGTCAAGTCAAGTCAGTGAGTCAGCACAGGTTGAGAAACGTTGGGGTACTTAGTGTCGTGCGGTCCGGAGGGACAAGTAGTGGTAGAGGGTCTCAAGTGAGTCTGAGTGTAGGCAGCTCAAGCACTACGGTAGGTCGGTAGAGTAGGAGCCAGTAGGGGAAGAGGAGGACGGGGGTTAGGGAGGGTCAAAGTCAAATCCTTCCACTTTTTAAGGCTTCCTACTACCACTCTCGACGTGTCGTTCACTGACATGAATCACGGTGACTTGACGCGTTGATTTATACCAAAATTTTCACAAAAGGTAATATACTGAAAGTGGTATTATTTAAAAAAAATTAACAATGAGGAGAATAATAGTGGTAGTCTACTTCACACCCCGTTCAAGTTTACCGTCTCGTACCCATCAGACCCGGTGTAGAGAGAGGTGAAGACTTATAGTTCGGGGCTTACGAGTGGCGGAATTCCACTTACTGATACCAGAGAGTGAAAGTATATTCCTCCACCTTTGGTATAAACACCTTTGGTTACTCGCGAATCTTGTTATTGTTTAAACAAGATCACGAGTAACACGAAGGAACTGGAGTCCACCTCAATGTCTTATACAAAGGTAAAATGAAGTTGAACATCTTGTTCGTCTCGTTATTTATGATACCCGGAACGATGACACTTGAACCGTATAGAGTGAGAGATCTTTGATAGACTTGTTTTCAGATCCTGGTTCGAGACAAATAGATATTCTTAATTACGAACGAAGATAAGAGAGGGTCAAATATCTTGCAGAGTTATATTCTCATTAAACTAATGATCATACTCTAAGGAACACCTATTTTACCCTAAGTATATAAAATTGTTTTTAGTAAGTTATTCATTTGAGGAATTGTTAGGGTGTAGTCACAAGTCTAAGACGCAAAAAGAATTACGAGGTTTAATCTATGTGGTCACATTCCCGACTACGATTACAGGAGACGATACATTAGGGTAGGAGTCCTCTTATACAGTTCTTTTTTTGACTAATATAAGTCTTAATGTACGGTGACATCAAATCGGTATAAGAATGTGGTTGTAGATCAAGATTTTATTACGGAGGTTATTTCGTCGTCATTCTACTGTTCTACTTAGTTTTAACTTTATTTACTTAATAAACGTATAGATTTTACTGTCGTCGTTTAATCCTGTACGTTTGACAACTACATAGATTTGTCATGACGTGTAAAATCACTACTTCTTAGATTAGTTAATGGATTTACAAACCGGACACGTTACATAATTTGTAGGTCTGATTTTCGATCTAGGAGGGAACAAAACCAGTTTTACATAGGTTGTTGATATCTGGGGTCCGTTTACGTCTGTCCCTTCCTCATCCCGTATCGTTTACATTGGTATTACATTATTAGCGATTATTTTTAGTAAAATCTTAGTGTTTCATATCTTAATGTTCCTCCTCTGAAGAGTTACTATACCGACTCGTCTGAAAATATCTTTGACGAGGACTTTGTCGGGACTTTCAATTTTAAGCCCTACTTTAGAAAATTTTGGGAAAATTTAAATACCGACTCCAACACCCCTTTCTTCTTTATAGCCATTTCATGGTTAGATAGTAATTAGTTCCCTCCAAATCTCGACCCTCAATTCTCCGGATTCCTCTGAACTTTGTCTGGGTAATCTTATGTCATTTTCCAGTTAGTCTCTGAGATTTGGCCCTTGGAGAGGGGTGGGGCCCCTAAAAGTGGGAACTTCCTCTGGTGTCTGTACGGACTGAGAGAATCGGAACCGACACCTTTCTCGACCCCTTTTCTGGGGAAACTTAAAGATTAGTAGTCAAGTATTGGTCCGTTTAAACCCCGCTTTTGTGTTTACCAGACACACCGGGTCCTTTTGGATTTGATTGTAACATTTCACCAAAATTCAAACAATACGAGGGTCCTTGTACCGTCGTCCTTTTCTTTTAGGAAAGACGTAATTATATGAAATCCGTGTCCTGGGTCTCTTAAGTTCTATTCCAAGCATCCTTTGACTCGTATGTTACTTTTTTTTTAGGAATTTGAATGCTACATTCTTCTTTGATATCATTTTTTAGTTATGAACCGCTTTTTTCGGGATATCTCAACTTAGGTATTTTAAAGTCCATGACCTTAATAGTGTATATCTTATATTTTATTCATACAGATTGTATAAATTTCTTGATTTTCTCCATATTCTACTTTTGTTCAATAATTATGATAGTTTTAACAGGTCTGTCTATCCTTTATCTTAATTTATTTTGAAGATGAAAGTTGTTAATGTCTGATTCCTTACGTCTGTTTGGAAAGGTGGTCCCTTTTAATCTCTTCGTCCCACCTTACATTTTACGTAGACGAATCCCCGGGACCGCTCGAGTGCCCTGTCCCTCCTCACACTACGTTTCTAAGTCCCCACCAGCCACCAGACTCACAACCTCCTACGACGAGACGCCACTGACGAACGTGTAAGGTCCTCTTTTGCCTCACCGTCCTTGTTTTAGTAGGTCTTCTCGATTTGTCATTCAGGTCCCGTACGGCTTCCACTTCTGATCACTCTTACGGAGATTGAAACAAGATCCCGGGATTCCTCGTTTCGAGCTCCTCATCCTCAAAGGATCTTTAGTTATCCGTCGTCGAGTCAAAGCTTAGTGTAGTCGGAAACTTCGAATAGGACCTAAGGAGACAGGGGCCTACGTATCGTTTTTGTTTGAATCTAGAAGTGACCTCCTTCTGTGTTAGTAGATTGCAATAAAAGTGTTTGTTAATAAAGGTGTATCTTTAGTTATTGTTTTTCTATTCTCTTAGGAGTCCACAACAGTTAAAGTCTTTTATGGTGAAAATTCATTTGAAACTCAGTTTCTTTTTGTAGGTTTACCTTTAATCTTCCATACATTTAACAAAGAATTATTGTATAGTTTTGCACTTTTCGTTGATCTCTGTTTACATATTAAAAGGTCATAGACAAGATTTTCTTCTGACTTTTTAGTTACTCTATGTGTAGGATTGTAGGTAGGGTTCTTTAAAGTGTTTGAATCGTTCAATTCTATTAGTCTTCTACTTTTTATTACTGTAATTTTTTGATCTCTTATAGTTGGTTCTGTTTTCCACACACGTAATTTTTCTGTGTTTGAATAGTTGAGAATTCTCGATAATCAGTTATTTTTTCTCTACTTCATATATTTAAGAATTTCTTTATTTTGAATGTTTTTGACTATTTCTTCTAGGTCGTTTAAACGTCAGATGACTGTTAAGTTTTCAGACTAAGAGATTAATTTTTGGAACATTGGGGAGTCCCGAGTGTCTTTCAACTGAGTGTCCTTTTATAATGGTTTCTTATGTGTGTTCCGCACTTGTGTTGGGTTTAGTAAAACACCAAGACTTTGGGAAGTCCTGGGATACCCTCGGGAGGGTTCATGGTACCCGAAAGACTCAGGGAGTAAAGAAGAAACGTCCCTTTTCCAAAGTAGGAGGATCTGGAATAGACTCAAGGTATGTCATCCGAGTTTGTTAGTCCTTAATTTCCTCGTTCCCTTACTTCTTCCTTTACTATCACTTCCTATCCCGTTCTAGGATCAAGGAGGAACCCCTGTACGTCTCGTTAGACTATGTGTGGAGACTCAAGAGGGTATCCTTGATTGCGGGAGTGAGTCCACCTCTTACAATTGATATCCGACTTCTGACGCGTCCCCAGGGTTTGGTCGACCTGGGTCCGATTACTGAGTCTAAGGATCTGATAGTAGGACAATGAAGTAGTGATTGGTTCATCTCCTCCCAATGTGTGGGACGTTGGAAGGAGGGTTTAAAACGGATATTTTGGAAGAAGGGACTTTGGGTGACCCCTCAAGTCCAGAAACCTCGTGGTCGGTGGACAAAGAAGTACCGTCCGTTATTTGGAAAGAGACGAGGTTTAAGACTATACAACCAAACAAACCGGAGTAGTACACGGTCCGTACACCTGAACACAAACCGTTGTTAAGACATTATGGAAATAATAGTTTTAAACTGTTTTGGAACGTTCTTTTCCTCAATGTCCGGCTTGGACAGAACTTGTGTTGTGTTCTTTAGGATTTGTAGTCATTTTCTTTGGATCATTGAACAACAATTTCCAACCCAAGTGACGTCCTCCCGATATGTTCTCGTTTACATCCTCTGAAATAAATATTTCTATCTTTCGATGTAATTTTAATCTAACACGTGTCATTCTTTTGCTTACTCGGTCAATTTTGGACCCGGTTTCTGGATTGTCTGTAGAACAGTTTCTTCTATACGTCTATCGTTTTTTCGTAATATTTTCTACGGAGTTTAATATACAGTAGTCCTACGTTTAACTTTGTTACCTTATGATGATGTGTGAATAAGTCAAAGTCAAATCAGCGAGTCAGCACAGGATGAGGAACGTTGGGGTACCTGACGTCGTACGGTCCGGAGGGACAGGTAGTGGTTGAGGACCTTAGATGGGTTTGAGTACGGATGACCCAGCCACTACGGTAGGTTGGTAGAGTAGGAGACAGAAGGGAAAAAGGGTGGGAGTTACAAAGGGTCGTAGTCCCAGAAAAGGTTACTCAGTTGAGAAACGTAGTCCACCGGTTTCATAACCTTAAAGTCGAAGTTGAAGTCAGGAAGGTTACTTGTGGGTCCTGACTAGAGGGAATCCTACCTGACCAACCTAGAGGAACGTCAGGTTCCCTGAGAGTTCTCAGAAAAGGTTGTGGTGTCAAGTTTTCGTAGTTAAGAGGCCACGAGTTACCGTTGGGTGAGGTCATGAGAACGGACCTCTTAAGGTCCCAGCCGCCTCGGACCATCCGACGGCAGATACCCCAACGTGTTCAGCCTCTGCTGACTTCGTTGAATCGTCGTCGTCGTCGTCCAAAGAAATGTCAGGTTGAGAGTGTAGGTATGTACTGATGACCTTTTTGGTATCGGAACTGATCTACCTGGAAACAACCGGTTTATTACAGAGACGAAAAATTACACGACAGATCCAACCAGTATTGAAAAGAAGGTATGTGGATAATCTGACCGGTTTTAGGTCTTATGACTATTGTGGTTTATGATCGTTCCTATATCTCGTTACCCATAAGAGTAAATAATGACCACCCTTACGTTTCACCATATCGGTAAAACTTTCTATTAAAACGTCAAAGAATATTTTAATTTGTATGGGATTGGTATACTGAGTCGTTAAAGGGAAGAACCATAAAGGGGTTTCCTCAACTTTTGAAAACAGATGAGCTTTTGGATATGTCTCTACCAATGTTGTCGAAGTAAGTATTAACGGTTTTGAACTTTCGTTGGTTATACAAGAAGTCATCCACTTGACACCAGGTAGGTCTGTTGGTTTATAATAAGTTACGATTTGTTCTTACTCGATCGTGCGGTACTTTTCTGTGTCACCTGTGAACTCACGTACAACGATTCAATTTCTTCGGCCAGACTTTTCTGACATACTAAGGTAAGGTGCATACTAAGATACTAATACTATAAGACCTTTTTCATCTTGAAATCTCTCTCGTTTTCCTAGTCGTCAAAGGACCCTGAACTACACCCTTCCCTTTTTTCCTACTTGTTCACCTTACGTCTCTTAAAAATCCCGTCATTTTGATAAGACGTGTTGTGATCTACTACCTATATAATGTGATACGTAAACAGTTTTAGGTGTCTTGATATGTTGTTTGTCTTACTCGGAATTGCATTTGAATTACCTGAAATCCAACATCCAAGTAGTTAACATTGTTCACGTGGTGAGATCATCTACAACTAACATCCCCTCCAATACGCACACACCCCTGTCCCCTATATATCCTTTAGAGACAAGAAGGGTGAGTCAAAACGATTCTTAGATTTCACTTTCACTTTCAACGAGTCAGTACAGACTGAGACACGCTAGGGTACCTGACATATCAGGTACCTTAAGAGGTCCGGTCTTATGATCTCACCCATCGGAAAGGGAAGAGGTCCCCTAGAAGGGTTGGGTCCCTAGCTTGGGTCCAGAGGACGTGACGTCCGTCTAAGAAATGGTCGACTCGGTGTTTACCGAGATTTTTTCTCCCACGTAAAATTTCTTAATCTGACAACATTATTACTTTTCTATATTTATTCTCTTTTATATTCATATCTCTCGGGTCTGTGTGTGGGTATGTAAAGACCTTCAAACTAAATACTGTTTCTATTGTGTCGTCTCCTCACCCCTTTGTTATAATAAATGTTATTTACCAGGGTCTTATTAACATTCAGATAATATTATTTTCTTTGTACTGGGGGATTAAATGTACTATGTCTTTTTGTTAAAGTTCCATTTAACATCCAAATTTACGTTTCCGGTTTTTATTTCGAGGATCTACCATTACTTTCTCTTATAAAAGTACCAAATTTCTTTTCCTTCTTAAAGAATTTGAACTATGCTTTACCATTGATAGTTCCTTTTCAAACTGTTTAAACTTATTTAAGTTTAGTTCTATGGAAATTCTTCTATGGGTACCTCTCCCTCTTCAATAGATATAATAAATATTGACTATTTCACGAGAACTGACTACTTGTAAAAAAAATTAAATAGAGACGTTTGTTTACTCTTTTACAGTCTACTGAGTTGTCTTTTTACTTGTTCTTTAAGTTTATCCATGATATACTTTTCAGTTGGGTTTTACGACTATTGGTATATGTCTGTACACGTCGGACTGGTTACTGGTCTCTTTACTTTTAATTTCCGTGTACTCCATGACGATAAATGAATGATCTTCCCGATTTTCCAAGTCACACATCGAAATAAAACAAGAAAAAACACACAATATTATCAAGTATCATTTCCTCTAATCAGGATCCACAAGTAACCTTCCTGACTATAACTTCGACTTTGAGGTCATGAGACCGGTGGAGTACGCTTCTCAGCTGAGTAACCTTTTCTGAGACTACGACCCTCCCTAACTCCCGTCCTCCTCTTCCCCTACTTTCTCCTACTCTACCGACCTACCGTAGTGGCTGAGCTATCTGTACTCAAACCCATTTAAGGCCCTCAACCACTACCTGTCCCTCCGGACCACACGACGCTAAGTACCCCAGTGTTTCTCAGTCTGTGCTGACTCGTTGACTTGATTGATTATATGATTCACTCCATCGAGTCGACCATTTCTTAGACAGACGTTTCGTCCTCTGGGGTCAAGTTAAGGACCGAACCCTTCTACCAGACCTCTTCCCTATTTGATGGGTGAGGTCATAGGAGTCCGAAGGAACCACCGAGTCTACCATTTATTAGACGGACATTACACCCTCTGGACCCAAACTAGGGACCTGTCCCTTTTAGGGGACCTCTTCCCTTGTCGATGGGTGAGATCATAAGACCGGTCCTCTTAAGGTACCTGTCTCCTCGGACCGTCCAATGTCAGGTACCCTAGTGATTCTCAGTCTGTGGTGAAAGTTCAGTCTGTCTCTTTCTATTTATAATATACTATGGTGAATAAACATCTTAGAAATTTTTACTATGTTTACTTGAATAAATGTTTTGTCTTTATCTGAGTGTCTGTATTTTTTTATTAAAATGTCAATACTTTCCCCTTTTCCACCCCTTCCCCATTTAATCCTCAAAGTCTAATCGTGTATGGTTGATAATATATATTTTATTTACTTCTGGATGACATATCGTGTCTCTTAATATAAGTTGGATATTACCTTTTCTTAGACTTTTTGTGATATGTATGTATATTGACTTAGTGAAACGACATGTGGACTTTGATTATGTCGTAACATTTATTTGGTATGAAGTTATTCCTTCCTTTTTTTTCTAACTCAATACTGGGATATTTTTCAAAAGATCATTTGTGATATTTTCTTGTTTGGTATCTTTTCAAATTGTAGGTTCGTTTGATTGTCCGTTTGACAGACTACTCTCATATACTCCTGTGCCTTCACAATCATCGAGTCAGTACAGGCTGAGAAATTCTGGGGTACCTGGTGTCGGATGGTCCGAGGAGACAGACACCCTAAAGGGTCTGTTCTTATGTCCTCACGCAACGGCAGGGGAAGAGGTCCCTAAGGACTGGGTCCCTGACTTGGACTCAGAGGACGTAATGTCCGTCTAATGGTAGACTCGGTGCTCCCTTCGGGTCACATTAAACCCCTTCTTTATTTCATGTAGTGAGTACGACGTCATGGTACACGGTGTATCTCGACGACCCCAGTCCTTCCACTTCACCAGTATTACCCTTTTTTCAATAATACGTACTCACTTAAAGGTACAACATAGACCTTCTACGATACGAACCGTCATCCCCCGGTCTCCTTTATACTCAAAAGGCAAGAAAAAGACATTCACATTTTATTTATTCTTCAGTTTGTTTTTATATTTATTTTATCGGGTATGATTCGGTATTGTAAATCGTTACGTAAGGATCCACCTTATATTTATTTATACCAAAGAAAATTTTTTACTCCGACAAAATAGTATTTGAAGTAGTCCATCAATAGTAATCCCTCTTCCCCTTTTTAATAACCCTCCCCTCTGTTTCCCTTGAAAATCCTATGTCTGATTAAGATAAAACCTCCAATGTACCAAAGCCACACGTGACACTGTCTTAAATCCCACTCGGGTACTAAGGGTACGGAAGACACCCTCCCAGGACACTGAACAAAATTAGTCGTCTTATATGGTTTCCATTGTCTTCCATCCATTAGTAGATATGAACTAATATGATGTATTTTGACATCGGGTATAATGGTCCTCAGAGAGAGACACAACGAAAGAAACTCCTTCTTTCGACGGTGTAACATTCTACGGTATACCTTTCTCAGTTCGTTCTTCCTCGACTTTCATCGGAGACCGGTTTCAGTTTTTCTTTGACTCCAGGAGTCTGGTTGTCACCCGTTCCTTGACTTACGTGGGTTGTCACAGTGGACCTACGACCACACTTGGGTCGATTCGGGCGTATTTTGTCGTGTTATTCCACTTTCTTGGACATACGTCCAGTCCTTCGTTGTCAATCTTGACCTGTACCTTGTTGTCTGATCAAGGTTTATCCTTTTCCTCATGTAGTTCCGACATATAACAGTGGGACGAATAAATTGGAGATACGTCTCATGTAGTACTCTTTGCGACCCGACCTCCTTCGTGTTCGACCTTAGTTCTAACGGTCCTCTTTGTAGTTATTGGAGTCTATACGTCTACTATGGTGGGAATACCGTCTTTCACTTCTTATTGATTTCTCGGAGAAGTACTTTCACTTTCTCCTCTCACGTTTTCAACCGAATTTCGAGTTGTAAGTCTTTTGACTCTAGTACCATAGGCCAGGGTAGTGAAGTACCCTTTATCTGTCCCTTTGTCACCGACTGAAATAAAACCCCCCGAGGTTTTAGTGACGTGTACCACTCACGTCGGTACTTTAATTTTCTGCGAATGAGGAACCTTCCTTTCAATACTGGTTGGATCTCGTATAATTCTCCGTCTCTGTAATGAAACGGTTGTTTCCAGGCAGATCAGTTCCGATACCAAAAAGGTCACCAGTACATATCTACACTCTCAACCTGATATTTCTTTCGACTCGTGGCTTCTTAACTACGAAAACTTCACACCACAACCTCTTTTGAGAACTCTCAGGGAACCTGACGTTCCTCTATGTTGGTCAGGTAGGATTCCCTCTAGTCAGGACCCACAAGTAACCTTCCTTACTACAACTTCGACTTTGAGGTCATGAAACCGGTGGACTAAGTTTCTCGACTGAGTAAACTTTTCTGGGACTACGACCCTTTCTAACTCCCGTCCTCTTCTCCTGTTGTCCCCTACTCTACCAACCTACCGTAGTGGCTGAGCTACCTGTACTCAAACTTACTTGAGGCCCTCAACCATTACCTGTCCCTCCGGACCGCACGACACCAAGTACCCCAGTGCTTCTCAACCTGTGCTGACTCGTTGACTTGACTTAACTTGACTTCTACTTTCTCCATTTTTGTACCTTTCCACTTCTCCGTTCTTTTTATCGTGCTCAAGGTTTTTACAGATAACCCTTAAGTACCTTCTCTCTCGTCTCTAATTTTTTTTTTTTTTTTTCCTTTTTGTTATACAAATTCTATGTTACAAAACCAAAAAATTAAAAATAAAATATGATGTCTTATCAACCAAATGTTACAACACAATCAAAGTCTACATGTCGTTTTACTAAGTCAGTATGTATATATATATAAGAAAAAGTTTAATAAAGGGGTAAATCCAATCTATGTTACAAATTCTTAAAAGGTTCTTTCTACTTTACGTGGTTAGGAGTCTAAGTTGTTCGGATCGTTTATCGTCCGATCTGTGTGGAGCCGTATTGAATCCTGGTTCACGTTAAGGTTTCTGTCACTCTGGAAGTTTGATCATTCTCTTTTTTCGTTTTGACAGATATTTACTGAACTTTAATTTAATTGTCTAATAAAGGGTCATATTAAGGGTCATAAAAGGGTCTTATTATAGAAGTTTTACGACTTTCTATCTTGACAGTTGGATCTTACAGTATAGAATTCTTTAATACAAAGTTATTACTTCTATTTTGGTTCTGTAAAGATCTGTCTGTTTTGGACTCTTAAAAGTTACTTAAATATGAATGTTTAAATTTTTATAAATCTTACTGGTATCCTTTTCATTGATTTTATTTGACTACGAAAGTAACTTGTAGAAAAACAACAAATCCGATTAACATGTAGTCTCCAACATTGTAAAATAACTGTTTTATAAGTCTGACTCCATTTAATCGTTAACAAGGTATAGTAAGTTTGGGTTTTGGAATAATAACTAAATTAAATAAATACATACAAAAATTTAATATAAATAAACAATAACTAAAAAAATTTCCCAACCCTAAGTAGATCCCGTAAACTGAGTTGACACGTAACTTTTTTAAGTCCTCCTTTCAGACTTGATCCTAAGTCCGTCCAGACTAGTATGTATTACTTGACCACCCATCGACGAGAGTCAAGTAAAGTTATTCTGATTAAACAGACTGACTAGTAAAAACCTCCTAAAACTCTTTCAACCAGAAAGACATTCACGAATTCTTCTTTCTAATTCCTTTATCCTGTTGTCACATTACAACCAGAGTTCAGACCAAGAGAGAAGGGACTCGTTACGTGGACCCAAGTCTTACAAAACGTCGTAGGGTCTTTTAGATAAACAGAAATCATAAACTTGTTTCCATGACCGGTGACGTCAGTATGTTCGAGAAGAGAGTTCCCCGAAGAACCCTTCGTTTGTGACTAATGTCAGGTCTTGTCTTCTTCGTCTCCGAGTACCTTTGAGTACTCACGGATACTCTTATGGAGACCCTTAAGAGTTTTTATTACCCTTCTGGGACAGTTGTTGCCTGACTCTAGGACGTATTTCGCTCGCTCGCATTCGGTCACTTCATGTCCTTGTGAAGACGTTGACATGGACGTGTCTCTCCCGTGTACACTCTATTTCGTGGACACCCCGTACGGACGTCCTGTGAGGTAAACGGTGACCAATAACCCGTCGAGACTATCGGAAAGAAGGAACTAGGGTACGGGACATCGAAGATGATTTCTACGAAAGTCAATAAGGACTCTTGGTTCCATACTAAAAAAAAACCTTTCTCTATTCTAAGACTACCGTCTCAGGTGATGTAGTCAGGAAGGACCCGTTTCATTCTTTGATAGGAATCCTTACGGTTCTTCTCGGAGTGGGATACTCACTCTTTTATCTTTTCTTTTCAGGTTTACTTTATTTGACTCCAGTATCGTATCTTTCGTACCGTAGTACCTGAGTCTTCTCCTTCCTCTTCCGTCCTCCTTGACTCTCTTATCTTGACCATATACAAGTAATGGTACATGTTTTATCTATGGCTCACCTTAAGTCCCAGATCGTGTCCGTCGAGTCCGTCCACGAGACACCACGGGACCTCCTCACCCTACCCCCGCCCCCAATCTCCCCCTGGCTTCTCCCTCCCCTATATACATGAGTGTATCGACTCAGTGTGACAACACGTTGTTTTTGGTTGTGGTGTAACATTTCGTTACTAGCGGGTTAAAAATTTTTGGGATACTATTTGGTATGACCTTTTCCTATAATCTTTTTCTTATATATATACGAATGTTAGTTTAGTGAACAACATATTGTCCTTAATTGTTGTAACATTTAGTTGATGTGAAGTTATTTTTATTTACTCTTTTATTTCTTTCACACCGTGGTGTCTTTCTCAGCCCTCTTCACCTCCCTTTCTTCCCTCCTCTCCGTCTCTCGTCGTATTTTCGTTTTACTTTCTTTTTTCACTCCCTTGTGGTCTTCTTTACCAATCTTTCGACTACTACTGTTCGTCTGTCCCCACCAGGGGTCCCTCTCATCCAACAGAGGTCCTACTGTCGGGTTTCTCTTGTGTTAGTCATTTCGAACCCTTGACTCTCGAGATATCCTCTTCGGTTGTCTCTACCGATTGTCGCCCCCTCTACCTCGTGCCTCTCGGGTTCTGAGCGAGGAAACCGATTAGTCGAAAACGGTCGAGGGATGACTAGATTCATGTTTTACGCCAGAAACACGTCGAGATGGACGTCTATATTGTCATATTGTGCAATCCTCAGTTAAAACATAGTCAGAAATACATATCTCTTATCCTTTCTTACTGAATTGTCAACATATTTTAATATGAAAGAGCATTTTGTTAAGATCCTTATGACTTATCTTCCTTTTTTCTGTTCTTTTATGATGAGTTTAGGGTGGATGACCTCTAATCGTACCAATGGTATACCCTCTGTAGAAAAGTCCATTTCGTCTATTTATTTAGATAGTTCGAGTACAATTCAGTGAATCAGCACAGACTGAGAAACACTGGGATACCTACCATCGGGCGGTCCGAGGATAGACACCCTAAGAGGTCCATTCTTATAATCTACCCAACGGTTCGGGAAGAGGTCCTCTAGAAGGACTGGGTTCCTAGTTTGGACAGAGAATACAGAGGTCGTAACCGTCCGACCAAGAAATGGTAATCGCGGTGGACCCTTCGGGGTATATATATATACATGGATGTATGTATGTATTTGTATATATGCGTTCGTGTGTGTAAAGAGATTTTTGTGTGTATGTGTATATACGGTGTGTGTAGTGACATATGTACCAACCTACATATCTCCCTACATGTGTCTTTCTATGTTTTATTTATCTATTTTCTTTCTCTTTCCTTCCTCCTTCCTTACTTTTCCTTCCATCCTTCCTCCTCTCCTCATTACTTTTGAAAACGTTTTACTTGAATATGATGGACGACGAAAATTAACTTTATAAAGGTATCTCAGTGTAATAGATTACACCTATGTAATTTTTAATCCTAGTAATTCTGTTTCTTGTAATGAGTGGTGAGTCAAGATGTTCCCAATTCAACGTTAGGTGACGTCGTCTGGTGGTTGTCACGTGGGTCCTTCCTTAGGTCCTACTTTTTCTCTACTCCGTGAGACACGGAACGTTTTCGTTCGGGAATTTATCAACCTACGTATGAAGTCCTTCTTAAAGTTATTGGGGTCTAAGAACGTGGAAGGGTATGTGTCTTTTCGTGATTTTATTAATTAAAGTCTTCAGATAAGAAACACTAATCGTCATTAGAAAATGATTTTATATATATCCATCGAGTCACCATTTCTTAGGTGGATGGTTACGTCCGGTTGTGGACGATTACGTCCCAAGTTAGGGACCCAGTCCTTCTAGGGGACCTCTTCCTTTACCGTTGGGTGTGGTCATAAGAACGGACCTTCTAGGGTACCTGTCTCTTCGGACCACCCGATGTCAGGTACCCCAGTGTTTTCTCAGTCTGTGTTGAATCGTTGAGTTGTCGTTGTATGAACTGACGTACTTAAAGGGTCGGTTTTAGGTATATATTTAACCGAGGAGAAATTTCGTCAAAGGTGTCTCGATGCCTCACCGATAGAGAGCCCGAAATCAGGAGTCGTTCTCGGATTTATTTTGACTTTGAGTGTTCAGAATACGATAGAAAAGGATTCAACGGTGATTCGTAAATAAATTGAATGTATCTGTGTCGGTGTGTGAATCTATTTCTCTCGTCTCCTTCTCATTTTTAAATGTATCACCTCTGAAAAGTTGAGTGGAAGGGGAAGTAAGTTCTTCGTATTCTCTCTAAGGGTAGACAAGGAGTGAGTACCAGTTAGTGTTACATAGAGACATTACGTTCGTAGAGTGTCTTGACTTATTTTCTCAACCGTGCGTTTTCCTCTATAACAAACGCGTCATACGGAGGTGTGTTTGAATGATAGCATGGATCATGAGATTGCTCTTTTATAGTTAAAGAAGGTTTCGTCCTCTAATTTGAAAGATTTCTCTAAAAGTTTCTTTTACAACCAACGTACATTATAAGTGTTAGACCCTAGTGGAATTTTGGATAACGAATTCGTTCTATATTAAAAAGTCATATTTAAATCACAAGAGTTTTAAACGGTCTTCCATGGTTTCTCGTTGACTTTTTAATGATTTAGAGGCTCATTATAAATACTCTAAATATTTTTCCTGGGGTTTGTTTTTCTACATTTCAATCAAAAATTTGATACGGTTCTAAGAAAATATAATGAATAAAATTCATAGTCAGTCAAGTCAAGTCAAGTCAGCGAGTCAGCACAGGCTGAGACGCTGGGGTACTTAGCGTCATGTGGTCCGGAGGGACAGGTAGTGGTTGAGGGTCTCAAGTGAGTCTGAGTGCAGGTAGCTCAGGCACTACGGTAGGTCGGTAGAGTAGGAGACAGCAGGGGAAGAGGAGGACGGGGATTAGGGAGGGTCGTGGTCCCAGAAAAGGTCAGTTAGTTGAAAAGCGTATTCCACCGGTTCCATAACCTAAAAGTCGAAATCGTAGTCAGGAAGGTTACTTGTGGGTCCTGACTAGAGGAAATCACTTACGGATAAGTAAGGGAAGAACTTTCTATACTTTTAATTGCGGTATCAAAGACGGTAGTAGGGAGGGAGTTAAGGATCAAAAATAAACATTGTGTTAATGGAATTACAACATTTTCAACCATTGTACTACCAGACTAACATAGTATAAGGAACACGACACGACACGACACGAATCAGCGAGTAAACACAGACTGAGAAAGACTGGGGTACCTGACATCGGGTGGTCCGAGGAGACAGGTACCCCTAAGAGGTCCGTTCTTATGACGACACCCAACGATACGGGAGAAGGTCCCCTAGAAGGGTTGGGTCTCTAGTTTGGGTCTAGTAAACGAATAAGGTACTCAAAGTGGTGATAAGGTATACAGTACTGTAAAAGTAAATAGAGGATTACACGATGTAAAACAGTAGTACATCTAAAAAGTTCTGACCTAGTGACTCTGGGGTATTAAGTCTTACGGACAAAATGTTGAAAGATGAACGTATGGGTTAGGTGAACTATAACCATCTATGAACAAGGTAACGGAAGTCTCTGACTGACTAGGGTAATTCTTTGGACCGTGGTTTGTATAAAAAGGGGACAATTCTAGATTTAAAAGAATGGTGATTTAAAAGGAAATAAGGATTTTGTCACTAAAGGGGATCTCCACAGAATTAAAATTAATAAGATATAGTTCTAACATCTAAAAAAGAAGGATCCTATTTTACATGGAAAAATTAGACTTTTAAGTACAAAATTAAATCAAATTCTTTTAACAGAAGATAATATAAAAATGAACTATGAAAAAGGGAATAAAGAATCTCAATGTATTCAAGTCAAGTCAAGTCAGTGAGTCAGTACAGGTTGAGAAAGCTGGGGTACTTGGTGTCGTTCGGTCCGGAGGGACAGGTAGTGGTTGAGGACCTCAGGTGGGTTTGGATGCAGGTGACTCAGTCACTACGGTAGGTTGGTAGAGTAAGAGACAGTAGGGGAAGAGGAGGACGGAAGTTAGAAGGGGTCGTAGTCCCAGAAAAGGTTACTCAGTCGAGAAGTGTAGTCCACCGGTTTCATAACCTCAAAGTCGAAGTTGTAGTCAGGAAGGTTTCTTGTGGGTCCTAACTAGAGGGAATCCTGCCTGACCAACCTAGAGGAACGTCAGGTTCCCTGAGAGTTCTCAGAAGAGGTTGTGGTGTCAAGTTTTCGTAGTTAAGAAACCGTGAGTCGAAAGCAGTATTAGGTTGAGAGTGTAGGTGTGTACTGGTGACCTTTTTGGGCATCTACCTGGAAACAACTGTTTCATTACAGAGACGAAAAATTATACGACAGATCCAACCGGTATTGAAAGGAAGGTTCCTCATTCACAGAAAATTAAAGTACCGACGTTAGTGGTGGACGTCACTAAAATCTCGGGGGTTTTTATTTCAGTCGGTCACAACGGTGACAAAGGGGTAGATAAACGGTACTTCACTACCAAGGTCTACGGTACTAGAATCAAAAGACTTACAACGTGAAATTCGGTTGAAAAAGGGAGAGGAGAAAGTGAAAGTAGTTCTCCGAGAAATCAAGAAGAAGTGCAAGACGGTATTCCCACTACAGTAGACGTATAGACTCCAATAACTATAAAGAGGACCGTTAGAACTAAGGTCGAACACGAAGTAGGTCGGGTCGCAAAGAGTACTACATGAGACGTATCNCTCAGTCGAGAAGTGTAGTCCACCGGTTTCATAACCTCAAAGTCGAAGTTGTAGTCAGGAAGGTTTCTTGTGGGTCCTAACTAGAGGGAATCCTACCTGACCAACCTAGAGGAACGTCAGGTTCCCTGAGAGTTCTCAGAAGAGGTTGTGGTGTCAAGTTTTCGTAGTTAAGAAACCGTGAGTCGAAAGTAGTATTAGGTTGAGAGTGTAGGTGTATACTGGTGACCTTTTTGGGCATCTACCTGGAAACAACTGTTTCATTACAGAGACGAAAAATTATACGACAGATCCAACCGGTATTGAAAGGAAGGTTCCTCATTCACAGAAAATTAAAGTACCGACGTTAGTGGTGGACGTCACTAAAATCTCGGGGGTTTTTATTTCAGTCGGTCACAACGGTGACAAAGGGGTAGATAAACGGTACTTCACTACCAAGGTCTACGGTACTAGAATCAAAAGACTTACAACGTGAAATTCGGTTGAAAAAGGGAGAGGAGAAAGTGAAAGTAGTTCTCCGAGAAATCAAGAAGAAGTGCAAGACGGTATTCCCACTACAGTAGACGTATAGACTCCAATAACTATAAAGAGGACCGTTAGAACTAAGGTCGAACACGAAGTAGGTCGGGTCGCAAAGAGTACTACATGAGACGTATCTTCGATTTATCCGTCCCACTGTTATACGTCGGAACTGTATGAGAAAAAGGATAAACCTTGGTCAGACAACAAGATACAGGTCAAGATTGACAACGAAAAAACTGGACGTATGTCCAAAGAGTTCTCCGTCCAGTCCACCAGACCGTAGGGTAGAGAAAGTCTTAAAAGGTCAAATAACACTAGGGGTATCAGTTTCCGAAACTGTATCAGTTATTTCGTCTTTATCTACAAAAAGACCTTGAGAGAACGAAAAAGTTACTAGGTCTACTACAACCGTTAAACTAGAGACCAAGGAGACGGAAAAGATTTTGGTCGAACTTGTAGACCTTAAAGTGTCAAGTGCATAACGACTTCGGACTCTCGAAGTCTTCCGTCTGTCTACCTTTGGTGTTAGTGTCTGTTGATCGGTTAGACTAGTGTACCTGGTGTCGAACAGATTGAGTCACTTTGATTCGGTACGGAACACCCCAGTGGGTTCTGTCTACCCAGTACCACCTCTCTAGATTATCTTACACCAGGGGACCTCTTCCCTTGTAGTTTGGTGAAGTCATAAGAACGGAACTCTTGGGGTACTTGTCACACTTCTCCGTTTTTCTGTCCTCTGATTTTCTACTTGAGGGGTCGAGCCATCCACGGGTTATACGATGACCTCTAGTCACCTCTTTATTGAGGTCTTACTTACTTCCCTGTCTTGGTTTCGTTTTTGTTGTGGGTCAACACCTACCCTAAACACTATCTTCGTTCCAGACTACGACATTTCTTGTTATAACGTATCCTTGGACCTTACAATCCAGGTACTTAGTTCCGTTTAACCTTCACCAGTTTGTCCTCTACCGTTCTCACTTGTAGTTGTAAGATCCTTAATCGTTTGATTGTACCTGACCTTACCCACTTAAATTGAGTCTATTGGTCATATAGATAAGGACACCCGTCCTTAGGGAATCTTCTTTACCTCATCGGTAGTATCAGTTGTTCTCAGACTTTACGTCATGAACCTACGTTAGAGTTTTTACTGTCTTACTATACAAGTAAAGGTTCCGTTTAGTAAGTTATAGTGCTATTAGGTTCAGATACGGGACTGGTCATTGTGACTTCTTCGACTTCAACTTACCAAGTTACTTCTGGGTGTTCTGGAAGATCTTGATTCTGGGTTTTTTCTACAGGAAAAGTAATATCCCCTGACTCTACGTTTTAATCCTTCAGTTCTTTGTGGATAGTCCGTTTAAACCGGAACCTTATACCTTACTTCGTCCTGTTTCAGACTATCTCAAAACGGTTCTCTTGCGTGACCAGTATCGTTTTGTGGGAGAAGGTTGTGTGTTCTCTTCTGAGATGTGTACCTGTAGTGGTCTACCAGCTGTGGTTTTAGTCTAACTAATATAAGAAACGTCGGTTTCTACCTCTTCGAGATATGTCAGTCGTTTTTGTTCTGGCCCTCGACTGACACCGAGTCTAGTACTTGAGGAATACCGGTTTAAGTCTGACTTTAACTTCTTTCATACCTTTTGGTGATCTGGTAAGTCCATACCGGATTTAGTTTAGGGAATACTGATATGTCACCTTCACTCTTTATCTAAATTCCCTGATCTAGACTATCTATCTCACGGACTACTAGATGCCTACCTCCAAACACTGTGACATGTCCTCTGTCCCTAGTTCTGGTAGGGGTTCTTTTTCGGAATAATGTATTCATGTATTAAATGTATGTATGGGTTATTTATAAGGAACTTACGTATTTACTATACGACCTTATGAAAAAGACAAGGTAAATGAGACAAGAAAAGAAGTCTTTTATTTAATATGAAGACAAGTAATGGAAAAGAGGTAGAAGGTGGGACTGGTGAAAAAATATGGGGAAGAGGGAGTGGAAAAAAAGGAGTGTGACGTCCCAGAATCAAGAAGGTGGTCCTTAAATTGGACCCGGGAACCGTCGCTTTCGTGACTCGGGATCGGAGCCCTGGGGGTCCCCTAAGGGTATCTGGGAAAAATTATGGAGACAGAAAAGGTGAAACAAAACTACTAAGGAGTTCGGATAAGTCGTGAGAATTGAGACCGACACAAAAGTCGTAACACGGCGAAGAAAAAGGAGAGAATAGTAAGGACGTCACACGAAGTAGAGACATTACTAAAACAAAAGAACGTCAAGAAGGGATTTAAGATTACTGTGTGATAAGTAAAGGACGAACTAAATAATATCAGAGAAGTGTCTTGGGAGACTCGTCAGGAAATCTTTTGTGCTACATTAAAGAAATTCTATATATGTGGATAAACAGATTTGAGAAGGATACAAAACCCCATTGAAAATACTAATAAAAAAAGACGAAGGAAATTTTACTTTTATCACTCAGAAGAAATTTACCTCGGTTGATAATCGATTCCTTATTACACCTGTCCCCTCTCGTTAGAACTCGTCGGGGGATTCGGTCAAGTCCAAGTACCGACATCCATTTAGATAGTGTTAAATATTCCACCCGATCCTCAAGACCACGTATACTTCGATTGTCAAAAGTAGTCTTACTTTCCTTTGTCAGTAGACCTGTGGAAGTAGGTGAAGTTTTCCCACGGGTAACGGTTGTAAGGACCAACCATTTTGTATATCTAATGTTTTCCCTAACCTTATATATGTCGGGGACCACACCTGGGTAGTGAAAGTCGATGTGTGTCGGGGAAGAGAGAGTAAAAGGTCGGAAGGAATCCTCATTTTCAAGTACCTCCATTGTGAAGACGAGTCACAGAAAGTCGTAGTGTTACCTTATAAAAGATCAGGTGTCACTTTATGACTTTGTCATTACTTCTGCCGACCACTTATTATTTATGGGTCCCTATTTGTCCCAGTTTCACTCAATCTTGGTTTTCTACACATTGACTTTCGTCACGAACCCTCTCCCTCTTTCCCCTACCTACTGAGTGTAGGTCTTAATACGTCCTCCGGCTCCATTCACATATTCTTTAAGATTACAACCCTAAATCTCGAACTCCTGACGCCTTAAAGTCTTGGCTAGACACGGTGACCAATCTGTTGGTTACTTCAAGACTGATGGCTGTAAATAAGAGGGCTGAGTATAAAGATCATGAATATGTGTTTTTTGTTGTCCACTTGTTGTTAAGTTTAGTGTCGGGACTAACGGGACGAGGAAGGGTTCACGGAGGAGAACGGTAAGGATCGGTAAGTCTTCGGGGTCGACTGAGTCTGGTCCTCTAGTCCTCGGTATCAGTCCCACTTCCACCCCTGTGACAGTTCCACCCCTCCCTCCTACACCAACGACTTTAACCGGTCTCCCGTTCAGGTCTCCACCCTCTGAAGTGCGAAACGGGACCCTCTTGCAGCGGGGTAGTAGAGACTCCAAATCACGAAGACAGTTAGTTCAGGAAAGAGCCTGTACTCATCCACTTTTTGTCTCGAGGGGACGAGGGGAAATAAGACGACGACAAACCTATCTAAATCTGTTAGCACTATAGGTCGGACAGGATCTGAGATTAGGGTCGAGACGGAAAATGAAGGAAGGAGAGTCCCATTCGAATCTGAGAAATCGGAGAGACTTGGAGCCAAAGAAATATACACTCTCCATGTTAGATGACACGTATTTATTTATTCGATGGTACTATGTAACCTGTCGTTTATACCGGTGATAAAATATCATTGATATTTACCTCATATTAGAAATTTTAAACGTTTAGTAATAGGGCATGTAAACCTCTTCCTTTACCGTTGGGTGAGGTCATAAGAACGGACCTCTTAGGGTACCTGCCTCCTCGGACCACCCGATGTCAGGTACCCCAACGTTTCTCAGACTGTACTGACTCACTTAATTGATTGATTGATTGATAGGAGATGTAACCCGAAGGGCCCACCACGACCATCATTTCTTGGACAGACGGCTACGTCTTCTGTATTCTCTGTGCCCAAGTTAGGGACCCAGACCTGCTAGGGGACCTCCTCCCGTACCGTTGGGTGAGGTCGTAAGAACGGACCTCTTAGGGTGGTTGTCTCCTCGGACCGTCCGATGGTAGGTATCCCAGCGTTTCTCAACCTGTACTGACGTCGCTGAATCGTACGTGTGTCCGTGTAGGACATGTAGACGTTAAATGTATCATAACATTTCGTTGATATAGAGTTGTCGTTTCTTTTAATTGCGGTGGGGGTTTTCCCTACAACCAAAAGAAAATCTTTTCCCTACAGAGAAAAGAAAGTTTCTACGGTAGGGATGGTTACTCTTGATAATTGGACCCAGAGGTACCCGGTCAGGAGTAAACCACTGGACACATGACGGTGTCGTATCTTCTATAGGACACTTGGATTTCTTAATGTCCTACTCAGAAATCCAAACTCTGTAAACTCTCTTTAGGCCCCGTAAAACCCTGTCCAACGTCAACCCTAGTTCCAACAAAAGGGAGCAAAAAGTAGGAAAACGATGAATTCTACTCAAAATTCTCTCGTTTCTCCTTATTTTTACGAAAATGTTCCTGTATAAATTGGTCTTTGAGGGATTCAAACCGACATACGTCCAGTCCTTCGTTGTCAATCTTGACGTGTACCTTGTTGTCTAACCAAGGTTTATCCCTTTCTTCATGCAGTTCCGACATATAACAGTGGGATGATTAAATTGAATATACGTCTCATATAGTACTCTTTACGACCCGACCTCCTTCGTGTTCGACCTTAGTTCTAACGGTCCTCTTTATAGTTATTGGAGTCTATACGTCTACTGTGGTGGGAATACCGTCTTTCACTTCTTCTTGATTTCTCGACGAACTATTTTCACTTTCTCCTCTCATTTTTACGACAGAATTTCGAGTTGTAAGTCTTTTGCTTCTAGTACCGTAAGCCAGGGTAGTAAAGTACCCTTTATCTACCCTTTGACACCTTTGTCACCGACTGAAATAAAAAGACCCGAAGTTTTAGTGACGCCTACCACTAACGTCGGTACTTTAATTTTCTGCGAATGAATGTTGGTTGGATCTGTCGTATTATTTTTCGTCTCTGTAATGAAACGGTTGTTTCCAGGTAGATCAGTTCCGATACCAAAAAGGTCATCATTACATACCTACGCTCTCAACCTGATATTTCTTTCGACTCACGACTTCTTAACTACGAAAACTTGAGAACACAACCTCTTCTGAGAACTCTCAGGGAACCCGACGTTCCTCTAGGTTGGTCAGGTAAGATTTCCTCTAGTCAGGACCCACAAGAAACCTTCCTGACTACGACTTCGACTTTAAGGTTATGAAACCGGGGGACTACACTTGTCGACTGAGTAAACTTTTCTGGGACTACGACCCTTTCTAACTCCCGACCTCCTTTTCCCCTGCTGTCTCCTACTCTACCTACCTACCGTAGTGGCTGAGTTATCTGTGCCCAAACCCACCGGAGACCCTCAACTACTACCTGTCCCTCCGGACCGCACAACGTTAAGTACCCCAGCGTTTCTCAGCCTACGTTGACTTCAGTGACTATACACGTCTCCTTCAGACCCCCAAATGTCGTACCTCAAAGTTCAGTCAAATTTGTGACGGAAGTAGTGAGTACTCTAGAACCTGGTCACCGAATTAGAGAGTTACGGAGACAAAGTCGTATCCTTTTTTTTTTACCTCTATTATTTTAGAATTACTATTCGAATAAACCCCCCGAATTTATTTTGAGTAAAATTTGTCACTCGTTTATCATCCTCTTAGTTTTTTATGATACATGATAATAATATTTAAACGGAATGTAATAGTTAAATTCTTTTGTTTCTTCTTAACCAACTAAACGGTTTGCATTTAGACCCATCCGGGATGATTTCACAAATATAGATGTAGGTTCATTCTTTTATGTCGTAAGAAAAGGGACTTCTTTACTATTAACCGTGAAGGAACATCAAGATACGGTGTTCATATNCTACCGTAGTGGCTGAGTTATCTGTACCCAAACCCACCGGAGACCCTCAACTACTACCTGTCCCTCCGGACCGTACAACGTTAAGTACCCCAGCGTTTCTCAACCTACGTTGACTTCAGTGACTATACACGTCTCCTTCAGACCCCCAAATGTCGTACCTCAAAGTTCAGTCAAATTTGTAACGGAAGTAGTGAGTACTCTAGAACCTGGTCACCGAATTAGAGAGTTACGGAGACAAAGTCGTATCCTTTTTTTTTTTTTTTACCTCTATTATTTTAGAATTACTATTCGAATAAACCCCCCGAATTTATTTTGAGTAAAATTTGTCACTCGTTTATCATCCTCTTAGTTTTTTATGATACATGATAATAATATTTAAACGGAATGTAATAGTTAAATTCTTTTGTTTCTTCTTAACCAACTAAACGGTTTGCATTTAGACCCATCCGGGATGATTTCACAAATATAGATGTAGGTTCATTCTTTTATGTCGTAAGAAAAGGGACTTCTTTACTATTAACCGTGAAGGAACATCAAGATACGGTGTTCATATAGCCACCCTATCTTATAGTTGGGAACTACCTTCGTGTCGTGAAGTGTTCCGTTCACATATCAGTATTAGTAGAAACTACCCATGTCATTGTGAGGCTCAGTCTGTAATATTAATGGAGGTACTTCTATTCATTAGTCTCTTCCGTCACCGCGGGGTGAGGTCATGAGAACGGACCTTTTAGGGTCCCTACCTCCTCGGACCATCCGACGTCAGGTACCCCAGTGCTTCTCAGCCTGTACTGACTCGCTGAAGTGAAAGTGAAAAGTGAAAGTAAGTAACCTCTTCCTTTACCGTTGGGTGAGGTCACAAGAACGGACCTCTTAGGGTCCCTACCCCCTCGGATCACCCGACGGGAGATATCCCAGTGTGTCTCAGTCTGTACTGACGTCGCTGAATCGTCGTCGTCGTCGTCTATTCTTTATTCACTGAACAGATTCTAGGGTATTATTCCAGAGGTATTGAATCTTGATGAGAGAAAAACAGGAGTGAAACTGGGTACCTGGGAGTTGTCTCTCCACGTCGTCACGACTTCCTTGTACTCGGTAGGAGATGGAGGGCATCCATGACCTCTTTTATTTTATGGTTTCATCTGTCGCCACCGTGTGAAGAGGAGAAAAATCGGAACGTTAAATCCTTCCGAATCTTACTCACTGGTCTTCAAAAGAGCTTAGGATGTACCTTATTCCATTCCATACCTTCCTTTCTTCCTTCTCTTTTTTTCCTTCGTTCTTTCCTTCCCGCTCTCCCTCCCCGTTCCTTTCTTCCTTCCTTCCTTTGGATGAAGACTGGATTTTTATGTTCAGCGGTTAGTATTTCAGAGTGTCAGGACACATTAAATTCTTAACATACAGGATGTTAGAGACACTTTCGTTGAATGTCAGTACGACCTGTGACAGTTAACTGTAGTTCTAATTGAATTTTTTTGTTTTTTTTTCTACTTCGGACTTCTCTATTGTCGTTCTCTATAATCCTTGTAATTCGGATGTTTAACGAGTTATAACCCGACAATAACCCTCGATTTGTAATGACTACCCTCTGACTGATGTCTTCGTCACTAACATCTAATTTCTTTGTAGAAATATGGGCAGAAGAGACAGATATCAGACACCCACTCGTAGGTCTAGTCTATAGAAAGACAATACTCAAGAAATTCTGTACGGAAATACCTCTACAATTGTTAAGATACTATTACTGATTAGGGTTAGACATTGTTCTAGGTACATGTCGCAGTGTTATGTCAATTGAATTCGTGTACCTGTCCGTCTTTCGTAAATTTACCCAAAGGGAGATCTTCTACGACAGAGAGATCAAGAAGGTGATTACAAATCAGGTACAAAACGACATGACTAAGGAAAGTGTCATATTTCCTTCGAAAGTAAAGAATCGGAAACTCGTTCTTGGTATTGAGAGTCTAACTCAAACTCAACTTTTGTCACTAGTGATAATTTATAGGAGGCACCTCCAGTCGTGAAGATTTACACAGTTTCACAACCAACGAGTCAGTACAGGTTAAGAAACGTTGGAGTGTCCGACATCGGGTGGTCCGAGGAGACAGGTACCTTAAGAGGTCCGTTCATATGACCTCATCCAACGGTAAGGGAAGAGGTCCCCTAGAAGGACTGGGTCCCTAGCTTGGTTCCAGAAGGGGTAACGACCGTCTAAGAATGGACTCGATAGTCCCTTCAGGGTTCTTGTGACCTAACTCATCGGTAACATTGACAGGCGATTAGGACGAGCAATTAGTCCTTCCGATTGATGTCGTGTCGACGTTCGTTTCATCGCGAGAGTCACCCCTTCTGGACCAATCCTGATTGTTATGTAAACGGCCCTCGGAAGAGATTTTTGTCGACTCCTTTATTCGATCTCGGTACATTATCAGTATCCAGTCGGAAAGATAATCAACTTAAATGTAAAAAAAAATAGAAACAGAAAAATAAAGAATTTGATTCGTTTGTTACAGAGCTTCTATTAATCCGTAGCGTCCGTGGTACTTCGGTAACTAGAAGTTTCGGAGCGGACCGTTAAACTATGTTACAACTCTGTTGAAGTCAAAGAATTAAAGGAAGTATATCGTTAGTGAATTTATTAACTTTGTTTAAAAGATTCAGTATAGGAAAGGATAAATAAGTATTAATAGGTTAGTTAACTTCATGAAAGGACATTGAAGTTGGTATTATATTATTCACGATATTAGTCTATTCAAATTTCAAATTAGTTGAGTCTGAAGATACAGATACCTTTACAAAATCATTAGATTTAATTTTAGTGGGGGCTATTAAGTGAGTGAAGAAAGTTGCCGTCACCCATCAAGTCCCTCCCCGTGTACAGTCCCCCAATCGTAAGTCACCGAAACACAACATAACTCGTTTTCAATAAAAGAAATTCGTGTTATATATAACGTAAAATTATAGAGATATCTAAAGGGATAACTGTTCTCCTTTCATGTCGTTTAAATGATTTATGTAAACTTGGCTTACCGGGTCCCAATAATTAGTAATGTAGAGACATAAAATTCCTGTACTTAAACGAACGAATTTTCGGTAGACTATTTTGACGTCAGAGATATATAACTTCCCGTCCACTTGAGTCAGAGTAATCTCAGGTACGATTGTCATGTCCTTCCGTATATGTTTGACTCGAAACCCTTATTAGGTGAAACAACATTTTGAGGTAAATATTATATTTATGTGTGTGCGCGCGCGTGCGTGTGTATAAATCTAGATATCTCGATACCTTCCGTTTTCAGATAATTTGGTCCTTCGATTAAGCCGTCAGAGAGTCATGTGTCACTATAGTTATGAGATATAACTGACCACGAAAAAAGGTTAATATGTAAGATAGTTGTGAAACTTTTACGTCTTTTAATACTTCTTTCAATTTTGTTATCCGACGACACGACGACACAAATCGGCGAAGTCAACAAAGGTTGAGAAACGCTGGGGTTCCTGACGTCGGATGGTCTGAAGAGACAGGTACTCTAAGAGGTCCGTTCTCGTGACCTCACCCAAAGGTGCGGGAAGAGGTCCCGTAGAAGGGGTGGGTCCCTAGTTTGGGTGGAGGACGTAGAGGACGTAACGTTCGTCTAAGAAAGGACGACTCGGTAGTCCCTTCGGGGTATTTAGGGCAAATAATAATCTTTATATGAATAATTGTAAAAACTTTATATCTTTTCATATTTGTTCTTTTATTTTTAGTGAATATTGCAGTTATAATTCTCTGTTGGTGAATTTGTCAAACATGTATGTGTAAATGTTCCGGAATGTATATGTTCGAAAGGAAGTTAACTCTAAAATGATGATATATACTTTTACGTTGAAGAATGGACCTCCAAAAGTGAACTTCAACATGGTAATTACAAGAAAAACACAATACATACCAGTCCGATGAGTTCTGTCGACAAGAGAGCGAGAGACCCGTTAGGGGACGGGTTGGTTACGGACAAAATGGATGTGAAATCCGTGTCCCGACTGGAAGGATACATGAACGGGGTCATGAAGGATCTATAACAGGATGTATGTCCATCGGTCGACCACGAACAACAATAGTTTCTCCACCACTCCCCGTACGGGGAGACGACCAAAGGGACCATTTGATTACCTGGTGGACTACAGTTAAAGGGATATTAACCGTTCAAGGCGAAGGAGGGGACCTCACTTCTGACGACGATTCAGGAAGGGCGGAAGATGACATGTGTCACCCCACAACGAGGTCCTGGAACGAAGTCTTTTCGAGGGGGTAGGAAATTTGGTGGCTACAGACACAACGACTGAGGTTCGAGAAGCCAGAATTTCGGTTCGTTCATATCCGGAGTATCCGGACACCCCACGTCGAGTCGGATAATAATTGACATAAAGGTTTTAGACAAATAGTAATTACCGCCAATCTTCTATTCGAGGTACTTGTGTCCCTGATTTAATTTAGATAGAACAAGTATATTGGTCATTGTTCATACGGTATTAAATAAATTGGTAAAAGGTTAACAAACTGTAAATCCACCAAATGTTCAAAAGTGAGAGTATTTACAATGTTATAATAATTACATACCTAAAAGGGTCAGAAAGGGGAAATGGATTGTCGACAAAACAGAGAGAGAGAGAGGGTAGGAGTCTCCTCTCGAGATGAAACGGACATCTCTGAGACTCGAAAACAATACGTCTAAAATTTTCCTTCCACTGTGAAATCTTTCGACTTCTTTTTCTCCACACACCCGTGATCCACGTCCTCTCTTTAAAAGACTCTTAAAACCTCCTGTTCTACCCCGTTATCCATACACTCTCTTAATCTACCCTCCATTCATAGCCGTCACCAGACATATTTGAGAAGTGACGCAAGAATTGTACATTCATGTTTTTAACTTCACTTAGTCCACTCCGCCCCCGTTAAAAACGACGACTTGTAAGTAGGAAGTGTTAAACCCGTAGGATTGAAGACTTTGACACCTCAACCTCTTCTGAGAACTCTCAGGGAACCTGACGTTCCTCTAGGTTGGTCAGGTAGGATTTCCTTTAGTCAGGACTTATAAGTAACCTTCCTGACTACGACTTCGACTTTGAGGTTATGAAACCGGTGGACTACACTTCTTGACTGAGTGACCTTTTCTGGGACTACGACCCTTTCTAACTTCCGTCCTCCTCTTCCCCTGTTGTCTCCTACTCTACCAACCTACCGTAGTGACTGAGTTACCTGTACTCAAACTCGTTCGAAGTCCTCAACCACTCCCTGTCCCTTCGGACCACACGACGTCAGGTACCCCAACGTTTCTCAACCTATATTGACTTGTTGACTTTACTTGAAGACTTTGCTGGGGGTTTAGAGTCACCAAATTGTAGTAATTTCAAGTCCTGAGCGAGTACAGTACCAGGTAATCCCACAAGTCACCCTCTGAAAGTCCACCACTGTATCCTTGAGGTGAAGAAGAACACCACCTAGACTGTAGGGGGTTCCAGAGAACTCAAACCTTGACCAGGAAGATATAGGACGGACCTCTACTCCTTCGTCTCTCTCGTGGTGCCTGAGACGTCCTCCAAATTACCCGGTCTGGATCTCACCTCTTGTAGTGGAAACGAAGTGACGTAAAAGATCTTAAGTCAGTCCATTTGGGGTAGATCGGTGTTCCCTTTAACTTTTACATTTAAGAACACAGGGTCTCTACTGATTAGAAACAATAGTGAAGAATAAGAGATTTCAGAACTATTTTGACAAGGAGTTCCGTAGACACAGGAGAACCGGTTTACGATGTACCCCCGGGTCCATTCAGATAAGTCTTAGAGGAAGGAAGGATTAATAAACTTAGAAGTCAGTTCACTTTTTTTTCTACCTTTTGTAAACCCCGAATAAGTAAGACTACCGTTACGGGACATTATTGAGAAGTAAACAAAGACGTTCCCCCTGGGAGGGGTGGTTGTTATATCAGAACCTTGGTAGAAAAAAAAATTAACCTCCTTTTAACGAAATGTTACAAGACAACAAAAAAAGGGATTTGTCACTTTTAGTCGGTATTAATATGTATATAGGGGAGGTAGAATTCGGAGGGAGGGGAAGAGGGTAGGGTGGGGAGACCCAATAGTGTCTCGCGGTTAGACCCAAAGGACACAATATATCGTCGAAGAGTGGTCAATAGATAAAATGTGTTCTATCACATATATTTAACTACGATGAAAGAGGTAAACAGGGTGCGAGAGGAAAGGGGTAACACAGGTGTTCAGGTAAGATATGTAGACGTAGAGGTAAGGAAGGGACGTTTGTCTAAGTAGTTATAGTAAAAAGATCTAAGGTAGGCAAGTCAAGTCAACAAGTCATCACAGACTGAGAAACACTGGGGTACTTAGCGTCGTGTGGTCCGTAGGGACAGGTAGTGGTAGAGGACCTCAAGTGGGTTTGAGTACAGGTAGTTCAGTCACTACGGTAGGTCGGTAGAGGAGACAGCAGGGGAAGAGGAGGACGGGCGTTAGGGAGGGTCGTAGTCCCAGAAAAGATTACTCAGTTGAGAAGTGTACTCCACCTGTTTAATAACCACAGAGTCGTAGTCGTAGTCAGGAAGGTTTCTTGTGGGTCCTGACTAGAGGAAATCTTACCTGACCAACCTAGAGGAACGTCAGGTTCCCTGAGAGTTCTCAGAAGATGTATATAGTCAAGTCAGCGAGTCAGTACAGGTTGAGAAACGTTGAGTACTTAGCGTCGTGCGGTCCGGAGGGACAGGTAGTGGTTGAGGGTCTCCAGTGAGTCTGAGTGCAGGTAACTCAACCACTACGGTAGGTCGGTAGAGTAGGAGACAGCAGGGGAAGAGGAGGACGGGGGTTAGGGAGGGTCGTAGTCTCAGAAAAGTTTACTCAGTTGAAAAGTGTACTCCACCGGTTTTATGACCTCAAAGTCGAAGTCGTAGTCAGGAAGGTTTCTTGTGGGTCCTGACTAGAGGAAATCTTACCTGACCAACCTAGAGGAACGTCAGGTTCCCTGAGAGTTCTCAGAAGAGGTTGTGGTGTCAAGTTTTGGTAGTCAAGAAGTCGTAAATCGAAAGAAGTGTCAGGTTGAGAGTGTAGGTATGTACTGGTGACCTTTTTGCTATCGGAACTGATCTGCCTGGAAACAACCGTTTCATTACAGACGAAAAGTTATACGATAGATCCAACCGGTATTGAAAGGAAGGTACCTCATTCGCAGAAAATTCAAGTACCGACGTTAGTGGTAGACGTCACTAAAACCTCGGGTTTTTTTAATTCAGACTGTGACAAAGGTACCAAAGGGGTAGTTAAAGGGTACTTCACTACCCTGGCCTACGGTACTAGAAGCAAAAGACTTACAACTCGAAATTCGGTTGAAAAAGTGAGAGGTGAAAGTGAAAGTAGTTCTCCGAAAAATCAAGGAGAAGTGAAAGATGGTATTCCCACCACAGTAGACGTATAGACTCCAATAACTATAAAGAGGACCGTCAGAACTAAGGTCGAACACGAAGAAGGTTGGGTTACAAAGAGTACTACATGAGACGTATATTCAATTTATTCGTCCCACTGTTATATGTCGGAATTGCATGAGGAAAAGGATAAA
Organism: Capra ibex; assembly: GCA_006410555.1. Lineage (NCBI taxonomy): Eukaryota > Metazoa > Chordata > Mammalia > Artiodactyla > Bovidae > Capra > Capra ibex. The sequence goes on along the minus strand of SJYO01043764.1, from coordinate 1,782,283 downwards.
CCTTGGTCAGACAACAAGGTACAGGTCAAGATTGACAACGAAGGACTGGACGTATATCCAAAGAGTTTTCTGTCCAGTCCACCAGACCATAAGGGTAGAGAAAGTCTAAAAAGGTGTCAAATAACACTAGGTGTGTCGGTTTCCGAAACCGTATCAGTTATTTCGTCTTTATCTACAAAAAGACCTTGAGAGAACGAAAAAGGTACTAGGTCACCTACAACTGTTAAACTATAAACCAAAAAAAGAAAAAGAAAAAGATGAAGTGAAACATATATTACCCAAGATCCAAGTAGGTGGAGTGATTTTGACTGAGTTTAAGTAAGAAAAAATACTGGCTCATTATGAGGTAACATATATGCATGGTGTAGACAAAATAGTAAGTAGACATCTACCTGTAGATCCCACGAAGGTACAGGACCGATAACATTTATCACGATGTTACTTGTGACTCCATGTACAGAAAATCCTAACATCTAAAGAGGAAATTTTGTGATCCCTATTTAGATGGTATACTGGGTCGTTAAGGTATGACCCGTATGTGAAACCTTGGTAGAAAATGCTCTTGATCTATAATTTGAAAAGGAAGTATAGGTATTAGTTGGGTGTAGAAATGTTGTTTAATGAAACGACAGACAATCGGTGTCAATAAAAAACAACAAATATTGATTATGTCTTAAACTTTATAAAACCTTAATACAAGTAAGCAATAATCATGATTAGACGTAAAGAAGTGAGTATAGTGGTGAAAACCCACTACTGGAATATTTACAATGTCTTCATTACAAATCTATTTAACTAGACATGTATTTAGAAATGGAATAAAGACTAATAAAGGGATTCGGTTTATAGATCTGGTTTATACGTAAAATTGGGATTAATACATAAAATCAGAAAATTTCTAACTATGTTTTAGAAAAGGATATTATGTGTAAAGTAAAGTCGAAGTCTTTAACACAAAAGTAGAGACATTCATTGTCTCCCTTTTCTTTTTTTTTTGTGAGTGGTGTGTCTGATCATAATTTCAATTACTTAGATTAGTATTCACTCCTTTAGGAAGGTCTTTGAAGTCTATGTCACACTCAAAAGGTCTTTCGACACGGGAGTCAACGTTATTCTACCGTTCTCTCCACACTGACATAGTAATCACTCGGAAATCGGTGCATAACCCAAACCCAACCACAGGTAAGTCGAAAGTCAAAGTCACCTTCGGTAAGAAACAGGGGACAGAAATAAGTACAAAGAAAAGGAGATACGACCCTACAGAGAAGTAGAGGTACTTCGTGGTCGGTGGTCCAATGCGGGTGCATTCAGTCTATCCAGAAATACTTTAACGGGTACTCCAAAGTGACAACGTACTTCTGTCTAAGAAAGTGCTCCAACAAAACAGAAGAACCAAATCCTTTCTTTTACCCCCCTTGACCGTATATCTGTAAGTACATAGGGGGCTTCTTCTATTCTTGTTACAAATAAAAATTAAAGGTTTTTCTCCTTCTCGACGTATAGAACTCGATAAGAATATGTTATTATAGGATGACACTTTAACCTTCTCGACGACAACACATTTTAAATCGAGTCCACACCCGTTGAGTCGGTTCATAAAACAATAACGACAGGTTGAACACGACGAACTTTTTATATCAGAAATAGTTTTACAATCGTATTTTCCTAATCATAAATTGGGTTTTATATAGTATATATGAATTTCTTTATATTATGTAAATTTATGTTGTGTATAAATTTCTTTTGTTCGTGTTTTAAGTGATTATCTTTTAAAATTGTCTCATTATGTTTTCTTACTCATTAGTGAAAATTATTTTAATCTGATTTTGTTCAGAAAGAATTGGATTTTGGTTTTGGTCTTCTTGTACTTTTTCGAAAATTTTCGATGAATAGTTTTTATGGATCTTATTAAAACAATCGTTTATAAAATTTTTATATATATCTCTCTTATTTCAAACGATGACCCCGGACCTTGTCACATTTCTTTTTCCTTTATAAGGTTTACACACTATATTTGTAGGACTGTGATAACGATTTAGAATGATTTGATTTTCTTTCGATGACTGGTTAGAGTGAACACTTATAGTTGGTTTTTTATAGGATTTGTTTTACAATGATCTTCTTAGTTTGTTCTGTGACTTTCCTATCATCACCTAGTATTTATTCACATTAAGTAAGATCTGACGTTCCTATTACATTATATTCATTTACAAGTGTATTATATGAGAATGGACGGTTTTTGAAAACCAATTAAGGTTTACATAAGGACCAAAAAAAAAATTAACATTCCATCCTACCTTACTAATGACGGACTTATTTATTTTATTTATGTATAACTTTTAATTCCAGTCATAATACAAATCACCTATTTGTTACTTTTTCAAAGGTGACTTCAGTCTTTATTCCTATGGAATCTAGTAGTGTTAATAAATTATAAGAAGACTTGTAAGTTCTGTTACATTAATTAGTTATTTTACTTTATTCTCCATATGTATGAACTCCCCTCCTACGTTTTAACAGTATTAAAAATCAATTGTATTAAAATATGGAGATTTACTGTCCTCTTGTGTGACATTTTAAACACCTTGATAATCCTCATAGTCATCCCATCGATCAAAATTTTATTTATATGAGGATCTCCTCTTGTATCCGTTTTGTGAGAGTCTGTATTTAGTGTCGTCCTAGGAGATACTAGGTGGAGGGTCTTAAGACCTTTATTTTCGTTTTTATTTGTTTACCCTAGATTAATTTTAATTTTCGAAGACATGTTGTTTCCTTTTATATTCGTTCCACTTTTCTGTCGGAAGACTTACCCTCTTTTATTATCGTTTACTTCGTTGACTGTTTGTTGATTAGAGTTTTTATATGTT